>VXAZ01005702.1:1705423-1993299 GCA_013399875.1 Gymnorhina tibicen | reverse complement strand
AACTCCCAAACCCCAACACCTGCATAAACTCTCTATGTTACAGCAGTGGCAAATTCAACCTAGCACTCAAAATACTCACCTAAAATAGTTAAAATAGCACAATGTGATTCTACCTCCTATTCACAGATATCTTTGGAAGAAGCATTTCTGTACTTCTTTCTAGTTCACTGAATTAGCCTCTGATCAATACGGGGACACTTGTTTGTTCATGTATTTGAACTGGTAGTTTTCTTTCAGTCTCACAACATCCCTCTGGATCAAATCTCTGCTCTTTAGTCTGTCCACCATTCACCCCCTCATTCTATTACAATCTGAAGATCTCTGGGTGATGCATTCTGTATTAACATCCCTGTTAGTGATGGAGATACAAACAAAATAATTCCCAAACTCCATTGTTGCCCTGCATTCAGGACTTTGATCAATATCTTTTGGGACCATATGCAAATAAAAACACTGGGCAGTGGAAAACTGGTCTAATACATTTTCACCTAGCATTTTATTTTGGAGTACTGACTGCCTTGTAATCTTAGTCTTTTAAAGTGAAAGCAGTTTTTAAATCAAGGGACTTCAGTGTCGAGAGCAGGAGTCTCAGTAGCTTGCCTCTTTTCCTCATGTCTGCTAGTTACAAGAATAGGAGAACTGTTTAGTCAGTCTGAAGACTGAAAGCACATAAATGTTGATTTTTCTGGCAAATGATACATTTGCACTTACTTGAAGATGCTGTAAATGTGCAGAAGTGGAATGTTTGCCATTAGAAAGGCATGAGAAGCACCGAGGCTTTAAACACTATACTGTATAAATCTGATCTAATTTCTATTTTAGGTTATCGATATTGTGATCATGGAGATTATTAATTTGCAATCAGTGCAGCAATCACCATCCTTGTAGTTAGTCTTTTCTCCCTCATCCCATCTCTCACAAATAATTCATTTTCTTTTCCTTGCTTGTAGATTTAGGTGCTTGTCTGTTCAGACTCATCTGAAGCACTTTGTTCAAGTGACTCCACAGTCTACTTGGTGTTAATATCCCTCTCCAAATATCGCTCAAAAAACCATACAGCAGCGTCTAGGTTTAAGTACAAATTTAATATTGCCATCAATCCAGATCAGCAAACAAAAAAAAAAAACCACTGAATTTGTACCTTCCTTGATTTTTTTTATAAACAAAATGTTATTTGTATGATTTATGATTTTTTAAAAATAAGCTGTTATCCTTGTATTTTCCTTTGTTCATGCCCTTTGAACACAAATATAGCAGAAGTAACACTTCTAACATCTACACACAATTTTTCACTCCCTATATGCACCTGACAGAGCCATTTTCAGCACTACCATTGTTTCTGTCTCTTTAGAGCATGCGATAATTTTATATTATGAAGTTTAAAAAGATCTTCACTTTTCTAGTTTATCATATTCACTTTTCTGTCATAATAATGTTCATTTTTCATCTGTGTGAGAGATGTAGTAGTGTTTTATTCTAGCTGAAAAACAATCTAGTCAGTCCAGCTGTCTAACCCTGAAAAATGGTATGTCTCATTATAGTTGAATGAGTAGTAGAGAGCCAAGGCAGAAAAACTGACAGATCATCATGAAAGCCCAAGTTTGTGTTGTGGCAAAAAAGCAGCTGTTTTGTAAGATGTCAAATCACTTCAGTTTCTCAGAAAAGTCCTCTGAGTGGGGGTATAACAAAAGTTAATGTGAGATGGAAAGTTAATAACTGGCTTGAGTTTTCTCTTCCAGTCCACTCACTTCTGAGTGTGACTTTTTATTCAAATGGGAAAGTCACACATTACCATGACATCATTTCTTTAATGAGTTTACAGGAAGAGTTGCATACTTAGTAGCCACTGTTCAAGATGCATAATTTATGTCTGAAGGGGCTTGCATACTGTTACTGAAAAACAGATTATTTTAAACCTTACTGAATTTTCTGCACAAAACCTTCCATATTTATTTATTTATTTAGTTATTTATTTATTTATTTCTACTGTGTATCTGCACAGTGGATTTTCAGGGTTTCCATTCATTTTGGTACCTCCTCAAAGCACTTTTTTTCTTAGCAGAGATATTGGAGCAATCCTGGACAGAGGCCGCAGGGAGTGCTTAAGCTGCTTGTGAATTGTTTTCCTCAACACGAGTTCTTTGAAGCAACTAGAAATCCTGGAGTCATAATCTGATATAAGACATAAAGCAGACCCACCAAGTGATGTGACAAATGAGTGAGTCAGCCAGCAGCAGTGTCAGGATAAGACAAGATGAAAGGACTACCCTGAGAGTAATTCCTTGAGGCAAGTGCATCATCACTGACACACAATCCAAAATTGTTGCAGTTTTCTGTGAGTACTGGGCACAGAAAGCCTAGACTTTTTGCAGTGATTTGATTTCCTGAAAACCTCCTTACAACAATTATCAGCATATGGTGAGAAGAATACCCCCATTTCATCTTGTGACAACTGCTGTTCCTCCTTTGAAGATCTCTGGTACTTTATTTAAAGTCTGAATTACAAGATTACATTGATAGTAAGCTGACCCATTGGAAAGCAGAAATATTTTATTTTCAAAGCTCTTGTAGAAAAGTCTTCTTCTAAAATTCAGGGGCATGAACCAGCTCCTATTTTTGAATTGCAGACTTGGTCTGGGTCATTACTTAGGACCTCTAGCCCTCATTGAAGGGTTATTTTTCAGAAACTCAGGAAAAGTCTCCTTTCTTCGCTTTTCAGAAGGAGAAAGTATGTCCTATAAATAACCTTCCTCTCTACTGATGGCATACAGGTTTTATGGCTGCCTGTGACAGAGGCTGATGACTTTCCTCCATAGCAGAGTCTCATGAAAATGAAAGGTTGAATGTATATATGAAAGCAGTGCAATAAATTAAATAGAGTAGCTTGTGTCTTTATGGTGTTCAAAACTCCACAGTCTATGTTTGTTAAAAAAAGAACAGAAGGGAGAGGAGGTCACCTTGGTAGAAAAGTAAAGCTTGAATCACCTTGATGGCTGAGAAATCAACCCGGCCCAGGAGATGCTTTTACTTCAACGGACAAGATGGAACTGGTGGTGGTCTAAATCCTGAAAGATTGATAAGGACTCAGAAGCAGTCTACAGAACTGTGGGTGAAGGTATATCACCTTTGAGAAGTGACCAAGAAAATCCCCAGAATTCTCAAGCTGGACTGAAATTCTTTAATGTATTAGTATATTTTATCTGCCTGTGTACAGTAAAGAGATTTTGTTGAAGCTAAATGTTTAATTGAGAGGCTAAAGAGTTGTTTGAAACCTTTGAGAGTTAAACAAGAAAAAAGGAAGTACCACAGTATCCTCACATGCCATATGGCAGAGTTTTAAAAGAGAAAGGGAGTCTCTGCAGCTGTGTAAACTAGGATGTCAAATGGCTTTTGGGCAGACTCATTCAGTTAGTCTCCTGCTCCAGAATGAATTCTACTGTGGCACTGTGTGAGGAACAGAGATGACATTTCTTCCTCACGTCTGCAAGAATGCGGTAGAGAATTGTAAACATGGGTTGCAAGGGAGACAAAGCCAATTTAAATGCACGTTACATTTCCTTTCCAGTAAAGGAAAATAGAAAACAAAGCTAAAATCCCTCCAAGGACTGTTAGCCTGGACAAACATACATCAATATGCCTGCATGCAACACCTTAGGGTACTGTGAATTGCTGCAGATAACTGAAAAAGTATAAAAAGAAAAAAATTGGAAATAACTTATAAAATTAATGAGGTAAAGAACATCAGAGAAAAATTAAGAACCTTGTAAAAAAAATCCCAAGTAACCAAGATAATTTTTCATCACCCTGGGAAGCTTTTAAAAGCTTACTCAACGTTTACATGGCAGATAACTACATCCTGGGAAGAACTGACTGATTTAGACCAGCAATTGTTTTTGATAGTATTAAATATAACTTCTTTAGAAAAGCATTTTTAGAACAAATTCTACAGTGTTTTTTTCTGATTGTCTTCAAACTCAGAATCACAAAGTATAATTAAATCATATTATGTGTTTTCCTAAAAAATTCTGTTTCATCCTCCTTTCTTTAATAAATGAAATTCAGAGCTTCTTTGAAAGACATCAAACAAGCATCTTTTTTTCTTTGTCTGTGAGGAGGTTTTCTTTATAATTTTAGAAAACGCTTGTCGAAACAGGAGGACAGTAGTAAAACAGAGGAGTGAACCAGCTTATTTGTGCTACTAAATCTATATGATTTATCATATGCTTAGTGACAGACTAATTCAGTTACAAGAATAATGCCACATCATGTCCAGAAGTATAAAGAATGAGAAAGTTGCAACACTGCCTTAAACAAAGCCATAGTTTCCTCATGACAACTCCTCAGCAGGATGGAGTAGCTCTGTTTACTTCAGATTATAATGAGACATTCTTGTATCTGGTAGAGCAGCTGAGATCCCCTGTGAAACCGACAGAAGCTCTGAGAAGCAACAAAAAGCAGACAGAGAAGGAATGCAGACCTAGCTTCAGCTGAGAAGCTACTGAGGGAAAGAGCACAACCTTCCCCATCAAGTTTTCTGAGTATAGATATACATGTGGCTTTCACCTATTGGGAAGTGCAAGCACTGCAAAGTCCTGAAAGATTTTTATTTAAAAATAGCTCTTATAAGCATCTCTCTATATGGTTAGCTAGCAGTATGAAAAGGATTTTCTGCAATGAAGTATAACAAGCTCCTTGTGAGGGTCATCACCTTTTTTCCTACCTCTCCTGGTATAAAATCCACACAAATGATAGTTAGCAAGGTCACTAAAATTCAAGCAAGTGATTTTCTGCATTGAAGTGATTAAAATCAGTCTGAGGCAGAAGAGAGTAGTTTTCTGTGCTAGAGTCATGGAAGACATGTAATTACATTTCAATTAATTTACAGGATAGAAAAGAGAAACAAGGATGAAACATTACGGGTCTGTTTTAACTATCAGATATGGCAGTGTGCTCCCACTGCTTGCTGTATGACAGTGCCTAAGTACTTTGTATTAGACAAGTAAGAAATTCAAAGGTCAGTGATGTTTTAGTTCAGTTGAATTCTCTCTTATAAAAAATATATTATTTTCTTTACAGCCTGCGCTATCTCCACAGAGACAATTTTCCATACACAGTCACACAGAATTAATGAAAACAGCAAGTTGAAATCTTTCTAATGCTTTAGGAAGTCAGTGGCATGAAGGGAAAATTTGTTTAAAGGTATGATTTCTGAAGAGTCTGTTGCTGTCTGCAGATCTGTAGAATTAGCAGTCCGTCACTCTTAATCACTGGATTTCATTTCACGTGTTCGATATATTTATTTGAAGGAATCAAATGAGCATGGAACCCCATTGTCATAGACCCTAGGAAAAGTAAAGTCTATTCCTGAAAGAACAATTGTCATCTCAGAGTGGATTGAGTATTGTATGGAAAAGTAATCCTTGCCTGGCCTCTACAATCTTAATCTAAATGACAAATTTATACTGCACCCAATCTCACAAAATAATCAGTGTGATGCAGTTTTCACTATTTCTATTAACTCAGAGCACTTTCTGGGACTAGAGACCAACTTCAATCAAAATTTTAAAATACAAGCCATTTAAGGAAAAGGTCGAACTTCATGGGAGGCTTAGTTCTGTGCTGTTTTTTATTGGCTCCATCACGTGACGTTTTCTATCCTGCACAGAGTTTCCAAGCCACCACTGCAGAGGTTAGTGACAGATACAATTAACAAGCTACACTTTGAAACAAGTTTCTTGGAAAAAACTACTACTTCTATAAAGCTACCAAACTCTCATGAATATTCTAGTTTAACTTGGGGGTTTTTACTGATTTCTTTTATGCTTTCTAGCCCACGGGGTTTCCCCTGTTCAGTGTTTGTATGGTAGGTATCTTATCTTCAGCCTGGGCTATTGCTCAGATTGCTTCTTTGAATTCAGACAATAAATACCCTTTACCTTTTCATGTCTGCATTCCAGTCATTTGCTATTTTGAAATGAATTAAAAGCGGTGGTCAGACTTACTACCTTATGGCTGGATAGAGACATCAGCATTTCTTACTCTCCCACTGCTACATTCATGCAAGAGTTGTGTGTTCTCCTCTTAAGCTATTTCATACACAGCAGGGATCATAATTCTGTCTAACTCTACCTGAGTTTCCCAATCAGGCTGAGACATTTTCTGGAACCTGTCAGAACTTTTACTTTTAAACCTTCATTTGAATCATCTCATTTTCTTAAATACCAGTTCAGTTCCCTAAGTTCTTCCCAGGCTCTTGGAAGCTCATTCTAAAAAACATAAAGAAAAAAATACTATAAAAGTTTATTTTAATTTTATTCTCAATAGTAATGCTCTGAAACTTTTTAATGATATCATTTTTAGAAATGCAGTGTCTTCTGTTGAATATATTGCTAAAACTCACCTGGTATATGACAAAAAGTTATAAATATACGAACTTTCTGTCATTCCTCAGCTGTGGAAGCTCTTTTGAAATCAATGGCAAAATTTTTACTAATTCATTAAATACCTCTCTATCTTAGTTATAATTATTCCAAGTCTGGTTTTGTCAGCCATCTTTCATTTAGGCTAGGACATAAAAACCACAAAAGACAGAGTAAACTCTGAAGTGTATGTTTCTATTCCATTTTCCAAATAACTGAGAAACGAGTAATTCATCCTTAGTGACAAAGACTATAATTATTCCCTTTTTTATAAAATCATCAATTTACAGTGAACAAGACAAATTTTTGCCAGATATAGCACGGTACTCTACAAAGTAACAGAGAATAAATGAACTGAAATTATGTGTCCCAAGAACACATTCAACTTTATGTAAATACTGTGTGATTGATGGTTTGGGAGGAACACACAAATTCAACTAATGCGCAAATTATTCCCTTCAAACCTTCTCTTGGCATAAAGCTGGAATTCTGCATAGGAAATAGAAGCTTTGTAATAAGTTCAGCTTCTGTTTGTCAAGGTAAGAGTTTTCTTAACTTGTTCTTGAACTGATTTAATACAATTCTTTATAAGCTCTTTGTCACAGGTGGAGTGGGCGCTTCAGAGAAAGTTTATTAGAGGAGCCCTCCCGTGGAGTCATGAGGTGCAGAGAGGACTCCCTTGCTTTCTAAGTTCCTTCTCACAGAGGACCCTGGGGGCAGCTGGATGCAATCTTAGGCCCAGACTTTGTCAACAGCTTAAGTAACTTTGTCCCACAGGATTAAAGATGGCAAATCAGATATATTTATATAAAATGAATTACTTATTATGACAAATGATTAGACAAAATATCTTAATCAGAACTATTTACTACTCAGTATAAAAGCTAAAACTACTAGTACAGTACAGTGCACTATATCAAAGCAAATATATTAAAGCAATTACCTTAAAGCTAGCAAAAAGGAACAGTTGTTAAGTAAAGATTGATGTAACTCACCACAGCAAAGCTCGTGGGCAGGTTTCTTTCACTCGACCTTGAGGAGTGTCCTTGGGGGACATCCCCACTCCAAGGGAGGGAACATCATACACACACTCCAAGAAGGAATAAGTTAGAGGAGCCTATGGTATGAAAGTGGACTGGACTTTGATAGTGTAAAGGGATTGACTGCCAGTCATATATCTCCAGGTCATCTTGGCAGCTCATCTGCCAAATCTTTGCCTCACTATCAGGATGTTAATCTGGGGCTGATGAGCCAGACTGGTTTTAGCACAATTCAACACCAAAAGCAGCATATGGCAGCCCCCTTTAAGCCCACCACTGATAGCTCGCAAAAAAGGACATTGTTTGTGTTGTTTGACCATGTTCCAAGGGCAAAGAGTCCTGCTACACTGTCCTACTGCAAATGCAGATAATACAGAAAAGTATATTAAATTATTCAGGATGGATTAATATAATTTCATAAAATATTTTATTCACTGAAAAATCCTATCTCAAATTGGTGAAAATTATCCACAAAACTAAAGAAGTATCATTAGTGCATCCAGTCAAAAATATTTTGTAGCAAAAAAATGCTTTTAAATATCTTTTCATTTCCCACTTCAAAATTTTCAAGTTAAAATTTAACAAATTTTACTATAAAAATATAAATTTAAAAAATCCCAAAAATTTCTTCTCCTTCAGTTCTTCTTCACTTGCAGTGCTTTGGCAAATTCCAATACTTTTTTTTTAATGCTCTGAAATTCTGATTCAGCCAGAACAGCAACCAAATCCTCATAATTATCCACTGTATTACTTTGAGCTGATCAGGAAAAGTAGTATAATGAAAAATTAAAAAGTGAAAAGTAGTATCATTTACCTGTATGTTAGTATTTCTTTAACTTGCATGTCCGAGTGTGCAAATTTAGTGTATAAAATTAATATTTGGTATTAGCAGAGATTTCTGAAGTTAGGCATATCAGCTAATCCAGGCAGCCCCTCTTAAAGAAGGGAAACTGATCTGCCGTGGTTGTGCTTCTCTAGACAGTGGCAGGAGACCCATCGACCAGGACATGTCATCTGCAAGAGCAACTAAAGCAGAAAGCTTCACATTAAGCTATAGAAAGACACTGTTATTTTTTGCTGGCTGTACCCTCACATGCTGAATGCTCTGAATGTTCTCTTTCTCTTCTAAAGTACATGAATTCTAAAGACAGGCAGAATAACTGGTTATGACTCAGAAAAGAGGGTTTAAATAATGAGTTGGTCTGTCTCAAAATTAATTCCTGAACAAAATATGCAGTGGGGTTTTTTTCAGGTATTTCTCTGCTAAGTGCCACCACAGACAAATATGTAGCCCTATTTCAAGAATGGATGTAAGAGTACAGGGGCTGGGGGGAAAGGAAAAAGTAAAATGTATTACAGAATCACAGAATTGTCTGAGCTGGAAGGGCCCGAAGAATAATTGAGTCCCACTCTTAAGTGAATGACCCATACAGGGATCACAACCTTGATGTTATCAGCATCATGCTTAAACCAACTGAGCTAGAAAACCCCCTAGCAACCACAACAAGAAGAATTTCAAATAGTTGAGCATTGCAATTATTGTCAGACCGTGTGTTGCACTGGAGAGTACAAAGGTGTACCTGTACCTGGGTACATCTCCCACAGGGGTGCTCACGGCCAGTCCTGGCGTACGAGCAGCTGGCACTGGGATGTGCCCTGCATGATGCCACCGGGGCTCTGCCTGTGAACCTGCATCATATGTGCCCAGTTCCGAGAGGACCTGCCCTCTGCCGGGGGTACCATTTCTCCCGGCCGAGCCGGCGGTGTTACAGTGCCCTTCCCGCGGGAACTACCGCGCCCCGCCCTGGCCATTAGTGATGCCGTGGGGCTCCTCTTAGAGATGTAGGGTCTTGCCCAGTGTTCTTCCTGACCCTGTCCAGGTCTTGTCAGTCACCGTGGCGTGAGCTTCAGACTCCTGGTGGGTCTTTGTGCTGCCCTGAGACGTTTCAGGAAACCCTCTCGTGCACTGTGCTGGAGCACTTTGTATGGGGATTGTGCTGCCACCGGAGCTGCTCCGCTCTGCCACGCTGCGAGTGTGCTGAGATCTAAAGCTGGAGTGATCCTACAGTTCTTCTGCAATACTCCTCCTCCCGGTACAAGACGATTTCTTGATCTCTCTCATCAGTCTATAATCCTTTCTTCCTGCGTGCCTTCCTGCTAGAGGTTTAGGAAGCAAGTTTTTTCTCATGTCTTCCTCCTCTGTGAATAAACCTAAACTACCTCCTTAATACCAACGTTTAGACCCTAACTAGCCATTGCATAACCATGCCCTTTTGTCTGGAGGAAACTGTACTGCACAAGATTTTAAATGTCAGGCTGCGAGACTTCTGTATCAGTACCACAGAAAAATGAAATGGGGGCCAACAGACCTTTCCAAGCTGAAGCAAAGGTAATTTATTTCAAGTCCCCCTGAAAACAAAAAAAACAGAATATGAATATCTCCTTCTACTCAACTGCCAGAAGAGGATTAAAAAGCAAGTAGCAACAAGTGACTATTCTTGGCCCATCTTCATTAAAAAGGAGTAAATGTCAAACTACCTTTGACCACTTCCTAATCAAGTTTCTCCAGTCATCATTTATTTTTTTCTTCTGTTACACTCATCTGTAAAAGATGTGTCGTTAATACTGGATATTCAAATAGCTATTCTAGACATTTTCCTGGAAGTTAGGACAAGTACTGAAGACTTTAATGAGAAAATTTTCAAGTTAAAATTCAGTGAAACTTCTAAAATTAAAGCATTGCAAGGTTTGTTAATCATTAAAATATTTGTTTTAGTAAGCGGAAGATTGTTGATTTTGTAAATGCTCTACATAACCTGTTCAGGTTAATGAATTCTGTATGTGGCAGAGAGAAATAAACTGGAGCTGAGATAAACCAATGAACTGATAAAATGATACCTAGATTCATAATTTATTGAAACAAAAATGAAACATTGTTTTGCTTTTTTTTACACAGACACGACCAGATGTAATTGATACAGATGCCAATGACCAAGCATGAGCAGTGCTATAGATTTGGGTACAGAACATGCTTTGAATTATTCTTCAACTAAGTATCTCCAAAATAATTGCAGTGTGATTAACTCTTACTCTGGCAGTGTGCAGTGACTTCACCTCAACACCACAAATATGTAACTTTTCATTACATTAGCGAGTTGGCATATTTATAGGTGATTACTACACAGAAAAAAAAAAGTAGAGTTTTCTGTGATGATCAATGAAAGTGATGCTCATTGCAGCTCTTGCCACTTCTGTATTGTCCATGGATGATCTCTGCTCATTGTTCCACCTGGGAAAACCTGTAGGAATGTGAGCATGGTGCAGCAAATGTGAAAATGAGGACAAATTCTCTTGTAGTTGACAATAAGAGCAGTGTAGTACAAGAGCAGACTCTACCTCTCTTTCCCAGACTCATGATAATGTTCACAGCACAGCTCTTGAGAGAGGGGGGAAAAGAGAAGTATTGACAAGTTATATTTTTTGATCTTGACTCCTTGGGGGTTTTCATCCCTTTTTTTTTTAAAGGAATTAACAACAAGCATATGAGTCACTTCTTCAAGGTTCTGTGTATGTTTTGATACCTTAATATAGGAGATATTGATACCCTTCATTGGTTTATTTGAGGTTGGACACACAAACCCTGAGTTTACTCCCCTGAGGAGCCATGTAGTAAGAAGGGGCCCTTAGGCATTTTCAATTCTCTCTATGCACACAAATCATCCCTGACAGACAACACTCCAACTACTATTCAGACAGCTGGCTGTGGTTGACTCTCTATTCTTATGCATGAATTTTATTCTCACAATGGTTTTCCTAAATCTTTAATACTGTATTACATTTGCCTATTGGTTTTATATGCCTCATTATCTGTTCTTCTTTAGTTAATTCAATTTTTCCTTGTGGGCCATGTTTTCTGGACCTCTGGTCATTCTCATTGCTGTTCTCTGGACTTTCTCCAGCTGGTCTGTGTCTCTTTCGAACCATGAGTCAGTAAGGTTAATGGAATTTAGATTTACACTATTGCATGACTGATGATTAGTTCTCTGAGCTTGTTTTGCTAGTGCTGTTACACTATACTACATTATTCAAAACTATATGAAAGATTTGCCTAAAAAGCTTATGGGGTTTTTTGTTTGTTTGTATAGTGAATCCTCTGCATAATGTTTAGAAATTATCTACAATTATCACAAGCAATAGTCATTCATTAAAAATTAAGCAGGAAGGATTTGGATAGTCATTTTTGCAGCTGCAAATTCAGTAGTTAGCAGAAATGGTTAATTAATCCCTTTTCATGCACTTTCATTTCAGAAGGCAGGAAAATGGAAACATGGTCCTGACTTCTATGCTTTTCATCCAGGTATGCCAACAGAAACAGAATGATTCTCAACATATTCCCCCAAATGTCTCCTTCTAAGTCCCACAGAACCAGCAACTGTAAATCTTTTCCTGCCAAACCATAGCTGTTGGCCCAGTCCCTGATAGCAGTAGTTTGCATGCAATTAAGTTCTACACCAGTAATAGGTCGGGAGCTCTCATATCATAAAAAAAAGACACATTTTCCAATGTCAATTTTACCTAGCACAATAGGATTCACATATGCCACACGTCTGGCTGATTCTCACTGAAAATGTAGAGATCTTTGTTTTCTTTGCGAGCACCACTATGTTTCAGACACTTTCTGTAGAAGGTTTTCCTTTAACTAAAGAAAAAATGCAGGGTTTTTTTTCCGATTTGAAGCAGCAGTTTTAAGTTCTTGTATAACTATCGATTTGTTAAAGCAGGCAGACTCCTTTTTCATGTGTGATAACAGCAGGAGAGAAGCCATTTTGTGAATTATTCCATGCTATTTAAAGAAATCAGATGATTGTTTAGCACAACTGAAATAATGTAAAAAGATATTATTGCGTCCAGACTTCCTTAAAGGTCCTCTGTCATGGTGTTAAAATAGTGTGATCTTGCTTTTTCTTACATTCTTTACAGTTTGCAGTTGCCTAAAGTATATCTACTTGACGTGGGAATCTCAACTAAAAAAGGATTAAGCCCAACCAAGATTAATTGCAGAGAGTTGTTTTCTTGCAAGCATTGCTATTATAGAAGAGGGATGGTCATGCACAAAAACAAATTGTATGTCAGTAGGTATGGATAAAATAAAGATCATCTTTACTTTGGAGAGCTTCTTTCCAAAGAGACATGCTAATTGCTCATGGGTGCTGCTGATGAGTGCTGCTGCTCAAGGAGTAGTACTGGACAGAACTGAACAATGATGCTGCAGAGCAGGAAGAGGGTAAAATTGGGGCTCCACTGCATGATACAGACCCTCTGCTACAGCTTTTCTTTCTTCTCTGCTTCTGCTCTGGATAAGCACCACTTCAAACTCAAACACTGGCTGGCTGTTCCCCAGCATCATTCTGGCTTTAAAGCTGTTTTTCCCCAGAGATGATGCAGTAAAAGCAAAGGGAAAGAAATAATAAAATATGCTACTGACAGCACAGTGCTACATCAGAAAGAGGAAAAAAGTTATGATTCCTGTTAGTCTGTTCCTCCAAATCATAGCAACATCTTCTCCCACTCCTCTGCTACATCTTCAAAAGAAGGGATGTCTTCCATCACGTTGATATAGGATTTGACATTCCTAGCATACCCTGCCCGTCAAGAAACCACTCTAGATACTGTCAAGCTGCACATGCCTACATTTCCCAAATACAGGCTCAGATAAAGAAAGATCTTAAGCAGAAGGAACATTAAGTTCTTTCTGCCTTATTTGTTTTATTAAGTAGGTCTTTCTGCAGTTTGATAGGTCCTCTACAATAGATTTCCCATGCTGAGAAACTGTTTCTTTCCTCTCTCCATCCTTCCTCACAAGGCTGAGTACAGAATTTCCAGCTGGCCTAACTTCTCAGTTTAATGGCTTTGAACATTTAAGTAAACCAGAGAAAGGTGCTTTTTTTATATTCCTATTGGCTGACATACTGCAGGGAGAGATAGATATCCTCATCCTCTTTGCAGAGTCAGTTTCATAGGGCAGCACAGCTCAAATATCATCAGGAAAATAATACAGGTACTGATTCTCTTCTTCACTATTTATTGTTACTTTATTTCTTTGTGCTTGCAGTTCTTAAGGGCTTAATGTTGGCCAAAGGAAAAAGCAGAAAGGAAGTCAGATATTCTTCAAAAAGAAATATGCTCATTAATGAGAACATTTACCATCTTAAACAACTGTTAAGAATTTGAGACTGAGAGGTATCTTTACTAGCTTCAAGGGAAAAAACATTTTATGTTCCAACTTGCTTTTTAGCATATTAATAAAGAGATGCCAGGTTGGTTTTTTCCCTAAGTTCACCCTGAGAGTTTTCAGAGTGCTTGGAAAACATGAACTAGATGCTTTTGGACACAATTTCAGAAATACTGTGCTCACTCCCATAACAGAAGAAGTTTACTTTTTCCCAGTTCTGCCAAGTAAAATGTTACAGGTTCAGTTCCTTCTTACTTTTGCTGCGGTTAATTAAAGGTTTGTCCAAGCGTTATCTCTAAATAATCTCAAATTCGAAACACTTCTGGGGTAAGCTCTAAGACAGCAAGGTAAGCTGCCCCATCCTTCCCTCACACTAATGTGCAAACATGCACAAACACATGCGCACACATATTGGCAAACAGATTCAGTGTTTCTTATGCCATAATATCCTGTTGCAAGTCCTTGGCCATTTTAATACATAGTCAGATATAGCTACTGCTACTTGCAAATGGAGAGGTCACACAAACCTGAAATAACTTTGAGGCAATAAACACATGCACTGAAAGAGAACCTGCCAACCCCTTGGGAAACTCAGTTTACTTTATTTCATACTGCCCTTGCCAAAGGAAAAAAAAAAAAAACCAGAGTGAATAAGATAGCTCATTCAAGTATTTGTTATGAGCGAATGAAAGAGAAAAACAGCAGGAGGGAAACATTAGTATTTTATATTCACCAGATTCAGCACCCAGTAACTACTGAAATGAACAACTTGTGTTCCAGTTTCCATCAAAAGCATATTGGTTTGGAATCACAAGAGTCACTGAATTACAAACCACTATTAGTTATGTCCCTACATACTCAGTAATTAAAGCCATACCTGAAAATATGCATGAATATTCTCTGGATACAACTGGAGCACTAATGAAGGGTTATTTTCATTTTAGCTGCATCTTGGCAGCTAGAGATAGAAGCTGTAGCCCACAGCACAAGCTGCAGCACAGAAATATCTGGCTCCCAGTCAGGTTTTCTTTCCTTGTGCCCACATGTGCAAGCAAAGAAACACACAATACAGGTTTTTAGTAATCTAAAACAGAGGCAAAACACCTTCTAGAAGTGTTACAAAGTTATGTCATGGGTTTTTTATTACTAATGCATAAAATAAACTCAATTAATCCACATCTGTCCTGGATTTATTATTATTGTTCCCTTAAAGGTCTTCTCCCTACACTTATGGAAACCTCTAGCATGAAAATTTGCAATGCAGCTGTGAGCACCTCTATTGTAAGAGCTTTGTGATTTGCAAGAAGCATGAATCTTATTCCCAGTATCTTCCTCAGTAATACATAGTATCACCAGAACAAAAGGGAGCAGAACTGGACAAGGGTGTTTTCTATTTGCTAGTGAAGTGTAAGGGAAATTAACTTCGTGCTACAGAGTTGTTCAGTGCAAGGAAGAAAATTGCAACAGGGAGAATGTTCAGGGGGATCTAGGAACTGGTTTCTAGCTACTGCATACTTGCAAGATTTGAAGCCTCTGTAATATGCCAAACCAAATTGCGTGGTCTTGCTGAGGTTTTCTTTTACTTGAAATGGGTAGGTGCAAGTGTAAAACAGAGCATGCATTCACTTTTCTGACATAATGGCTTAATCCACTGCTGATCTATTCAAACTCAGTACGTATTTGTCGAAACCTGTAGAATAGCATACTCCAAAATTCTACATACAGAGAGGCTCTCAAGAAGAGAGCCTAAATTCTGCTTGTGTTCAGGTGTCTAATATTACCCATTATTTAGGTGAAAACCAAACCAGACAAACAAAAAACCAAAGATAAAGCCTTCAAACCAATGCAGAATACTAGACCTAGGGATGCATGTGGAACTTGGGCCACCTGAATATAGCCATAATTGCACAGTTCCATGAAAGGGGGCATATATGTTAGACAAGAGATGAGGAAATACAGGTTATTTGAAAAGGAATGCTGCTGTATATTCCATTTCAGAACCTGAGGCTTGTAATACAATACAGTGGATCACCTGAAGTGACGTACAGAAAAAGCCTTGAAGAAATGTAACTTCTACAGAGTTCAACCACTTTCTCCATTCTCTCTGTCAAATTTTTCAGACTGTTTCTGCATTTAATTAAAGTACAGGGAAACAGTCAAATGGGATGATTTTCCTTCAGTATAAATGGAAAAACTAATATTATGTATCCTCATGGTGCAGATGGAAAAGTTTATACAGAAAAATACAAGCAGGTATTTTTTCATATATATTTATATGCTGTTACATATCCAGTAACGAGCACATTTGCTACAAAATGTGTGCATCTCCTCCCAGTGGGCCCAATTCTTTCTTCTGCAGTCAAAATTCAGGGAGATAAACAAAACCTAATCTTAAAACGCTATGATATTCAAACTTGTAAAAAATAGGTTTTTATTTTTATTTTGGGTAGCAGCTGCCTGTTAGAGCTGTTAGGAGGCAAGTTCAAGGTGTGAAAGAAATTTAGTCCTTTGTATTAACTCAGTTCCCTTGTTTGCTAAAACAAACAAACACACATACAAATAAACCCCCCAAAAAGCCCACCCCAACTATAATGAAGCATGATTACTTGAACAAATGTTTTCATTACTGTTTAGCTGACTACCTTAATTGGGTATAAAGATCTTTAGGTAGATGCAAGAAGTTTTCTCTCCATGCTGCAGTCTGAAGCCCTGTACTTACATATTTTCTAGTCTCACTGTTTGACAACCCACCGATTCTTCCCCAAGAAAGTCTCTGGTTGCAGTTTTGGTCTCTCCAACATATTTGCCTATTTGACATATTATACAGATCCTCTGCTTCTGTAAATCAGCCAAGTCCCACCAACATCTCCGGAGTTACCCTGGTAGCAATGTTACATGATACTGGCTTGGCTTTAAGGTCCTAATAAAAATGGAATTGAGGAATAATGTTGAGCCTTGCAATATCAACCTTTTAAACCTTCAAAATGAAATGTGTAGTTCTCCGGGGTGGTATTCACAGTCCTGAGCTGCTTGTGTTGTATTTAGGCTAAGAAGTAAGGCAACTCCAGGAATGTGTGCCAGCTATGTCAGGATTTCGAGAACAGCAGTTTTAGAGGTCACACTCACACCTTCCTGTCTATGGGGATAGATTTTAATTTTCATCTGTTTGCCTAATAGCATGAAGTTGATGTATTATTCATAAAATGCCTTTGTGCTTCTTTTTATTCAGCTTTGGTCTTGCTTTTAAGAAGTCTTTTGTTGTTTCCTAATCTTTGCCTAATTTAAGTATATGAGAAGAAATCCTGTATGTGTATCCTCATAGCATCTGTCAGCACTGCAACTCCAGGGAGAAGAAGAACTTGTAGCTATGTATCTCCAGTAGATTTTAACGTGCCATGATTTTCATCAGCCTATATTTGAGCGTGGTCTTCAGGGGCATTACATTTGCCTTCCAGAAACACTGATTAAAGGGCTTAGAAAGCTTTTCTGTACTTGCCAGAGACTTCCCACTGGCACTGCTGGGGGTGTTCCTCTCTCTTTCCTCACTCAGAGCCTCCCCTGAGCCCCTCGGGCCAGGGTGCTGTCACTGTGCTCCATGGGAGTGAGACAGCTACCTGCACATTGCATCCAATCACACTGGCTGGGCTCTGGAAGCCCTGAAAAACAGAGATCAGCAAGCTGCAGCAAGAATTAGTTCCTGCTCTGGAAAAAACATGGGTTTTTTCACTGGGACGCTGAAGGAGCTCACAACATTGTGTTTATAAGGAAGGTTAAGAGGTTAGTGAATCACAGAATATATCTGCTGTCGTGTAAGAGAACATTTATATAACACTGCAGAGAGGTTGTAAGTCATAGAGCCAAGCTGGGAGGTGAGCTGACAAGGTCTGCCAAGTATCTGGGACCTGCCACCCAAATGCTGAAGCTGAGAAAGCTCAATGCTCTAGCTGTAAAAGATTACATTTCCTGACACGGGAAATTAACTGCCACTGAGTCACAGCATCACTTCTGAGTGTCTTTTGAAAAGAGATAATTTTTGGCAGGAATTGAAATGCCTGCCTCACAAAAGGAATTTTTGAGTGGCCTATCTGTCACAAATACATTGAAGAAGTAGATTAGTACATCGAAGTCAAGGTTTTCCCAGTCTCAAGAATAGTGACTGAGAGTTTATTAATTAACTTTAGGGAACCCATATTAAATTTTATGGAGAATTGTCAGCAGCACGCACTCTGAAAACTCTAACCTGTTTATGCATGCAAATTTTGGACAGTACATTAGAATTCCTACTGCAGATAACAATATTCACAAGCTCAGAAAGATAGTGAAAAATGTGTCAGCATACCATCCATATCAACTAAAGAAATTTTCTTCTTTTTTTTTCTTAAAGCTGTGCCTTTTTCTACATGACTGCTCATTTTCAGCACTCAAACAATTGCACAGCACCATGTTATCCATAGTTATTAACAGAAAGATCCACAAAAACATATAGGCACTTTTGAAATAATTGGAGCTTTGAATTGGAAGGACTCATCTAATTTATGAGATATTCCAGCATCTTTAGTATCTTCCGGCCCTGACATGTGGATTCTGTCATGAGCCCAGTCTTCATGAACACTTCAGCTGATAAATACAGTAAACTCTATCTATTTTGCAGAAGTGAGCTAACTTAGTCTTTCTGATGCATTTTAGTAACTTTAACAAATACACATATTTAGGAATTTGCCTTCTTCGTGTTTCATCATACTTACAGAATCCTGTTCAGAAAACTTTTTTGCCCACAGAAATTTCAGTTCATAAATATTTTTTTAAATACAAAGATATTGTGGGACAACATCCCCTAAATTGTCTCAGTGGCTCAGCGTGGTTTCAAATAAGTTGAATTTAAAGTATAAGGTCCAAGTACTATAAGCAAAGCCACCATACTTCAGAGAACTAAAATTTAAAAACAACATACAAGAATGACTTCGACATGCTGAACACAAAACACAGAACTCAGACTTAAAGTAAAAATATTATCCAGGAACATTGCTTGGAATTAGTCAAATAAATAGCGTACTAGTTGATGTTATTTTCCTGAATAATGCAGAATGTTATAAACACAAAATATAACTATTAAACTGGAAAGAGAGTAGGCAATTTATCTTCACTACTGAATTTATATTTAGAGGACAACTAGAAGAACAAGCTTTCAGTGTAACACTCATGAAAATACCTTGCTCTGCCTAAGCACAAAAGGGCATAGGTTAGCAGCTTGAAATTGAGAGAAATATTCTTTCTTATGCACTCATAATTCATGAAAGCCTATAAATTTACAACTGTTTTTTCAAAGAACTCTTCACTGGTTATTTGCTATTCCTTAACTTGGGTTTTGTAAGTCTGTGGGGTTTGTGTCAAGTTATCATGGCCATGGTACAGATGGTACAGATTTCACTGTGCAAGGAGAAAAATTAATCCAAAAAGAAACATAACATGTTGAGAGAGTCCCTTTGGAAATGCAGTGTTTCAGTTTGTATCAATGTCTACAGCCTTTGCTTTCTGTTCAACAAGCAGCATCTCAGACAGTTAATTTTCCTGATTAGTAAAACTAATATTGTGTATCTTACATGTCTTACTACTAAAATCACATTTAAAATTCAAGTGACATGTGGATTGTTTCTCATTTTATTTCCTAGGGATTTCTAAAATAAAAGAGCAGTAGATGAGTACCCATATGATTTAATATTTCTTTTTAAGAGATGGCTCTTGATTCCTATCAAATAGAGGTTCCAAGAGTGCTCAGTTTTAAAATAATATTATAAATATCCCTTCCCAAAATATCCAGGAACTGAAACACACTGTTTCTCCTAAAAGAATTCTAGTGCTCTTTTGCATAGGACTCAATACGTTTTTACTAAGCATTAAGCTTACTATGTATCCTTCATTACTACTGTGTGTTTTGAAAGTGGGCCCATTTACCTCTTGGTTATCAGTTATAAACCTTTTTTCTTCTTGTCTCCCCTTTCTTCTTCCCATTTCAAGGGTCAGAACAGACTAGATGTCTTTGAACAAAATATAGCACACTCTCCAACATAAAAAAAAAAAACAACCCAAAACATGACCTATAAAAGTAATTGAGAAAACCAATCTATGTCACAAGAAGGCCGTGACACTTACGGCATTGTATTTTCACCTGGCCTGTCTTCATGCTGCTGGTATTGTTTAGAGATGCTTGTGACTGTCTCAAAGGTAATGGCTTTTGTCCTGGTCTTCACTTCTGAGCCAGCTCAGATGAGTTCAGTCATTGTTGCCTTAGAAATTAGTCAAATGAGGTGTGTGTGAAAAAGGTTTAGTTTTCTGTTCCCTAATTAAGGATAGAGTTCTTTATTGCTCTCTCTCTGACTCAGTTTACCCAGATGGTCCACTGTACGTCTGCCTTTCATGAAGTTTGTGTTTATAAACAAGTTAGATGATGTAAGATATAATACTTAATAGTATTAAGTTCTCAACTGCAACAGTAACCAGACTTTCAACAAGATGCAAGTAGCAATAATTCACAAATTTTCTATGCATTAGACTAGACTGTCATCACTGTCTTGCATAAAACTATTTTTGAACAGATTTTTTGAATCTACGTCATAACTTAATGCAGTCATCACATAATCTGAAAGAGAGAATGAATGTTGTTCACTAGATGATACCATGAAAAGCTTTATTTTTCACAAAATTGTCAGAATATTTATTTTTCCCTTCAAGTAGTACAGTTCATCCTCACCCATATCCCTGATTTGGTCCTTTTGTACAAATCTTCTAACTTTTGCTATTTACCAAGTAATTACTTGCTTGAAAAATTCTCATCCTTTCTCAGAACCCTAAGCTCATTTTATTTCAGGTAGGAAAATATGTACCAGTTAAAATAAAGCAGCTTCACTTTTTATTCTCACAACAAAGAAACTTGCAGTTTTATAGTGAAAATCAACCTTTCTTTTGCTGCAGGTCAAAGAGATTGGCTAGAGAATATTTAGGAACTCAGCATTCCCTGTAATGGAGTCTTGAAACCCTTAACAGGCAAAGCAAACCAAAACCACACAATGGGAATTTACTCTAAGAATACTCACGTCAGGCACAAGGTAACTTTTCCATCTTTATTAAGCCATTTCACAGACACTCCACTCACTCCTTTCATGGAAAAAAACGTGCAGTGTAGTTTCTTGCACCTGAATTGATCGGAATATGGTAAAACTTCTAGGGAAATCAGTAAGAAAAAACACTTAATGCATGATATTGAGCCATAATTCCTTTGGGTCTTGCTCATTTCCAGTTCTCACTATGGCTTTAAATAGCTGGTTAAAAAGGTGCAGATTGACATCTTTGATTAAATAGCTGGTTAAAAAAGTGCAGACTGACATCTTTCATAAAAATTCTGTTTATAGCAGTTAATGTTAAAAGGTGACTAAAAAATACAAAAGAAAAAGGAAAAGAAAACCTCATGAATTCCAATTGTTCTGTTAGAAGCAAACAGGAATGAAAATGTCATGACAAAGTGCTTTAGCTTACTTATGGAGGTTACATAGGAAGATTGTAATGGCTTATTTATTTGCAGGATAATTGTTGCTGAAGGGTCCAAAGAGAAATAGCTGTAGCTCATTCTGCTAGGGCTGCTAAATCATTGGAGAAAGGAGATCTATATCCAAGATAACAATTTTTGAGTCAACAAAAAAATTTTTAATCAATAAGAAAAAGGGAACAGTCTTCAAAAAGATAGATCCTGTCTTCAACTTGGATAATATGCTGGGTGATATAAGCTTCTTTTGTATCTTTCTCTTTGTCCTCTTCTCTTTGTTCCCTTCTTATTGTGTGAAGAATAATTTATTGCATTTTATGCCAAGAATTCCCAAGACATGCAAGAAAAAGGTAACTGATGATAATTTATAATCAATTATCCAAGAGAAATCTAAAAAAATTATCCAATTCTATGAGACCCTGAAACACATATTTTCTAACCTTTTTTTTCTAGTTTTATTTATCTTCCTGATTTAAATCACAAAAGTAATGAAGACTGTGCAATTTCCAGTTCATATCAAAACACAACTGAAACATTACAAGTAACAGTATTACAAAGATAAAAGTGTGTGTTCCCACTGCTCTATTATTTTCTGCATGACTCTGCACTGAATTTCATTTTTATCAGAGAACCAGACTAAATCAGACATTAGCAAAGGGTAACAAAAGAAATTAGTTTCCCTTTGCCTAAAGGTCACAGATTAATTAATTTTAAGCAAATATGAATTTTAAAGGCTGCCTGTTTGGTTTTTTTAATAAAGTTGACATTGTGACAGATGAAAAAGAAAAATAAATAATTTGATACTATAAGAATGCAGGGTTTCCTGATATGCTTTAGTATTTTCTATTTTAATTGAGGATGACATAAAAAGCAATATCAAAAGAATCCTGCATGGTTTTGCTTCATTCCTTTTCCTCTTGAAGTCCAAAAAAGCTCCTGTCTTACTCTGTAGATTATCGCTTTCCATTTATTTAAAATTACAACTAATATATTCTCTCACTGATCCTGAGGATACACAAGAGAGAATAATCTAATGTAAGTCCCAAGTTTCAAAATAAATAAGCACAAGCATAAAGTAGCAAATCTTTACAAAATTAAAATCTAAATCTTAATTTTAAGTGAATGCTGGATTTGCCTACAGTTCACAAGCAAATTGAGTCCAGGGCCACATAATACATTAAACAGCAAGATCAGAACCTCAATTTTCTCACACTACAAGAGTGGGACTAGGGCTTTTGAGACTCAAATTGTACTTAAAACCCCTGCCTAGACAAATTTCTTAAGCAAATGATTCAATTTTCACTTCTCTCTGCTGTTTTGCTAGTCTTCCCTATTTTGATTATATGGGCTTTAAGAAGTAAATACCATCATTTGTTCAATTTTTTCATGGTACCTAGAACGATTGCTTCCTGAGCGAGCAAAATACTCTAAATA
Source organism: Gymnorhina tibicen (assembly GCA_013399875.1). Lineage (NCBI taxonomy): Eukaryota > Metazoa > Chordata > Aves > Passeriformes > Artamidae > Gymnorhina > Gymnorhina tibicen. The sequence goes on along the minus strand of VXAZ01005702.1, from coordinate 1,970,637 downwards.
ATACAGAGTGGGTTTTTTTTAATTCTGTGCACTGAGCTAACAAAGCTAACATGCTTCTGTCTCTTCACCTCTCTTCTACACACACTTCAGTGTTTGGACAGATAAAATCAAGGGTACAGAAAGATAAGTTGAAGGAAGGCTTTGCCCATAACATTTCTTTGTGCCTACTACAGAAATAAGAGTGTGACTTTGCAGTCTGCCACCCGCCCTGAACTTAACAAAACTACACTTTTATTAATTGTAACAATTTTATTAAGTTTTATTGACAGTTTATTGACTGCAGTTTAAACTACAGTCCCTGCCATAGTATCCAGTTTGCGGGTTGTAAGAAAAGATCATAACTGTTTTCAATTTAGGATGCTCGAACACTGTAGTCTTATAAAACACAAAAGATGCTACTGCTTGTGCATGGGACCACCATATTCTACAAAGCCATAAAGTCCAGACCCATAAAATATTGTGTAGGAAAAAGAGGATGTGGTAGTTACCACAAAAACAACAACGGCCTCTGGCACTATGCAACGTAGAAAGAAGAGAGAGGTTTATTTCTGTATAGGTATCATTGAGGTATATGTGGGGTCTGGAATCCTCTCTCCCAGACAAAGGTAATAGGTTCAACTTGCCTCTTTGCATTAATCTATTCTATCTGAAGGCTGATCCTTATATAATAACTACTTTGTAGGGATCTCAGCATCAGGAAATGAGGATGATGCTTTCTGAATCATTCCTTCAACTGGATCATGCCTGGATCATATTATCAATAGCAATTTTGAAAAGGGACCTGCCCACTCCTACTGCATCAGCAGCAGCACAAGACGTGGGCATTCAAACAAAATGCAAACAACAGATAACCAGCTGGTTTGGCTTTGAAAATTCTTTTGCATTCACTTTCAGAACAGACAGGAAGATCAATTCCTAAGTGTCTCATTACTTGTCTTTTTTCTCTTTTATACAAAGCAAGACAATAATTTGGAAACAAGTGCTTTAAAGGAAACAAGATGACATTTTATCTCTGCATTAAAATAAAAAAAAAATAAACAAACCCTCTACACAAAACTGAAAAATAAATATCACCANATCAATTCCTAAGTGTCTCATTACTTGTCTTTTTTTCTCTTTTATACAAAGCAAGACAATAATTTGGAAACAAGCGCTTTAAAGGAAACAAGATGACATTTTATCTCTGCATTAAAATAAAAAAATAAACAAACCCTCTACACAAAACTGAAAAATAAATATCACCAACCATAGCATTGTCCTCTTGGGATAGCTTCATAGCATGCTGTAGCACTGAGGCCCGACAGAAGTTCAGGGTGTCACTGCTGAGCAAAGCTGTTAGTTCACAAAACCTCCTTAGCCCTGTAGCAGGACACATCTACCCCCTCTGTACCACAGATGGTTGGTGCATATGCAGGAGATAACTCGGGCGGTCACAGGCCCAGCATGGGCTATCTCTGGCGCCAAAAGGGCTCAGGCACCCAGCTAAGAATCCACAACTTAGTCTGGAAAGCAAATGTGGGAAGAGATGAAAGAAATATTCTTGACCAAAAGACATGGTTCTTTTGTCTATGAAAGCCCACACAATTATCATAGAGGCAGAAGTCTCTTACATACTCCGTGGAGATGTGTGAGAAGATTTCTCCCTGGAGCTTGGACACATCTCCAGGTCCCTTTCCCCGGGAACAGAGAGAAAGGATTTTTCTATATGTGCCCCTTCAAGAATTAGTGGTAAGAAACATTGAATCCTATGTTATACTATTTCTTGGCTAGCTGTAAATTTAATGGTACCTTTAACTCCATGTGTAATACTAGTATGCCTTTTTGTCTTATCCCTGTGTAGTAATAGCCTGTTTCAAGTCTTACGTCTGCTAGTTTTGTGTCTATTAATAAATAATTCATTTTACAATAGACTGAATCAGCCATTATTAAAGAACTTGCGAATGGTAGTGGATTTTGGGGTGCTGGCGACCTCAATAACGCGACTGCCTGCTGCTAGAGGCCTGGGCACAAAGCAAGGACTGATTTAAACCCACATCATCCATTTATAACAAGCCTGTGGACAAGAAGTTCAAAGCCATTTATAACATCACTTTTGCCAGAAGGGAGCTGGAGTATGTTTTTAATGCTAGTTCTGAGGCACAGAGTAGACACAACAGAAAAAGACTGATTTCATCATCACACATGCATCTCATGACTCTGATAACCAACACAGAGGCATCATTTGAAAAGGTTTGTTTACTGCTTTCAAACCTCAAACAAGGGTAAGTACTTACAAGAGATGCAACAGGTCCATGTACCTGACATGAAGGCTCTTGTACTCACAATGCTAGTTCAGGACCAGCAGATCTTGCTGTGGTACCAGCAACTAAATTCACCTGGCCTTTCCTTCCCATCCTCCTCTACAAAGCTGAGTGAGGGGACTGAGCAGAGATTGCCACAGTGATTTTCCAAACAGCCTGTTTAAACCTTGTGCCTGGCTCTCTAGTATCCTTTATTTACTATGGCTTTGGGTCTCTATGGTTAAGCTCAGAAGAGGTGGCCCATGGCACAAAGAGAAGACACCTCTGCTGCCAAACTCTGCAACATTCAGTCCTTCATACTGGAAGGCCTTGACAGTTTGTTTCTAATTTCTTGCTATGGGTATGTAAAAGAAATGGCTCCTTGAACTCTTTCCTGAGCATCCCTCTTGAAGCAAAGAGATCTACTCATTGCGCTGGATGCAGATGCTAGAGACCAATAAACAGAATTAATCTATTGAATTAAAGGAAGTGATGATCTTCCTGAAAAATGTTGTAGCAAAATATCATTGTCCATTTTCTTCATACCGGATATTTACAAAAAACCTATGAAAAAAAGATCTGCATTTTTGTGTGTGTGTGTTAAGTTTACTGCTGGAACATGTTTAGTCTGACAAAAAGTTCTGACTGCATTCTGTCAGTTTCAATAGCCCACACACTGAGGCCACACGCTTCAATACAGCATGAGCGTGGCATGTGCTGCCTAAGTGTTGCATATATTGCTCTACTGCTTTAAGACCCCCAAAGGAGTATGTACAAATAAACAAGAGAATAAAAGACATTTCATCCATTCAGGTGACAAAGTTTGTGTATACTGCTGCTTGACTGAAAAATTAAGAGGATAACTTCCAGTGGTCCAGAAGCTAGCCTTGGCATTAGGAACCTGCTATTTTCACATGATCATACTGTTCCTTCCAGATGAAAGTTTAAATTTGACTCTTTTGGTTTCAAGAGGGATAAGATAGCCCACATGCTAAGACAGAGATAAGTTAGCAGAACACAAGTGCGGTCAGCACATCCAGTTGCACACTTACCCACCAATTACCCATTGCTGATCGTGACCTGTTAGATGGGATGGCAGAACCATCACTGGCTAGGTGGAGACTCTGAAGTTCTTGCTTTGGCAACTCCTTTTTCCTGCTGTTGAGGTGAAACCAGAGATCCTGACTTGCCCTTCCTAATTTGTAAGCTTCTAAGTCTAATATGGATGCATGTGCTGAATCCCTATAGCTTACTTACTGGTTTCAATTTGAGTTTGTTAAATACAGGTAATTCGGTACCAGCTACAACAATCTAAATACAAAACTCATAACACACCTTAACATGTCTGTGGAGTTCAGCAGTCTACTTTTCAGTATGATCCACAAGCCACATTTTGGTATTTTCCCAGAGTTGCACAAGTGTTTTCTTCAGTTTTGTCTCCATTTCAAACCAAACCAAGGTTTCTCAAAGGCTTTTTCTTATATGGCCATGGAAAACATTTTTTTTCTGTACTAATTGCACTGGTGAGAAGCTGTCTCTAACATTTTCCTCAGCTAAACACGCACACTGGCATGTTAAATTTAAAAAACTGAACTGTTACTCCATTGAGACAGCAGAGTTTTCACCTGCTGAGTTCAGCAGTGAAGAGAAACCTCACAACAATCACATCAGTGTAGGTAAATGTAAAGACATGCACCTTGGGACAAGCCATCCACACTCAAAAGAAAAAATTCACAACTGAGGGCTGCAAGAAAAGAGATTTTTACACCAACTACTGGGCTAGACAGACTGCTACTCTGATCCAGCAGGGCATATAAATGATAACATCATAAAGCCTTCCTGAAATGAGGGGAAGTGCTTCCACACAAAATTTTAAATGCCACCCCTCTTCAGTGATCTTCTAAAGTATGTTAAATGGGTACATTCCAGAAATAAATTAATGCAATTTTGCCCTATAGAACAGTCCAATAGTCATTCATAGCAGCAAGGGGTCTAGGAAGGTAGGTTTGAGAATAAGTGCAGATCTGGCATTTCATAAAAGAGATTAATGGATATTTGTAGGCAGAACTGCCTATCCATATTAGATATCCTTAGGTAAGATTGTACAAAACAACACAAGATGGAATGTTATCATGTTTTTAGTAAACAGGATTACATCAGATTTAACATAACATAGCTGCAATGTGTCACACCAGCTCTCACAACTAATCTGGGAGTAAAACAAAAATAGCAGACATTTTAAATGCAAACTTTCTGTATCCAGTGATAAATGTCCTTTTACACGTGAGGAACATGCAAACTAGTTTTTCTGTGCAGATAAGTTCTAAAACTTTGAAAGCAAAGTTGGAGTAAACCAAGTTAATCAAGGAAAAAATTCCATGGTTTCTGTTCTAATGATGTTGGAATAGCTCCAAGTAGTCCCTCTTTTAAAAAATCGTAAAATCATAGAATCAAAAATGTTGAAAGAGACCTCTAAGATCATATGGAAGCAACTAGCTACAAATACTGAAACAAGTTGTCATCATTATAAAATGCTCTGAAGCACCATTTTGCTCCGTAATACGCTAAAGCTTTCCATCTTTTAGAACAAATTGTAGCTATTGTTCTCTGAATCACATTTGATTTGGCAAAGATTTTTTGAAAACATCATTGTATGCATTTATCAGTGAATTAAGTATCCCTTTGAATAGTGCTGTATGAAAATGAAAGTAATGGATTCAACTTTTTTAGCAATCAGATACAGGATAAAAGTTGCTAGTGTGTTCCACAGAGTGAAACATTAATCACTTTTGCTGAACATAGATTTGGAAGACACCCTTTGGGATTTCTCTTATGCACCCTACATATTTTTACATCTGCTATAACTAATTACACAAGCAAATAGAACCATTTAACAAGCTGAGAATGTGGATCTACATAGCACAAATAGTTCCTTTGAATCCTAGATGACATGAACTTTCAGGTTCAGGATTGGGGCCAGAAGTCTTTCCATCAAGTTCAGTGTCTGGAATAGATACAGAAACTGTAAACCCTCCAAGCCAAAGAGTAGCCTGAGTAAGTCTTAGAGCTTTGCAGCCAGACTCTGCTGAATTCAGCATGGGCCATGCTGAATTCAGTAGCCTGGCTTATCACATCTTCCTGAGACTGCTGGAAGCACTAGACACATTGTCTGCTCATTATCCAGTCAGGAGTGTTACTGGCACACTCCTCATCAGTTTGTAAAGACAAGTCCCTTTTCTTTTTAAATTTCTCTTTAGAAAAAAAATGGAAGTGAGCCATTCTCAAATGTACTTCCTCTTATGTCCCCCAAATGGCACTACTGGTGAAACACTTGTGTCATTTGTTTTAACTGGTTAGCTTCAGTGCTGCTTATTTCCACTTATCCCTTTTTTTTACACAAGCCAACATTAGAGAAACACATTTCTTCTCTCACAGAGGACAAGTTTTAAGGGCCTCTCGTGGGTTTCCATGAAAACTCATTGAAAAGTGATCCAAAGGAGAAGAGAAACATACGACCTGCAGTCATAGCAGAATTTCAAGTGCTGGGCATAGAAAATACATTAGTGAAAAGTACCTACCACAAAACAATGCTCGTAGTCAAGTATTTCTGAACAAAAAGTGAATAAGTAAGCTCATAAGAAGGAAAGTTTTGTAGGGATATTCTTCTGAAAACACAGGGTCTTGACTCATTAAGTTAGAGTTCAGTAATTTGCCCTTGCCTGCTCTTTCTGGGTGGCCATGGCTGAAATAAGAGACATCCCATGCCCACAGCTGACTCCATCCATGTTTCCAACAGTGAGAGCTACTGCTGTGCTGGAAACTGTATGGACAACTACACTGGCATCATGCTGTGCTCAGGCTAAAACTCTCAGCTTTGAAGCTGAGCTCAGGCAGAGAAGTGTATCAGCAGAGTTTTGTAATTTCCAGTTTATATCAGACCACTTTGTAGCATCGGCAGAGAAATCCAGACGTGACTAGCCCTGTCTGTGCAGAAATAGCTCTCTTCTTGGGAGTACAGAGTGAGCTCCCCTTTGAGGGTTTGTTAGTGGAGAGGGAGACGTGAAGGATCCCTACCCTTGTTTGCAGTGTTTATGAGGTGGGTGTTTTTAGCAGAGCTCAGTGTCTCTTGACCCGCAAAGCTCAAAGTCTCAGACATCTCATATGCTGTTGTTTATACCACCGAGATAAGTAGGCAGAACACCGCATGCTTTCTGTGGAAATTGAAGTAGTGTTTCCTGTTGGGCACTCGACATATTCCTACATATTATTGAAATCCATGGGGGATTGGGTGGTGGTGGGGTTTTTTCAGTTTACTCATTATCTCCCGTCTTAACCATATTGATTTTGTTTTCCCTTTTATTTTGCTAGAAGGCATCTTGGACTGAAGTCTCATGAAGGAGACATTTTAATTACCTCACATATTTTTTCCCCTTTGTGAATCCTTCAACCATTATTGAACCCAAGTTGTTTTTAACTTATTCTTCACTTTTTCAAAGTCTGTTTTCTAATAAATCAATATTTGATCCCATAGCCACATTTAAGCTGTGTTTGGTTCACAGACTTACAAGGCTATGTCCTGTGAAGGAAGGATTAACACGAAATGAGCACAGGACAATCCTTAAAATGAACTTTTGAATTTTGAAAGGATTACATAAGGATACACAGATCTGCATTGCAGAGTCAAAGCTTTACACTGAAGTGAATTTTGTTTGTTGAAACAATAGTTACACTATAATTTTCCAGATTTCCTATTTATGAGCTTTCAGTCCAGATTTGGACTCAGGCTGCAATGATGTAAATTCAGACTAATTACTTACCATATGTTGGGAACTTTTTCCTCAACAATAGGAACAAACTCATCCATTTTTCATTGTATCTCTGGGACCAGTGCCATTGCCCGACTCAGAGCATGGGAGTCAAGCACATTTCATGGCAGAGACAGATGAGAAAAAAGAAATAACTCTCCACCATTCTGGGTTTCTCTGTGTAACCTACAGGGCCCCAACAACATACAGGTGGGGTTTTTAGAATATGTTTTCTTATCAGCTTCTACTTATATAGTCTAAGACACAAACCAGAGCAATCTATTCTATACTAAGATAATCCTTAGTAAACTAATATAGTATGCTAATCCATATTAACTATTTGATCTCATCTTAAATTAACCAACCCATCCACCTCTTGCCTAAGAGTATTTGAGCTGCATTTTCAGAAAATTAGCAAAGCTATAAAAATCAGGTTATGTTAGCACCAAACAGTTTCTTTTTTTAAAAACAATTTGGGTTTTTTTTTCTTCTGAAGATGAAATTCTAAACCCCTTTGTAAATGTCCAGGGTTTGAATTAAAAGCAAAATAAACATGATTCCCTGTCAGAGCTCCAGAAGGCCAAGTTCCTAGACAGAGGAATCCCACAGGCATGACTGTTAGTCTGCTTCTGAAAACCTCTCGCAATTCCCTGCAGTAAGAAGTATTTAAAATAAAGAGGAGCAAGCTTGGTTGGATGCCTTCCAATGACAGAGAAATATAGTGCTGATTTCCCGTGGAAGAGAGAAGGCCATTAAAAAAAATAAAAAAAACCTTCCACTGTCTTCAGTTTCATCAGACAACTTCATACTGTAAAATTGTGAATCCTTTTTCATTCTGTTAAAATAATTGAGAAACATACTCTTCATATTCCTCCACTTGGATAAGACCATTTTCTCTTTCTTGTTTCCTCCATATATCATATAAGATTGAGTGAAAATTTCACTGCAAGGATACATCAGACATCAAGAGCATTTTTTGGAAGAGGTAATATTATATGTGTGTGTTTTCACTGCTTTGAAGACTGTATTTCTGAACGAGAAATTTACTTCCACTACAAAACATAGTATTTTTCAAGCTACATTTTTTATTATCAGTAAGTCATCTCTTCTTTGATGGAAAATACCCCCTGTAATTGCAAAGAAGGTTCAAGGAATATTAATTTTAATTCAATTTTCTTGACAAAATTGTGCATCAAATATATCACTTTGGTCTTGTTTTTAGGTGCAGAAAGAGAGTTTAATTCCTGAAAAAAAAATTAGAGAAATCTCCTTCTCTAATAAAGTGGTTGTGCTCAAATAAATGAACAATGCATGGAACATGCAAAAAGAACCAGTTGAATGATGCATTGCAAATAAATAAATGCAAACACCTATAAATGACCTTTTTTTTTTAAATTATGTGAAACAGGAGCATTTCAAATTAGGTTGAGCACCTTTTACAGAAATTCTTCCCTAAGAGCCAAAGCATATCACAGGGCATCCAAAAACATGTTGGTGTACTTGTGTATCTCTTTGACCATGGTGAGTCTCCTAGAAAAGAACATGTGTGTGATTTAAAAGGAAGGAAAAAAAAAAAGAAATTGCTCTAAACTTAAATGTCATTTTATCATCCCAGTGAAGTCATAGTGGCTGCTTGGAGAAAATAGGATGAAGTCAAGTCACTAATTTCAGTCCCACAAGGGTTTGGTACAAGGACGCATTTCTTACTTGTCTTCTGGCAGTTGTAGGGATGTTCAAGGAACTTTCTTCAAACCGAGTTTTGAAGATGAATCACTTAGTGTATCCCAAGTGCATGCAACATATTTATAATTCCAAACATGCAGTATTCAACAAGATGAGAATTAATTTTAAATATTTTTGACAACCTTCAGAAACTTGGCAATCCACTCAGCAGATTTTTCTACTGGTTAGTTTCAGAAAGCCCTACTAAATTCTGTGCTACTGAGCACTGTCCTCGTCTACAAAATGGTGAGAGTTATCCTTGCATTTATTGGTAGCTTTGCCATCTACCACTGTCAAAGTGAAAACAAACCCACACTGTCTGTCTACGCAGCTTAATACAAACCGAGGTGTAGATTTTGACATGCTCATCTCTTTCAGCTGGTTGTATGTATATTACAGTATTTACACCAAAACTATCTCTGAACAGTGTTCAAGGCGCATCAGCTTGGCCGGAGTAGCACATAATATGCTTACTAACTCAGACGTTCTATGGAACACTGCGGAATGTGGGGTTACACTTGCTGAAGTGGCTAAGGCTTGTGCCCTCCACAAGGCCCTGTGTGAAAGGCCCCGCTGCGGGCTGCACCGCTGGAAGTTGGCTGCGGGGCGAGAAGCAGCTGTGAGTGAGGAGAGAGGCTGTTGAGTGACAGCTGGAAGTGAGACTGTGATTGGCTGCAGGAACGCGCGGACAGAACATAAGCGGGAAGCTGATTGGGTGATAGGGCGCGTGGACAGCAGCACGGCAGCTGCGCCAGCCAATGGGTGCCCTCCTGCTGTTCAGTTCTGTTAGGCTTCGGCTTGGTTTCAGTTGTGTTCGGTTGAGATTAAGGGTAGAAAGAGGGGGCGATTTTTGGCAATAAACGGATCCTCTTTGGACATGCAAGGGGGTCTGTCGTCTTTGTTCCCCACTGCTACAGAGCACCATTATACATCCCCACATAAACATACTTTCCGTTGTGTATCATTCAGTATTCTGCAGTGGCGCTTCTGTGACTTGCCGAGGAAAAAAACCACTTATTTCATTTTATGATACTACATTGGCTTTTTTTCCTTTCAATTTAATTACTTTAACAGCTTACAAGTTATATATTTCCTCAGTTTTCTGTTCACTTTAATTATCACATATTTTGACCACACTTGAAATGATAAAAGATATCTGAATTTGTGGAAATTGTGTGCTGTTTGACAAACTGTGTTTTGTTTATTGTTTTTGTTATGGATAATATCTTAGACACGAAAACCGATATTGTCCATAACAGTTTTGTTAGAAAAATCTTTCAGTGTTAACTTCATTTTCTTAAACGCTTTGCGCTTAAAATTTAAAAATTTATTAATAAGTGCTTTGGAAATTCATGCATATGTTTATAGCGCTGTTAATTCTAGTTTTTCACCTCTTCCAGTGCATTGAAGAAGATTCACCAGCAAATTTGCATTAAATGCATGTGTGAAACCATTCATCACACATCAGAAATGATATAGTAAGAATAACACTTCGTAGTTTTCCAACAGGCCCTGAAAAAGGTACATTTTTTTTTAAATTGGAAATTTGGATGCATTTAAGGTTTTCAATGATAACATTTTCAGGTTTTAGCTCTTCTACTAAGCTCATAAAGCATAAAGTATTGCAGCACTGGGTAGTAAACAAAACCATTCAAAGTCACAGACTACTGTAGTGAAAAAGCAATTAACTGTTCCTTAGAAAATAGATTTGCTACAAAATTCAGAGAAATGAACTTGTTTCAGAAAAAGGTATGAATTTCCACAAGTATACTTGGATCTGACAAGTATCCATGCAATCAAGCCTAGGTAACTACTGATCCTCAGTTCTCTTCCTTTTAAATCTTTCCTAGATTCTTCACTGGAAATGGTTGTGCTAGTATTTGTCATTTCATGTTGTAGCATACATTATTTGATACCAAATTTCGTGACCTTGCTCCTGCCTTACTGAAAAAAATTGTTGTTGAACTATGGCTATCCCTACTAGTTTATAGAGTAAGGAGCCCAGACAATATTACGTCAGGCAAGATGTGGAAGAAGAAAAGAGCACAGAGCACAGGAGTGAGTGTGCTGAATTAATAACAAGCTGGTAACTCCAGAATTCAGAAGTGAAACTCCCACATGAACAGATACAAAACCTAACAAAAAAGTGGGAGGTCAGAAGATGGCAACTCAGGAAGATCAAGGATCAGCTTGCTCACAGGAACAAAGGCTGGTCTTCAGCTACTTGGGCGTAGCTTGGGCAGCAGATATGAGGGAAGGTAAGCATACAGATGTCTGGCCTTGAGGCACGCTGCTCTCAACACACTTGAGAGTTAGCCGAGGAAATGTTGGATACTAATATAATTCTGTTCTGAAGTCTCCACACACGATAAACAGATGCCCAAGCAAAACTGACTCAAAATTCTGAGGATTTATAATACTATTTGTAAACAATAATAATTTGCCTCTTGACTACATACAAAATCCCAAACCAGGAGTGATGTACAGCAATCTAAATAGAAATTCATGCCAAGGAATCAAGAAAGAAAACCCAAGGCCAAAATAGGTACCCCCACCAATGCCTTAAGCACAATTAGAGCACAATCAAATCTAGAATAATATTTCCAATGAATCCATAGGCCCTAACATTTTTCAGGGCTTTACTAAAGTCCAGGGAGACCACTTCCTTTCCTTCATCCATTAAGCCATTCATACACATCCGCCATTCCATTCCAAGTTAAATGAGAGCTTTGAAGAGAATCCTTGCTGACATCTTAAGTCAATATCCCTCTTCCTAGCTCTTAACACCTTTACCTCAGCCGTGGAGTGCCATGGGGGTTTAGTGGGATGATATTTCAGAAGCAAAGTGAGGACGAGAAAAGTTTTCATAGCAATTTCAGAACTACAAGGGAAATACTAGAAATGGAAGAAAAAGATGGAAGTTATTGAGGCTTGATGCAGACAGTTTACGTGGAGTGAGAGAAGGGTTAGGTGAGAGCATTCCTCTATCACTGAAATTCAAAAGGGAGACTTTTTGCAAGGTAATAAAAAGGGATTTAATAATAGTACTTAGGAGAAGAAGTAATAAAGATGTGAATAAGGGATAGGCATAATTCACTTGAGAACTGATTCTTGTGTGCACTGCTACAAAAACACTAACAGAGAGTGGTACAGAAAATGTGTAGTGGCAGAGGCTTGTAGTTAAATCTTAATGCTTATCTTAATGATAACCATGGACATGGTTATCTTTTTCTTTTAAGACTGCACAAAGAAACTTTTCATCTTCATTTCTGTTCAGAATGAAAAGAGGCAATTCTTTGCCATTGTTAGGCATCTATACACTTAAAAGGCAGATGTAGTAAAATTGGTTGTTATTCTTAATATTACCTGGACTACCTGGGAGACTCAAGTCACTGATTCTGTGCTTTCTGTCTTTGGGGGGTAAAAATAGATAGTGATGTTTTAAGAAACAGCTTCAAAACATGACAGATAATGTCTTTTTATGTTCAAGTTAAGAAAAATACAAAAGAATATGCAACAATGCCAGAAAAAGCATAGCATTTAAAAAAATTCAATTATGTGAACTGAAACTTGCACCTGTTTGAAGCTGCTGCTGAGATTTCATTGTAAATATCTGTCCTTGAGCTGTTACAAACCTAGCCATTAATCTATCAGTCTCTTAAGGACCTAATCTGCATGATTGTTCTTTAATTTGAGTGCAGCTGTGACTAGATTAGGAATGATTATTCTTTTCTTTACCTCCGCTGTTTAGTGCACTGCTTCTAGTTTACAAATACAAGTAAGCAAGAAATTGATTAATTATAAAGTAGAAAGTGAGGGTGGGGGTAGGAAAACAAGAACAGATATTGGTTTTATTACTCCTGATAGAGCTAGACTGCACCTAGCTGGTTTACTGATGACTCAGGTAATGTTCTTGCATTCATTTCACTAAATAGAGTAGCTAATCAGAAGCACATTATGCCACTGCCATAATTTTCCACTAAAGAGGCAACCTTTACATGGTAGTTTGCAGTAATGTCATGAGGGAGCAACTGAGCAAAATCTCTAATTTAAAGTCTGATTTGATTTAAATAAAAATTTTTGTGTATTTGTTTTCTGTCCTTAACTAGAGCTAGTAAACTGCTTTCTCTTGAACTCGGGCATTAAACGGTATTCCAGCTCTGGTGATTCTGGCATAGGATATTTTGCCATGTCAGAAATTGTGTTAGCTGGGGGAAGAGGACCCAGTGGCCAAGCCCAGAGCTTCAGCTCCTGAAAAGTTTTTAATCACTAAATTAGGAGGACTGTGGTGAGCTGAGAAGAAGGATCTTGTTGATCTGTGGATTTCTCTATTGCTCGGTAGGCAGTCTGCTGGAATCTGGGAAGCTTGCTGGCTTCCATCATAGACCAGGATCTGTTGCTCCTCTCCTTATTTCTTGTCCAGACTTCTTTAGATTTGTAGTTGGAGGGTTGGTGTTTGATTTTTTGGGGGGGGGGTTTTGTTGTTTTTTTGTGTGGGGGATGTGGGTGGGATTTTTTCTGTTGTTTTTTCCATTAATATTTCTGATGCAATAACAGCTTTTCTTGGCTCCTTCTGTGCTGGCTGCTGGTGGTCTGTACGTGGCTGATTAAATACAGTGTCCGCTTTGTGTTTCCAGTTCCAGAAAAAGTACATTACTCAAATGTTTCAGTTTGTCTCTAAAGTGGACTAAGTGGACCAGCATGTTTACCACTGTGGTCTAGGAGTATCTAAAGAACTCCAGGGCCCTTTGTGCTAGGTTCTGCCAGGCACTGAATGTGATTTCAAAGGGAAAGGAGAGAATCTGCCTGGAGAACAAAATGTGAAGTACCTGTAGGACCATCTGTGGGTTCACCTAGCAACCCCTACAAGAGCACTGTAACAGGTGTCTATATATATCTAAGCATTTTCAGTTAGTCTTCTCTTCACGTGACTTAAATATGGGCTCTAGGCAATTCTATTTGACCAAGGTGTGGTCACTGGTGACATATGTAAAGACAAATAATAGCTCTTTGCATGAAAAGAAAGCAATTCCTTATTGTAAGGAGCTGACTTGTAATGAGTCATTGCCCAAACATACCGACAGGACAATGGAGTTGATGGGAAGCTCTCCACAGCTTCAAATCCTCTGCCACTCACTAAGTCTAACAGCATTTTCAGCTGCTATTCTTCCTGAGAAGTTGTGCTTAAAAAATAATTTTCCCACTTTTTCATCTCCTTCCTCCAACTACTGCAGTACTTTTTGTACTAGTTTTTCTTTGGCTAGAAGATAGCCTTTTGGACAGGTAACTGAAATTGAGTACTTGCTACAATTTAGTTCTATTAATGCCAAATTACAAAATTTTGCAGCCTCAAAAAAAAATCTGCTTCCTTTCATCTCAGGGGAGACACTCCAGTAGTGTAACTGCTAATGGATTGGATAGGTTCCTGCCAAATCACAATTTATGCATCTACATTTTAATCAGTCACTCCTCTAATATTATTTACCCGGTACCATAGATGTAGCGCCACACATTTGGGATTCTTATTACTTACAGTATCTGTATCTTAGAAGACTGAAATGGTTCCCTCAAATTAGAGTGAACTGCAAGGGTTTCAGATTCAGTGATTCACATGAAAATACTTTTAATTTGAATTTGTGAAAAAACCCAACCCCTATAAGCCACAAATCAAACCAACTCTAAACACCCTTTTCCACAAGATTATTCAAGACAAGATTTTGGGTTTTCTAGCTCAGTGATTTCACTGGCTCAGGATTCAGCCTTACTGGTTTGCTGGTACTGCTGCAAAAGGTCTAAAGGAAACACTTAAGTACATGCCCTGCCAAAACATACAAACAGTAGTATGTAGGATTAACTGTAGTATGTAGGACTCTGGATAATAAGATGACTGTGGCTTAACCCCAGCCAGCAACTAAGCACCACACGCCCACTCACTCATTGCCCCACCAGTGGGATGGGGGACAGAATTGGAAAAGTGAGAAAACTAATGGGTTGAGATTAAGACAGTTTAACAGGGAAAGCAAAAGCAAACACAAGCAAAGCAAAAAAAGCAATTCATTCATCATTCTCCATGGGCAGGCAGGTGTTCATCTCCAGGAAAGCAGGGATCCGTCACGCATAGCAGTGACTTGGGAAGACAAACGCCATCACTCAGAACTTTCCCCCCTGCTTCTTCCCTCTTCCCTCATCTTTATATGCTGAGCATGACACCATATGGGATGAAATATCCCTTTGGTCAGCTGGGGTCAGCTGTCCCAGTTGTGTTCCCTCCCACACACTTGTTCATCCCCAGTCTCCTCACTGTAGGGCCAGTGTAAGAAGGAGAAAAGGCCTTAACTCTGCCCAGCAGAAACAAAAATATCCCTGTGTTATCGACACTCTGTTCAGCACAGATCCAAGCCACAGCCCTGTACCAATACTGTGAACAAAATGAACTCTACCCCAGTCAAAACCAGCACATGAGACCAGTGAATAGGACATAAATCTGGGAGCAGTTTTCACAGGTGGATTACCTTCAATTTGTTTTCCCTTGTATCGTAGTAAATCTTCTTAACTTTCAACACAAACTTACGTTACAGAACCAGGATGGCAATTTTCATTCACATTTTAGGCAGGTAGGTATGATTTTCTCTTTTTGAGAAAGAGGAAGAACTCTATCCCATACCTCAAGAACAATGAGTGCATCCAGCCCTATAATTCTTCTTATAACTCTGTAAAATATTTCCAAGTGTCATTACTGAGAAATGATAAAGAAATACAATTTGGGGGGAAATTTTTTTCCATTTGATGCAAAGGTATAATAATACAATACGAAACAAATGTCCAAAGCATAAGTTTTCCTTCCTTCTCCTGCCCCATGTAATTTTGACCTAAAAAATATAATTAAATATTTATTGACTGGTCTAAATGTCCGATTGTAAAATGCAGACAATTATCTCAAAGCTCATTGATTTCTGTAACTCTGGTTTATCTTGCTAGCAGATTTTCCTTAATCATTCTCTCTAAGTAGGCGGAGAAAGAGACATGTTTAAGCAAAGCACACAGGACGTATAAATCCCCTCCAGACTCTACACTGTTAATCAGTCTGGTCAAAGAGCCTCTGGTGGAAGAAAATCTGTGAAGGGGAGGAACTCAAGGAGTGGGAGGTACAGAAGGAATATTCAGCACTCATGTTTCTGTGGCTCATCATTAGTGAGTTAGTGATTACAAGTGCTGAATCAAATGGGCAGTTCTAATCTGGCAAGTAACTGCACCCAATGAAACTGGTGATTGTGAAGTTGTTTTTCTTACCTGTTACCTTTTGGAGATTTTGAACGAAGTCCTTTTGGGTAGGGGTCTGTGTCACAGGAATTAAGGGGGAGCAGAGGAAAATAAAACACTTGATCTTGAACACAGAATTCATTATATCAGACACTGAGAGAAACACCTGGGTTCCTGACAGGACTAGGGCATGTACCAGATTTGTTATTTTCTCTCCACAAAATCAATTTTGCACATTTTAATAGGTATTCTCAGTTTTTTGTTTAAATTGATTGTATTTGAAGTTTTGTAACATGTAGAGTTTCTCCTTAGGTTTCGGCCCAGACCTTTTAATTCATATCACCACAAACCCCTCAGATGTGTCGAAGAGTAATTACTTTCTTATCAATACAGAGCTAACCTGGATCACAATTACTGACCTAAAGTTCAAAGGCCTAGTAACTCATCTACAACTTCTTAGATTCCTTCTTTTGCCACCCTTCAGTTGTTTAGTTCTCTTTCTCCAGTAACATTTTCTTATTTTCCACAGTAGTGAATTTGTTTGTTAACAATGGATTTGTGTCCCAAGCTCCGATACTGAGTAAAATTTGATGCCTTTTTCTCTCTTCATCACTTTCTCTCAATAAATGACTTGAAAGATGCTTTGAGCATAAAAGTAGTATTTCAAAATATTAAATATGAATATTACATCTCTCTCTCTCTCTTTCTCTCTTCCTTCATTTGACCATATACAATGAGTTGGAGTCCTTTTGTGCCTGTCCATGGTTGCAGTATTTGCTTATTTCTCTGGAAAAGTTTGGTATTTAAGAGTCTACCATGTGAAATAGTTATATCCAAACTCGGTCTTTGTGTGAAATAGACACATACTGGTAACCAGGGTGACCACCAAACCACAGCTGAAATGCAAAGAACAGATTTGTTTCATTATTTTGCTAACAACGTTGGGCAGCACAGAGATGTTCCATACCACAGAGTGTCATGCCCAATATTTAAATGGGGGGAGTTGTCCAGGAGTGGCTGACTGCAGCATGGGGAAGGCTGGGCATCAGTCAGCGTGTGGTGAGCAGTTGTATTGACCATCACTTGTTTTTCTTGGGTTTTAATGCTCTCTCTCTCTTTATCTCCCTTAATAGTAGTAGTAGTAATAATAGTAATAATAATAATAATCATAGTATTTTACTTTATTTCAATTTTTAAACTCTTCTTATCTCGACCCATGTGTTTTACATATTTCTGATTCTCCTACCCATCCCACAGCAGGCGATAGTGAGCAGTCAGCTGCATGGTACTTACTTGCTGGCTGGGGATAAACCACGACAACAGCATATCATGTTTCTTCCTTACACGTCACTGCAGACAAAACAAACAGTCACACTGACAATGTATATATTATCTCAACCTCTGTGATAACCTAATAAAACTCACTCTTCAGAAGCTGTAAATTAAAAACAGAATTTCTCCCTCCTCTCTACAAAACGTTCTTGTCTAGGCTAAGAGAAAACTGTATAGCATTGATGCTACAGAGAGTTACTGAAACAAATAAAAATACTGAAGTCCAGCTTTTTTTTTCTCCTCAACAAGAATGTCATAACAATTCTTCTGAATTTGGAATGAAACTGCGGTGTTTCAGTGAAAAAGATGAGAGTTAAATAACTGCTAAATGGATAACATCAGTTAAGGACATCAGAAAAAGTAGCAAACATGTCCTTATGTCAGTCATTCCAGAAGCAGATCTGTTCATTTTCAGATCTTCTTCTAACACAGATTAAAGACTGATCAAGCAAGACAACTCTTTTAAGTACGATGAGTTGGCTGTTGAAGACAACGGGAAGCATCCTCTTTCCCGCTTGCCTTCAGAACCCTTGTTAATCTCAACACTCTGAAGTACATAAACTACTAATTAGTCCTAAGGAGGAGTTTCTCTTTTTGCTTTAAACTAACATTTACTGGAGCTTCAGTGAAGGGATAAGGTGTCTGCTATCAAACAGACGTATCTGGCAAAGAACGTGCTGAAAGGCAGGAAAGAATATAATTCCAGTATTTTCATGGCCTGAAAGTGAGGGAGAGTGTTCTGGATAGAAAAGAACCTTTATTTTCTGAGTATCTGTTTCAGTTTTGTTTCCATTTGTATGTTTAATATATTTATTTGGGGTTATTTTATCCTGCAGTAAAAGTCATTTGACTTGCTGCTCATACTGCAGGATTTTCCAGAGCCATCTAACTTTCCACATGCACTGCACCAAGTGATGAGTGTAGGCATCAAGTAATACGGCGATTTAGAGAGTGAGGTTTTTAACTGAATTCAGTAGAAAGCTACTGCCTGGGCTACGGAGTAGGTATGAAGAATGCTCTACCAGTAAACACTTCAAAATTAGGTCTGTTCGTTCAGTTTTGCCCCAGAAATGGTGTGTTTTAGAGATTTTGAACTGCTCAAATAAAACACTTATTTTTCCCATTCCCCCCCAAAAAATGTACATCTAATGAAGCACTTTCTGATCTCTTCCTTTATCACAGCATCACTGAACATGCTGATAATATTTCTTATCTGTCTGCTGGTGAAAGAACCCTGACACAGGTTAAATCACCAATTTCTCCACCAGTGTGAGAACTGCTATTTTTTCAGAAGAGTGTAAGAGAAAGCAGAGAAAGCTCAGATCTAACACACAGCTCATTTGATTTAAACATTAGGTAACTCACAGAACAAGAAATAGAGTCTGGCGCTGGTGTCCCCTGAAGTACAAAGCCTCATATTTTGAGATTGAAAATCTTGCTCCCTGCAGTCACAGTCTCCTTGTAAATCAACTGCAGACACTACACATGCTTGCAGCTGTTCATTTAACTCTTAACAGTCTTGTACTTAGCAGTTTCCTACTCTCCAGGGATTAGTCAAACATGGATTTCTGCTCTCCTTGCCACTGTAATGCTTTTGGAGTCAGTGCTTCTACACTAAACTGGAATACGTGTCTTTCAAAACCTGATGTCCAGGTTTGAATTCAATTCGTCAGGTGCTTTCAAAGAAGCTCTTGCATGGAGTTCTAAATGCCCTTTTCTTCAATGAGGATGGAAAGACTTAGAAAACTTCTGGTCCAGCTATTACCTCTGTCGATTTAGATTTCACCTTGAAGCTGTGGATGGTGGAAGAGGGTAACTTCAACCAACAAAGGGACCTGCAAGTCAAGATTTGTTCAAGAGCCTGACATCTGTGTTCCTGAAAAAGAGCAGAGATATGACACAAGTCAATCAGAAGTACTGATTTTAAACATTAATTCTGAGCTATAGCGGTCTCATTTCTTTCCAGGTAAACGATCTTGATCCCCTCTTTCTCCTTTCTAAACTAGGGGCCTTCTTACAACTATCTTGCTGACAGGCATTTTAAAAAGTAGTGAGGAAAAAGATGTGATTGATTAATCAGCAGATTGTGTTTTCCAATTGCTCCTCATTTTGATGGAGATCTCCAAATATCATACTAAGGAACTATGCTAGACTGAGAAAATTGTCTTGAGGAGTCTAGTCAAACCACCTCAAATATTTAATTTTTCCAGTGAACCAAGCAGATGAGCTCTCTAGAGAGCAGTGGTCAACTCTGCACAGCACAGCTTTTCTTCACAAAGCCTTCTGGGGCATCCTCAGAAGCAGGAGGACCCTGCTAGGCTAGGGGGAAAAGTATATTTGCATCAATACTGTTGCATAAATAACTCTATGACCCAGAGCTGCCCCATCATCCTGGGCAGTGCCAGTGGGGAAGCTACATCCTTTTCTGCAGGGCTGCAAATCTTCATCTAATCATGCATTTACAAAACACAGACTTTTAACAAACCTTGGGTTTCTCTGTGGTTAGATGGTGGCCCAGCAGTCACAGGGCTCTTGATTGCTTTTGGAGGTGTCTTCGTTTGAAGTCTGGTAGCACTAATATGCACAAGCCCATCTTGGGTTATATCAAAGGGGCTAATAACCTGCTGCTGAGAAAAACCAATAAAATCCATCTCCTTCCCCTCCAAAACACTGAGTAATTTAAGAGGTGTCAGTGCGAGGAACTAATGAATTCTTAATTTCGGGTTGTTGCTATAGCAATACACTCGACATTTACACCAATGAGCTGAAGGGGAGCTGGTTTTTTTATTTTCTGTACATTGCCCGGACATCACATAGCAATATCTCATCCACTGGAGTGTAAACAAAACAATCTGGTTTGCTACCTGAAGAGTTAAGGTGACGTTATAAAAAGCTGAAGAAGGCTAATGTGTTTGTAGGTGTTCTTTTGTAAAACAGCTGGAAATTGCATTATGAATATTAACAACAAATAATTTGTTTGTACTTCAGTTACATAAAATTTATGCCAAAGAATGAAAGACCGTAGGTGCTAATAATGAGGAAAATTCCAAGTATGTATGCACAAAGATTTCACAAACCTGACTGATTTGGTTCAGTAGACCTTTGTCATGTTTTATCTTCACTGAGGTAGCTCTATTGATAGTTCCTTTGTTACTGGTGAGACAGCTGAAAGACTGCATACAGTTCTGCACAGTTGGAAATTATTGTTGATGGAGATGACATTATTCCCTCTAGACCTCTCATCTTACTGAGCAACATCTAAATATAGTATTTATACCTATGACAGAGTGCAGGACTGATGCAACAAAGCAGACTTGTTTTCAATTCCTACTATTTATCTAGAGAAATATTTCATTCCGACTTGAGTTTTTTTATGAAACTTGGCTGAAAAGTCAGTGGCAGAATTTGAAACAGTGAAAATTGTTTAGAAGATACTAAAATGGAGTAAGGTGGGAAGAGACAGTTTTTATTAAATATTCAAAATAAAGTAGCATATGAGTCTCACCCCTGAATAAAATAAAATTTCTCAGCATGTTTCTTTCAGAATATACACTGGAGCACTGTTACATCTCTATTGCAAAAAGAAGCTTAAATGAAAGTAGTTCTTTTTGCTGTGCACCAGTAGACGATACATCACAAACTCTGCTGCAAGTTGTTTGTACAGAAGTTCACTTCACACACATTCCTTTGGGGATAGAGACCCAATTCTCACAATTGACATAATTTTTCCATCAGTGAGAATAAGCACTCTGCCCATTCCTGTTTGAGAGCCTCTGAAACTCTTTCGCAATATCAGGAAACAGAGCCTACTTTCAGATTTGCCAGAACAAATCTTATTTGGTATAGTAAGATTGAAGAAAAGAAAAAAATTGTTTTTATACTTAAAGGTAATTAATAGAAGGTGACATAGTTGCATACTCATACTACTCAGAATGGATTTGATTTACCCAACTGAGCTCCTTTCCAGTAAATTTTCTCCCAGATCATGCTTTCAAGAAGCAAGATGAGAAACCATTGTGGTTTAACTCCAGTCAGCAACTAAGCACCACAGCCTCTCACTCACTCCCACACACATGGTGGGGAGTAGAACAGGAAAGAAAAGGGAAAATTTTGTGAGTTAAGATAAGAAATAAAATAAAATACTACTATTACTACCGTTATAAAAGATAATAATTTTAATGAAAAGAAGAGAGAAATAAAGCTCAAGAGAAATAAGTGATGCACAGTACAATTGTCCACCACCTGCTGACCGATTCCCAGCCTGTCCCTGAGCATCAGTCCCCTTCCGGATAACTCCCCCAGTTTATATAGTATGCATGGCATTCTATGGTAGGGAATATCCCTTTCGCCAGTGGGGTCAGCTGTCCT
Source organism: Gymnorhina tibicen (assembly GCA_013399875.1). Taxonomy (NCBI): domain Eukaryota; kingdom Metazoa; phylum Chordata; class Aves; order Passeriformes; family Artamidae; genus Gymnorhina; species Gymnorhina tibicen. The sequence continues at coordinate 1,948,871 of VXAZ01005702.1, read as the reverse complement.
GACCCTGCTCCCTCCTAGCTTCTTGTACAGCTCCTCACTGGCAGGTCATGGGAAACTGAAAATCCTTGACTTAGAGTAAGCTCTACTAAGCATCAGCCAAAACATCAGTATGTTATCAAAGCTACTGTCATCCTAAGCCCAAACCACAGCACTGTACCAGCTACTAAGAGGAAAATAAGCTCTGTCCCAGTTGAAACCAGGACAGAAACTTGCAGTGTTCCCTATAATAATGAGGAGTGAAGGGTTTAACTTCTACCTTGGTGGGCCATGTAGAGGAGCATTTTCACATATGGAAAATTGTTCTCGAAGTAAGAAGAGTTTCAAAGATTGATAGCCAAATTTTGTTGATCACCTGTTCCACTAGGCAGACTCCTGATCTCCCATTTAGGAACACACTATCTACTGCTTTATCACAGATTTCTTCCCACACAGTGAATTCTCATCAGCTCACAGAAGCAGTATGTTCCTCATCAATCTGTTCATTTTGATGATTTTTAATAGGCTTTGCTTCTTTGCCCAAGTCTCACGCCCAGTGACTCTTCAGCAATCTGTATCAAGGTAAAAAGGAGTTTCCCTTCAACTTAATTCAGTTAGCACAAACTCCTGAAATCTGGAAGTACCAAATCAATTTGGACTCTTTACAGCATTTGCAGTATTAGATATAGTGTGTGGTTTGTCAGCAGTGCTCAGACAAGTACTTTCATGACTCTGCACGCAGAACTTAATGTTTGTGAAAGTATGGATGAGCTCCTGTCCTGGTACACTGCCATCCATATAAGCAACTGGAAAAGAAGAGAATATGAGACTGTGAAGGACTGTGCTGTTTCACTTGCAGAAAGCTTCTGCTGAATTACAACTCATTACAACATGCCCTCATTCTGTGCCATTTACGTGAAACCCACACACTGCTCCTGTTTTAGGTATTCATTGTTAGTCTTGCTCATGCTTTATTTGCTGTAATGATACATTTCTATCCACTTGGGTTGTTCTTCTATTGAAAAAGAACTATTGAACTTTATATGACCTGATTCAGATGAACACTTTTATACTTTATATAACAGTGCAGAGACACCGGCTAACTTAAGTGGATACCGTGTTATACAGAAAAATATTCAAAATCATCCAGTCTTCTGTACCACCAAGAAGGTTATTGTCACCAAATTTTCTTCATTTTCAGTCTTCTATCTCTGCACTGGCACCATGGAGTGGAAGGAGCCCTCTAAGGCTCTAATTCTGTTTCACTGGCCTCACTCAAATCCTGCCTCATAATTCTCCTTGGAATCAATGGCCCTTCCATACACAAGTGGGGATGAAGCTGTTGTCTTGTCTGCTATTATCTCACTTCTCCTGAGTAATCTCTTTCTAAGTTTTTATTTGTTATCTTGTGTTAGTCTCTACACATGAATTTTCAACTACCTTTTTTTATTCAGATGGCATTTTGCATAGGGAGGAAAGAAGACTTAGATAGTGGCAAAAGAAAGATTACCTTGATAAAAGGAAGCAAAATAGTAGCATCCCTATCTGAGCAACTTCAGCTCTTGTCAGTATCAAGTAACTCTTAGCTCCAAAGGATGAGATTCGGTAGAAAAATCTAGCTGTTTGGTTCACATTTTGTAAACATGAATTAATAATGTCAATGCCACAATGATCATTAGCTGCAACTCTTGACTAAATGTAAATGAAGATTAATCATGCTCTGTATACCAAGCTCAACCAGCTGAACACTGAATTTGTCAAGCAAAAGCACTTGATTAATACTCAAGAGGCTTCAGGTCAGTGAAAAAACTAGTACAATAACAACAACAACAAAGCAAAAATGCAAACATTTTGTGTTAGCAGCTCCCTCTCTGGTTCCAGCAGTCAGTGGGATCAGGCTACTCATGGTGTTAATGACTGCTTATTTGAATATTTTTCTCCTGTGGGGTAACTAGTTCTGTAAATATGGCTCTGTTAACAGAGTAGAGATGCATGGGGAACTATGACCCGGAAAACATCTTCTACACTTTCCTGGTAGAAGAACGCTTGACCCTTCAGTGTAGTTACATAGAAAACATGGATCTTACCAATACCTGTGTCACCCATGGTCTTCAGTGGATTTCTGCTCAACACAAACCTTAGGCGTAATGCTAAACAGGAACTATGGATAACAAATCATCCCACATCCACACTTCAAGGGTTCATGCTTTTCTCCCTCTCCTTTTCCAGACTTATGTTATTCTGTGCATTGCTCATTTCATCTTTGGTTAGGTAGAAATGGAAAAGAGAAAACAGAGAGAGAGGGAGCAGATATTTTTATATATTTTGTTAATTTTACATTGCAGTGGGATGCATGGCAAGGTTTTGATAGTGAGGGGATGGTGAGACTACGGGGGTGGTTTCTGTGAGCAGCTGCCAGAAGCATTACCTATGTCTGATAGAGCCAATGCCTGCTGGCTACAAGAAAGAGCCACTGCTGGCCAAGGCCAAGGCCAAGGCCTGACCATGGTTGAGCCTTGGGATAATGTATTTAAGAAGGAGGAAAATAACACACAGTAGCTGCAGCCAGAGAAAGGAGTGAGAATATGTGACAGGAACAGCTCTGCAGACACCCAGGTCAATGTAGAAGGAGGGGCAGGAGGTGCTCCAGGCACTGGTACTGAGATTCCCCTGCAGCCCATGGTGCAGACCATGGTGAGGCATCTGTGCCCCTGCAGCCCCTGGAGGTCCATGGTGGATCAGATATCCACGGCAGCCTGGTGAGGACCCCACCTTGGAGCAGGGGAATGGTGTGAGGAAACCTCCCCCTGAGGAGGAAGGAGCACCAGAGACAACATGTGATGAACTGACCAGAGCCCCCATTCCCTGTCCTCCTCTGCCACTGAGGAGGAGGAGAAAATTATGAGTGCAGCTGAGTTCAGGAAGAAAGGAGAGTTTGGGAGAGAAGGTGTTTTAAGATTTAATTTCTCACTATCCTACACTGAATTGATTGGTAATAAGTTAAATTAATTTCCCTGAAATCGAGTCTGTTTTGCTGCTGATGGTAATAGGTGAGTTTTTTCTCCCTGTCCTTATTTCAACCACTTCACAGGAGGATGCAGGAACAGAAGGCATCAAAATGGAGCCCAACCTAAAATCAACATAATCATGAAGTTAGTGACCTTACAGAATGGCAAAATATTAAAGACATTTGTTTCAGTGGTCTGTCTCCAGGTAAAAAAACCTGAACCTCCTGTACTGAGAATGCTTTGACTAATCTAGTTTCTTTTGTTTACACTTTCATGATTTGAACAGGAGTCACTGAAATTAAATAGCTGCCATGTGCAAATTTTGATCAAAAGACCTCTAACAACCTATCTCAGTGAATTCCTCAGTCTCCTCACTTCTGTCTCATACCTTTCCTGCTGCCTTCTGAGCGCAGATGCCACTGTTACTGAAACTCCACTCTAGCTGAAACTCCTGCCAAACCCAGCTCTTGTTATCCCAGTCATTGTTCACACAGCTGCTTAGAGTTCCTTTCTTGTTATCCATACTGAAATTTTCTGAATCTATTCAGTTTATTATGTATTATATTAAGCTCACTGTAAATTATGTAAACCAAACCCCGGGCTCTATTAGGAGAAAGATGACCAGCAGGCTTAGGAAAGCTTTTATATCCCCTCTCTGCTCAGAGCTGGTGAGACTGCCCTGGGAGGCTGCAACCAGTCCTGTGCCTCCTTCCTGAAAAGGAATGTGGAGGAATAGGAGAAGGTCCTGCAGGGAACAAGAATGATGGACAGAGGCTGTGGGCAGGTGCCCTGTAGGGACAGGTGGAGAGAGCTGAACTGGTTAAATTTGTTGAGAGGCAACTAAGGGACATGTAGTGCTACTTATAGAGCCGTACCAGGATTATGGGGCCAAATGCCTCCTGGCAGCACCAAATGATACATCAGGAAGCAGCAGTCACAAATTGTTACTTCACAGGCTCAGATCTGAAAAACCTTTTCACTGATGGAGTAGTGCAGCACGAAAAGAGATTATGCAGAGACTGTGGCATCTCCTTTGTTCGAGCTTTGAAACACCCGGTTAGACATAGTCACAGCTGATCCAGACTCAGCAGCAGTCCTGGCTTTGAGCAGGAGGTTGATCTAGATGACCCCCAGTACTCAGTTTTTGACTGAGATTTGATTAAGCTATGCCAGCATCAACCACCAGCTAGAAAGTTAATTTTCAATTCCTAGGGAGCAGATAATGCTGTGAGCCACAAGGACCCCTAACTCAGCTTTAGTGACAGACTCAGAATGAATGGAAGGAAACATCAGCACAGAGACAATAATTAAGGCAGAAGGATATTCTGAGCAACCAAACACCTCAAAACTTTGTCAGCTATTCACTCTTATGTTTATTGTAGGTAGGGAGAGAAATGTATTTTTTTTTTTTTCATTATTCCTTATTTCAGTTCTTTTAAGTTTTGGCTTGTTATTCATTTGTCTTTGCTAATGGGCTGCCTTGGTTGGTTCCTCTTGAGGAAGCTATAAGGGTGATTAAGTAATTCTTTGTAGTTATTTAAGCTCTGTCTTGTTTTCAGACCAGACAAGCAAACATACTGTAATAAAAGATATAGACAGGAGAAAAAAAATCTTTTTTTTTTTATTAGGATGTGTGATTGGATTTACTAGGGAACATAGATCAGTCTCCACTAGCACAGGCTGATACTACATACACTCTGGACTATTTGATGGAAATTAACTACTATACTGCTGTCCTTTCCATAAATTCTTCAGCTTTTAGTTAGATTTCAGCCCTGACATACAGTTGTCATGTTCATCTCACTGATATAATATACACAGTGATTCAAAAATGGACTTATTTTGCAGCTTCCAAACAACAGGACTGTATTGGAAAAGGCTTTTTAAGAGTAAATAGTTTCCAGTAAGTAAGGGTCATTGTCAAACCCCTTCACTAAGTGCTCAGACAATGTATTACATGATGAGAGATCAGGTTTACCAGCTAAAATAGCCACGCTAAAGAAAATATACTCAGCACCTCCCAAAGATAAGTATTTAGTAAATATTGTAAATGACACATGAGAAATGCAGTACACAATCAAAACTGAATTTTTCAGCAATAATTTTATGGAGCAGTAATTCAACTTTTTTCAGAGTTCCATGGGACTGGCAGTGGAATCATCTCAAAGCACATAGAAGCCTAACTGTGACTGTATTTTTGAAGAAAATATGCCGAGTGTACTTCTGCACCTTTAGCTGTACAATACTCTCTTAATTTTCAGGTTAAATTTAATTTATCTCACGTATGAGGTCCCCAGAACATTAAGACACTACTGAAATACACATATGAAATTTTCCAAGACCAAAGCTGACTGAAATCATGAAGAGACAGAATCAAATGACAAAAGCACCTTTTACTCCTCTATTGTACATAATGCTGTCCACCCACCCCCACCCTGAATACCTTACCAATTAAATTGTCATTTCATGCTGTTTTCTCTATGTGATTTGACATTGCCCTTTTCTGCTAGAGTGGTTTTTTTGTATTTGGCCCAGATGTGAGCCTTCTGTCAGAACCATTTTAGAGAATAAGCTCAATTCTATAGACACCTGGTGGAGTATTGCCCTCACGACGGGGGCTAATGAGGAAGTGGTTATCGGTCTGGATTTACCATCTTGCAAAAAGTTTTATAGAAGAATAAGATCAGCATTGTAACAGTTATTTTCAGCTATATTGAGACAGTTAGTTCCCTCTCTGCAACTGCTTTTTTCCTCTCAGGTATGCTTCCATGGTAACATACACAGAGCTGCTGCAATGGTGAAGTTAATCTCAGAAGTTCGGCTTTCCCAGTTGCTGATATTCTGCACTGAATCTTAATTGAAATCCTCGTAACACATAGTAGAAACAATATTTGGCAATCTTCATGTTACTTTTGCTTCCTGATCTATTTCCAGTTATCTTTTATTTCAAGTAGTATTTTAAAAAACACTTCTGTACAAAAGAGAGTAGTATTAAAAAAAAATAGAAGATTTCTAATTATTATAAACTTAAAGGTAAATACTCTAAGGGAAATTAGAATAATTCATACTTTATACCTGATGCACCATAGAAATTTAATAAGTATTCCAGGGGAGGGGTGGCAGTTGAGTAGCTGTATAATATATTGAAATAAGAAACTATTGGTATCTTCAGTGCTGGGCACAATCAAATTCTAAAGCACCTTCTGACAGCATTTGTGGAAAATTTCAGCCAACATGTGTTGTTCACATCAGGGTTGTTCCTTTTTACTGGGAGGATAGCCACAAGTACTTTGTTGAATAGATTTGATGATAAGTGAGCTATATGATTTTACTATTGAGAATACAATGTTCTGTGTGGTATGTCCTTGAGCATCCATCAGTATTGATGCAGAACAACCAGAAATAACTGGCTAAAATAATACTTAATAAAAGTATTGGGCATGTTTTATCCCTGTCAGTGAAAAATCTAATTTTCTACACTATTTACACATTTTATTTACTTAATGGGACTTGGGACTCATAGGTGAAGTCAATGAACAATTGCAACTGTCTTCCAACTAAGGAACTATACTTCCAATACTGTTATGAACACTTGTATTATACAAAATATGTTTTGAGTTTGCTCGAAACCTTAATTCCAGAGAATCTCAGGTTAGCACTAATGTAGCTGGATCTGTTTAGTCATATAGAGAACAGGGAACATGCTATTAGTGAATATTCACAAAAGCCTTATACTTGAAGAAATTTCTGAACGCCTTATAGGAACTCTGCTGCAGAATGAGAATCTTCAGAGGGACATTTAGCAAAATTAACAAAAAAATAAAGCTTTTTCCTTCTTGTCTTACTGTAGATGGATTCCAAAGTAAACATCAAATAGGAACTGCATCCAAAGATTTTTTCACTGCAACTCCCTTTTTCATATTCTAAACAAGAGCCACAACAAGCCTATGGTCCCACTGAAGGTAGGATATGACCAGTTTGTTTTAAGAATTATAAATAAAGATTAATTGGAATTGCATAAACAATCTGATTTTTGTTACTCTTAACTTAAAATTGCCTGATGTTATATAAATCTTGTCCCTTCTTAATATGCAAGTACGAGAGAGAAAACTGCTTGTCTGTTTTGGTTGCAAAGACTACCTTCCAAATGTGAACAGCTGCTGGTTTTTCCTGGCCTGAAAAGCTGAGCTTTGGGCTGCATGAACATTTTCCATTACATCAGCATGACATTAACCTGCAAGTAAAGTCATAGCTAAGGGTCACATTTGCAAAGAGATGAGACATACAGTTAAATGACCATTTCTGTTTGCAGCCAAGCTGTGTGTCAATCAGGCAGTTGCGTGTGTAACAAGGCAAGTGAGCAAATGATAGAAAATTTCCAGCACATTTTCCCTCCCCAAAGAGAAATTCTGAATGAAACACTAGATTTACTAACAGATGAAAATTGCTAATGCTCTATCAGGTCCATCTTTCCATTGGCAGTGACTGGAGTCAGCTGTGAATTAAGTTATTGCCATTCACACGGCTGTTCATGTGTTTTGTTCTCTGCCAACACCTTGGGGGGGGTTTGGGCTCTCTGCCTCTCTGGATAAAAGTGGAATTGTGGAGCTGTTTGAGAGTCTTTGCTTATAGTAAAATACTGGCATGTTCAGCCTAAAGTCATTTTTCACCATTATGTTTACTACTAAGGAGCTTTGTAAATAGTTTAAACCGATATGACTGCCTTCTGTATTATACAGAAATATATTAAAAATACATTTTATTGAGTGAAAACAATGAAAGGAATCACAATGAAACCTAAGACTTATAGTAACATGTAGGGTCAGTTTAGTTTTAGGTAGCAGAAGAATTGCATAAAAAAGAAAATATTGTTCCTGACCTAGCATATAGGAAGAAATGAGGGTTTTTACTGAGCTAACTTCAGTTAAAAACTGTTAGAAATGGACACATGCAATCCTTTAAAATTGATATGGTAGCTTATTCCTTTCTTTTTAAAATGTAACTGAAAAAGGACAGAAGACAGGGAAGAAGATTATGAAAGACTTCAGGATGGTTGAGAGAAGCATCTCTATTTTTAAAAAATCTGATCTATCCAATCCAGTAAAGATCAAATGATGGTAATAAAGGATATGGGACACTGTTTTCCTATAGTTTCAGTAAATGAGTCCTGTGTTTTTATCAGGAAGTGATCATGTTTCAGCAACATTGAAAAAAGGCTGTGGAATAGCTACACATTAGCTGTACACACGATAACAGTAGTAACTATGAAATCTTAACTGAGGCTGCACAGTCAATGGTTTTTCTACATGTAGCTGTACAAGACTACTAGTAAAGGCTGAAGTCCAATTATTCAAAGAATCTCCTCACCATATATTCTTTCAATTCACCATATATTCTTTCAATTCGCCTTCTTGATTGTCTGAGAATCAAGCTTCACAATTTAAAAGGCAATTAATTTCAAACATATTTAATGGCTAAGCAGAAAAGAAATTTTTTTGTCTCTTGGTGCATGATACTATTAGCAGATTTTCATGATCTTTGGTAGAAGCAATTGAATTTCCCAGTACAATTTAGAATTATAATAACCATATCAAACAATAACTATCTAAAAATGAACAAATATGCATCACACACACGCTCTTCTCATTTTTTACAGCTTTGATTAACTCTTGTCCCTGTCCTTCCATTTATTTGTCACATAAAATTGTATGCTTATGATAAAAAAGGATATATCCATTTACTGTAGGTAAATCTGTGTCAACTGTATAAAAGTGCTTAATAAATGAAAGCAAAATTATCCTTGTAAAGTCATTATGAATTCCCATAAGGACAAAAGTATATTTTACAAATATATAACACATTTAATTTCTTCCCTTTTGCTTCCTTCTTTCCTCCTTCTCAACCTTTTTTCCAGCAGCAGAACTACAAAATACCTTTCAGGCCCAAGAGTAGACGTAGTTTCCAGAACTATTTGATGAAGTACACCAAGGTGGATGAAATAAGAAGAGAAAAATTCAATTTAACACATCTCTGACCAGCAAGGTGTCATAGAAGAAGCTTGGAGGCTTATCAGCAATAGGAGTTGGATGTTCTAGAATTGTCTCATAGACAATATCATTGTGGTAGTACAATGATCCTAATTATGTCCAAAGTTTTAAAAGTGAAAGGAATGTATCAACAAAATTGTACTGTGGGTCCATAAGTGACAAAAATAGTTTTTGTGAACTCTTGTAATCATTTTGCAGTGGTTCATTTTGTTCAGCCAGACTGAAGTATTTCTAGCATGCATTAATGCTATTTATAAAGTCAACTTTTAATATGCAATACTCCTTTAAGGAACAGCTCCAACAGATCTCTTCAAGTGGCTCTTTTATAAAAATTTTTAGAAGACTTGGGAAAAAGTCCATGAAGTTTACTTACTGGAAGAATACTTACTGGAACATGAGACATGACAATCTGTCACTTTTCTACTTTTTTGTATGAGAAATGATGCTTGACTTTCTGATCACTAGGCTTGGAAAATCGGTCTTTTTAAGAGAGCCACAAAACTTCTTGGAGGAATGCAACAAGGAAGATGGTCAATCAGGAATATTTTTCTCATAGTGGAACATATAATTGATAGAATCTGATCTCAGAGTATTTCTCAGTATCTGCCTGCAAAATAGTAGCTGTTTAATATCCATCCTCTGGTTGTTTTCTCAATTGAGCTACCTGACAATACTAAATACTAAAAGTAAACAGAGGTTTCAGGAGAGTGTTTTTGTTCACAGCCAGTTCAGGAGTGAGACAGTTCAAAAGCAGAACAATTACTTTTCAGCAGTTCAGGCATTCTGAAATGCAGGCACAGAATATCAAAGGGTCAATCGTATGTGGAAATTTGAGTCTGAAGATTTTGGAAGAGCTGCAAAGCTGTAACTTGGGCTGTCAGCACTTCATTTTTGTGTGTGCTTGTTTTCAGTGACTGCAATCCATTTGAAAAGGCAACCTACTTACATAGGCAATGAACAGACATTGAAATCATTGATAAGGAAATACAACAGCAACCAGTTCCTTCATCCTGATTTTAAAATCAGAGCCATAACTTTGTGTGTCAGACTTCTCTTCTGGATCAAACAACTCATGAGTTTCCCACATGGGAATTTAGAACAGCAGCCGAGATGTGCTGAAGCCAAGATCCTTCCACTCCCCAAGCACGCATGGAAAGATGTTAGGATGGCATTTTCCCCCTGATTCTGGCTGTTTTCCCTCTGAAGTATAAGGAGAAAGCATCCTCACTCCCGCTCTGAGAAAGCAGGGAAACAAAGCAGCCAACCACAGCCATCTGAGTGTGTTTTCCAATGGAATGATGAGTTGCATATTATGGTCCCTGTGAGCATTATCCAGGCAGGAGAAAGGAAAAGATGGTGAGCTAGGACAGCTGACTTGCTTAGAAAGATTTAATAGACTCCCTTCTGCTGAGAGTGGAAGGTGTCAGAAAAAAATGAGATGTTCTTTCTCCTTAAAATGTTTTTCAGTGGGATGGGGTTCAGCACCTTTTCGCACACAGCTGTCACGTTGGCCTTTCCTATATGCAGGGCTCCCAATGCCCTGGTGAGATGATGGTGTGGTGGGTGCCAGGCCAGGCTTGGCAGTCAGGGCTGTGACAGGACCAGGGCTTGGGGCTTCTGGCAGCTCCCAAGCATGAGGTGCCTTCCCTGCCTCAGGAAATCCAGCCAACGGTGCAGTCACCTCTGTCTTGCTGCTGGTCCCCACAGAGTGAGTGCCTGCAGAAGTTCCCAGTGTGCAGCTCAGTGAGGGAAAAGAAATGTGATGGTACTTTGTAATTCATAAAGCCGTGCCTTGTGTCTGGCTAGAGCTAGAGCATTAAACAACAACTGCTCCAAGGGACTGAGGCAAAGGAAGAACAGTTTTCTACTTAACTAAGAACCTAAAGAAAGCAGACTTGAAAAAGCTGTTTGGAAAGCATCACTGAGCGCTGCAGTTTGCAGTGTGTCAACCAGACCCGCACTCACCACCCCATAACAGGCACAAGGCAAGGGTGTGCATCCAGAACAACACCAGATGGAGAAAAATGGGTCCTCTCGTAGCTGTGGATGTCTTGCCATCTCCTGGGATGTGTTGTAGCTGTGAGAAGGGCCAGCTGGAAACACCAAGGTGCCTCAGCTATAACTCACATTTCACAAGTAGGGCTGTGGCCAGCAGTGCATCTCAACATAAAACACAGAGCTTGTATTCTTTTCAAAACAAGGCTTGTTAATTTTAGTTGCCACAAAAAAAACCCACTAAAAAAAGCAACAAAGAACAGGCACACACCCCGAAAAACACATAACAAGAAACAAAAACAAACAAGCAACAAAAATTCCCCCCAAAAAAACAAACCAAAAAAACCCCAAAGCAACAAAACCCCCACCTCAAAACAAACAAACAAACAAAAACAAACAAAAACCCCAAAAACCAAAACCAACCAACCAAACAAAAAAGCCCACAAAAACTATTCCACAAAATGTCCATATAAAACAAACACCCCCCCACTATCTCTATCTCTGTTTGCTTAGATAATTGATAATTTTAAGCTAGACAGTTTAGGAAATATGTGCACTTCATCTTCTAACCTTGTTGACCAACTTGGTGCCACAAAATCCACTGGAAATTTGGGTAGCCTGCACTAAGCTTCCGCAGCCACTCCACGGGAGCCTTGTGTGAAGGAGGATATTGAAACTCCAGTGGTGCCTTTGGGGTAGGAGGAACATGCGAAATCTCACAACAAGATTAACATTTCATAGATTTAATTGCAACTTCTGGGTGCCGCTTCAGAAGAACTTATCAATTCAGTTGCTGATGTATTTATTTTAGTCTCTCCTCCTGTTTTTCGGCCTATGTGATAAGGAGTAAATCACCTGTAGCCCTGCATGACTGCTGACACCTCACAGTCACTGAACCTGAAAGAATTAGCTTTTGTGAACTGACCTACATTGCCATGTGAACAGGTACACAGAATCTAACTATAATGCAGACTAGAGAATTTAGCTGGTAGAACTAAACTCCAGCATATGTTGCTCTCAATGAGAGTTCACCACCATCACCACAGTTTGTCAGTCGCGACTAGATTAATTTTGACTGCCAGAAATAAAAGTAGTTGGAATCACCCATGCTGCAGTGCAGTGAAAATGCACAGTAACAAAGCTTTTGTAACGAAGGCAGCTTTTGTTCCTAGACCTTCATGTTTACTGAAAGGTCATTACAATGGACCCAAGAAATAACTCCTTTTGCAGAGCCTGAAAGGTGACCTACAGGCAGGGTCTCCACTTCTCTATTTAGACTAATCTATTACCTGAATTTCTAAAGTTCACTTAGAACATCTATTCAAGATAAATACGTAGCACTAGCTTGGAGAACCAACATCATTTTTTACCTTTGAACTTACCAGACTTTAAAGTTAAGTCCATTTTACTTGCTTATCATTTCTTTCCCCTGCAACACAGCCTTTCTGATTTTATACTTCCCCAGACACAGCTGCATTTCCAGAACTGCTCTGTGACAATTGATTTTCATTTTTATTCATGGGGAGAGAAGCTTTGTGCTTGCCTGATACGTCAAAATCTTCTTCATAGGCTTGAAAAATTACCAAATACTCGTTATCTATTCTGAGAGGAGTGGGATGCTTGGTATCTCAGCTTAGCATGTTTAAGCCATAGCTAGGCGATTCTTTTGAATCTATTAGATAAATGGCTGGCCCAAATTTTGTAGATGTTTGAAGAAAATTCTCATAGCTTTGTGTTCAGAGTGGTGTTTGAAGTTTGAGTATAAAGTGTTTTCCTCACATCTGTGTCACTTGTCATCAAGCTCTACAGGTAACAACAGACAGGGAAGAATAATAATGAAAAATGAAAATTCTGTTTCCTGAAGATTTGATACACAGCTTTTCTTGAACAATGTAAGGTCTTTTAAAATGAAGATAAATTAAAAAAACCAAACTAATCACAAAAACAAGAAACAAACTACCTGGCATTCCTACCTGTGTCAGACAGGTATAAGGTGCATTTACTTACATATATAGAAGTTTTAGATCAACAAAGCAACAGTGTCCAGACCTTGTCAAATGTTGAGATTTACATGGGGCAAGGAGGTATAGGCAAGCCAGAGTAAATTTACATCTTTCTGAAGCTGTAAAGTAGCTGAAATTTTACCTGTTGGCTATGACTATGTGATTCAGAAGGCCAAAGGACTACGATTTGAAGACTTCAAGCTATTTTATTTCAAGTGATTTTCAGCTATCAAACAACTAGCTTTGCTGCAGTATATTTTTGTGATCCGTGTGTCTATGCCTTTGGAAGCTGAGCAGACACACAGCTAGAAGCTAATAATGACAAAGAACACCATAGTTTTCTGGGTTGCTAGTATCTGTGTGTTTATGACACAGATTACCTGGATTAATCTGAGAGATGTACATCCAGTGACATAACTCAGAGTAAGCATTTACATAGTGGATGTTTATGCTGGGTTTGTCTGAGACAGAGTTCATTTTCTCAGTACAGTAGCTGGTACTAAGCTGTGTTTTGGAATTGTGCTAAAAACAAAGTGTTGATAATCTAGAGATGTTTTTGTTATTGCTGAGCAGGGCTTACATAGAGCCAAGGCCTTTTCACCCCACCCCACTGGTGAGGAGGCTGAGGGCACAAAAGGGTTGGGAGGGGACACAGCTGAGACAGCTGACCCTCATGATCAGAGGGATATTCTAAACCATATATTGTCATGCTCAAAATATAAAGCTGAAGAAAGAACAGGGAAGGAGGGGATATTTGGAGTTATGGTATTTGTCTTCCCAAGTCACTGCTACCAGTGATGAATCCCTGCTTTCCTGGAGATGGCTGAATACCTGCCTGTCCATGGGAACTGTTGAATGAATTCCATGTTGTGTTTTGCTTGCATACGTGTCCTTTGCTTTGCTAATTAAACTCTCTTTACCTCAACCTACAAGTTTTTTCACTTTTATCTCACTGGTTCTCTCCCCCATCCTCCTTGTGGGACAGTGAGAGAGCAACTGTGTGGTGCTGAGTTGCTGGTTGACACATACACAGCCCACAGCAGAGTCCTGAAAGTCCCTGGCTCCGCTGTTACCATGTGATTGAGCGCTTCTATCCTGGAGTATTTAATGGAAGCCGTAAATCTTCAGTACAGTTGAATCTAGTTTGCACTCTACACTATTGCTCACCATTTTTACCAGGTCTTACCTTCTGTGTTATTACCCCAGCTTGACCATTTACCAAAGTGGTAGTTAAACTAGAGGGTTTGTCACTTTTCTTATCATATCTCTCAGCATTAAATTTTTGCACTACAATTAACACTTATCTGATATTAGCTATGCTAGGTCACTAATCTGAAGGTTTTACGTGGTCTTCTCAGTATGGGTTATTTTGATGTATTAAAACAAACTCTTTTTGAACTGAAGACATGAGAGTTCACAACTACAGGACATTAATAGTGTAGCATTTTCTGATTTGTTAGATCACTATGAATTGATCTATTGCCAATAAATTAATTTTGGTAGAGCTTTTGAAAATCTACCTATCACACACATATAAAGACAACACAGTACAGAAAAGTTAAACACGACAACCTGACTTTAATTCTACTAAAACCAAAAAACCGGATTCTTACAACTGGACAGAAAGTACATTCAGCTGTATCAGCATACCGGTTTAGCTGAATTTGGACCCACTGAGTTAATTTGTGATTAAGAACTATTGTACTCTATAGCTGAGCTGGGTCTTGACAGTAAAGATAAATCTTAACGTAAGTTATTTCTTGTGGTAAACTGACAGATCTATATCCAGATCCACTGGACTTCTAACTTCATGTACAGAGGTGTGACATTTAAACAATTCTTAAGAGCTTGTTACCTTTCACTGAGGTACTCTGAACTGTCAAGAAAGACCTACAAAGATATCTAGATTTTCAGACTAGAACTGCCAAAAACCTCTTGGCTGGTAGAATTTGCAGTAGCACAATGCATCACTATGAAGAACAATCAGGTGATTCTTAAGTGACCATTATTTGGGAAGAAGGGAGTCTGTTCATTACTGGAACTGAGTGAGATGCTAACAGAGAGCATTTTACTGTCAGTTTTCAGAGCTGCAAGAGGAATATGCAGAAGTAAAATGAGCCTTCAGAATATCCATTCCTCATCATTACAGCTACCTCCTCAGAAATGCAAAGAAAACAGAGGAGCAGTTTTGATGACTTGCCAAAGGCTGCCTTTTATAGCAATTGATGTCTCAGATAGTTTAATCATATCATGTGCTTTTCTTCAGATACCAGTTTGAGAGAAGTCTACTCACGAGGCTCTTATGCCTCTACTTAGCCTTGATTTATCAGAAGTTTCTGCTGAGAAAAATCCCAGACTTTTCAAAAATGCAGAACATGAACACACTCACAGCACTGCTCTTTTCTAGTGGTGGAAAGTACATGTCCTTCTTTCACAGCCCTACACAAAAATGGACTTGATACCACTTGTGAAGAGTTGTCAGTGTATATGAGAATAAACTATATTCTGCTTTCACCTCTTCAAAGGTTACCTTTTCTGATGAAGTAATAAAACCTCCTCCCTGACTTCAAAGCTCCATTGCAATCAGTTTTTGACCCTGAACCTTTATAGGTATGGTATAGAGTTTAAGAGAAGAAACTCTTACCAAAGACAGTAACAGTAAAACTCACTTTTAAAATGCATTAATGGTTCTTAAAGACTTTATTTTGAAGTTGTTGATATGGCTTCTTTTCTACCACCTCTGCTCAGAAGCCTGAGAATACCAGGGGCAGGATGATGGAACTTTCCATGTTCAATGAATGATAGGGTCAATTCTCAGTCATGCTCTTGTTCTCCAGCCTTGGCAGGGAGCTTTAGTTCAGGCAAAAGAATATCCAGATCTAAGGTGTTTGGTAAGAAGATATCGACACAGAATTTTTCTCTTTTCCAAGAGGCTCCAGAAATTCCTATTGCTTTTGGATGTTACGGTGACAGCATGAACCAAACTGCAGAATTTTTTTTAGTCATTTGAGGGACTGACACATATCTCAAGAGTTCAGACAGGAAGTTAGAAACAAAAATGACAATGCCCTGTCTCAGTACATTTGAGATACTTGATGAATAGATTTTTGGGGTGAGCTTTAGTCTCTTGTTTTCCACAACATGCCATGTGAATACATTTAGAAAAGACTGCAACAACCTTTAAATGTTGAAAGTTTTAGGTAACTGAGTTGTTAAGTTCTCAGTCCAAACACACCTTAACTTTTCAAGGTCTGATAAACCTCCACTTATAGATGATAAACTTTAAGCTCTTTTGTGACATTTTGACAATCATGATAATTTCTTGTGGTTACATCGTCCAGTTATTTTTGTCATGAGATTTGCAGAATTTACGCTACTGCAGCACACTTGTTTTCATTAATATTTCAGATTCTCAGAGACCAGCAAGACATACTATTAATTCCAAGCACCATAGGACATGGAAAAGAAGCTCTAATGTATCCATTATCTCTGTCAATCTGTGTTTTAGATATAATTTATGATTTCTGCTATGTTTTGTATCTGGTCATAATTTTGGTTTGCATCTTTTTTGTGCTGCAGTTTTCTATGCTTTTATGCCAAGCAGTATTATGCATAAATATATCTACAGTTTATTATTTATTTAATCAATCTTGGCAAGATGAGCACTTTTTTTGAGCATATCACAAACCCTCCCTGTGTCCCTGAAACAGACAGTTTGAGATGTGAGAACAGAACACTTTCTTCCCTTTTCTTTTAATGGAACTTTTCAGTACATACCCAGAGGTAGCTGGAAAATTAGATTACAAGGGGAAGCAAGTCTGTTTAGAATATTTTGGTTTTTCCTGAAATTGGACATGCTCAATGCATTGTAATAACACAATTTCCTTTTCAACGCAGATTGTGTGCAATGATGAAATATGTACGTTACATCTGATGATCCCAAAAGCAATTGTCATGGCATTGACAAATCATCATATAGCAGAACATCAAGTACAACTGTTGGGGGCCTGTATTTTCCTGCAGAAATAATAGATAGGTTTCAGACTCATCAACTCAACAAGCCTCAGGTTCTCATTCCTAAGTAGTTTCTTTCAGTGAGAAGTCAGCTCATCCATTGCTGAAGTATATTTACCAACAGTTATTACTTCTCCATTAGAAAAACAAATCAATGACATGACCTGTCTCAGTCTGTTCACACTGAAGTACTGTAATATAGAGTCTTACTTCTGAATGAATAAATTGCACCAATTAGATTAGAATCTCTTGCTTTAGGCTTCTGACATCTGACCCAGTAAAGACAACACAACTCTTTCTGTCAAGGATGATGGGTGAAAAATTATGTTCCATTATTCATGAATACCACAATCAATTTATTATTTTCTAGAAACAGGATCTTGAACCTATGCCATCATCTTCTCACAAAAAAAAAAAAAAATACAAGTTCATACTGAGCTGCCTTTGAAGATTACTGCTAGTTTTGTTTCTCATGGGTACATTGGTTTCTACTATAAATAGAGTGATGACACTGCATGAGAATTGAAGGATGACCTGTACAGTTCAAGGGAATATGCTGGCTACAAAATGGTGTCACTTCTTCTGCCAGGAGGTTTGAAGTGACACTTGATTAAATTTGCTTCAGGCAGGAGTTCTGCTCCCTCCAAAGTAATGAATGATGCTAAGTCCACAACTGAAGAGCTTAAAGCAAAGCATTACAAAGCACAGTAATTTTAAAGGGAATGCATATCTTGCAAGACAGATGTTCTTCAACTTAATAATCTTGCTTTTTGAAATTAGATATCTGATCTTCTGAATTTCAATGTGTGCTGAAGAACCCATATTCCAGCCCATCAAAATCACATCCATTTTTGCTGCTCAAACAGCAGATTAACACGGTAAAAAGAAAGGAATTATGCAGTTTCTTCACTGCATGTATCAACTGAGTTAGACAGGGTTTATTATCAGGGCCATGGATGGATACACAGTGTTACTGTGCTGTTGACAGAAACAGCAAATACATGAGGTATTCTTTTAGTCAGTGTGTTCTTAGGACTTCCTTTGGAAAGTCTGTAGCATTTCTGGACTTATTGGGCTTGGGGTTTCCACTCAAGAGAGTAACACTGTCAGTCCTCCTTAATGTACACTATGTCTAACACTTTCCTTTAAAAGCACATGTGGGCATAAAACAAGATACAGAAACTTAAAGATTTAGATGTCTCTGCTGTAAGCACACGTTGAACCACAACGTTAATACTTAAACAAAGCCATGCACTTTTATGCTGTCTGTGATCAAGTAAACCCTCTGATGATATTGAGAAATTCTGCCCTGAAGTTTCTAGCTATGAAGCACAATTCACAAATTTAGATGACTTAGAGTTTTGACAACTTTGATTACTTCTTTAGTTATGCCATTACTTTTTATCAGGAACCAAAAAAGTGAAATAAGTTCCAATCACAGGTGTCTGTCCTAGCCAAGAGAAATTTTGAGGTGTGCTTGTAAATAATTATTTTTGCAATAAATAATGATGTGTGGAAAGAACTGGATGCTAAGGGGCAAAAATCAATTCCTCCCAACACCATTTTACATATATTTTAGCTACGTTCGAGTTTAAACCCTGACTGAACCTTTGCAAAATTAAGATAATGAAAAAAGAAACTTTGCAGATATTTTCATTTTACAAGAGAATCAGAAGCAAGGACATGTTTTAGAATTACAACTGAAATACATTGAAATACAACCAAAATACATTTTTTCCCCTTGCCCTTTCAACCCAATAAAAACTGCAGCATCCCATAGATATATTTTCTGTTGCAAGAAGACTCCTGTTCAGATGGATTCTGTATAGCATAAATAACCTTTTTCCAACTGAGGTGTTTGTCTCTGACATAAGACCTGTCCCCCTCCACAATAGTCTGCTCTTAGTGTCTGCTTTATATTTTTGTCAGGGCTTGCAGCATGATTTTGTTCAGTCTTTGAAGAATCTTCTGCAAGAGGTTATTTATTTCCACCCTGGTTCACATGCTGCTATTTAAAATGCATTCTGGTGAACTTTAAATTACAGCATAACAAATTAAGCCAGAGGAGGCCCTAGGCATTTATAATATTAACAGCTGGAGCACTAACAAATATTTTTCCAATTAAAAAAGCTCTAGCTCATTAAGTGTGAGGGAAAGTTCATTTCAGATCTTCAAATGCAACAGGCTGCTAAACAGGCAATTAACTTTTGAGTCATGTCTTGTCCTCCAAAGTGAATGTTAATACCACTCTATTACTTGAACATTATACCTAAGACAGAACAAACAATCCATTTCATACCTAGTAATTTTTTAATGAGCCCTCTTATAGCCCCACTGCTAATGCCACATATATTACATTCCTAAGTTCAGCACGCATACTGTCGGCACTGCTGACTTTGAGATTTAAGTCCTGTGCAATAACCAAAACAATGATTACACTGCAATAGTGAGAGTGATGGTTACAGATAGTAATGGTTACATTTCCTTTCGCTTTTATATAAGCAAATTTACCATTTTACCACTTCTATCCATCACTTACTGCTTACAGTCCTGCATATTGCAAGAGTACACATCTTAAAAAAGATGCACTTAGGGATAAGAAATGCAGGTTGAGATGCAGCTTGAAGTGCAGAATGGTTTTTACTCTGCTGAACCATATGCCTTACTGCACAGAGTAGAATTAGAAATGGCCAAAAATTTTTTCTAAAATTTACTCAGGGAAAGAATAAAATCCCAGAGGTAGGAGTAAGGAGATGATAATTTGCAAAGAAGCTTTTAAACAGAAAGGTACCGTGAGTAGAGTTTCAGCTCAGATAAACTACTACAAAGTAGAGAGTAGCCCCTTGTTGACACAGGATAAAATTGGATGAAGAAAGGTGACACTGTATCTGACTGTGTGCTAGAGATCTGCACAGCCAAACTCAGAGTTTGTAGAGACAGTTTTCCGAATTCTGTAATTTCTCCTTACTGATAAAAGAATCATAGAATATCCCGAGTTGGAAGGGACCCAAAATGATAAAATCGAGTCCAACTCCTGAAATGAAGGAATGTTAAATGAAGAGGGAAACTTCACAGATTTGAGAGAGGAAGATATTTGCATTAATGAAAGGGTGTGCACAGAAATGTTGAGATTCCAGATATATATACCATGTTATCTTCAAGAGCAACAGCTACTGCTTAATTGTTAAAACAAGATAATGTTTATCACACGTGTGCCATGGATATGCAACAGGGGACAGATATATTTTGAAGAAGAACTTTTTAAGCAGAAAGTAATGAAGAAAACCCTGTTCACCAAAGATAACTGCAGCCAATTATCATAGCCCTCCTTACAGGTTGAATACTGGGAGATCTGAGCCTGAACAGGGATTTAACAACTTTTCCCCAGGCATAGTAAGACAAAAACAGCTTCAAAAGATTTTGTTTTAACCCTCCTTCATTTCATTTTTTGTTTCGTGAAAAAAGAATCCACAGGTCAGAAATTGTTAGCCTCACTCAAGTCTGCAAGGATAGAGATCAGGACCACCCTGAGAGTTTGACACCTTAGCATGGCACTTGGGAACTGCCTCAAGCCTGGGAAATAGCCTTCAGCTCCAGGAAGTTTGACTGCTTTTCCTTTGGAGCTACTGACACTATGCCCAGAGTCAATTTCCATCCACATGGCAGCGAATTCTGATTTAGACAACATTGCTCCTATTTGCTGCCTTGCTCCAAAACTCAGAAAGCATATCACATTTTGAGACAGCACGTACAACCATATAGAGAACAAAATCCATAAAGCTGTTTTGTCCAGGGCAAGAACTATGCTAATTTATACCTTGGAGAAATCAAAGTTCACCATTGAATTTAATGCCAATTAAATTCACTTGCAACAGCAGCTTTTACAGAAAGTGAAGATAGCCCATTTTTAGTTTTTCTCTGCAGGACACTCTCCTGTCTCTATTTCTACAGACCAAAAGCACATCTTAAAAATGTTATTCCCCTCCATATGTTTCTGAAAAAAAACCCCCACCTCTGTTTTTATTCTTATATTTAATTGCTATAGCCTCTTGCTGGATGTTGTATCTCTTCAAACAAGCAGTACAGATCTGAATTTCTCTTTCTCTTGTGAAAATCTAATCCTACTCTATCAAGTTTATAGATTACACTAACATTTTCATACTTGTTCTGTTTCAGAAAATCAGAATGTAAGAGTAGTTTTAAATTGCTTTTACTTGAAACTGAGTAAAAACTGGTAAGCATTAAAGGCAGTTTCCTCTTCATCCTGAAGAATAATTTATCTCAGAGAAAA
Source organism: Gymnorhina tibicen (assembly GCA_013399875.1). Lineage (NCBI taxonomy): Eukaryota > Metazoa > Chordata > Aves > Passeriformes > Artamidae > Gymnorhina > Gymnorhina tibicen. The sequence goes on along the minus strand of VXAZ01005702.1, from coordinate 1,927,537 downwards.
GAGTAAGTTGGTACAGTAACTGCAGAAGTGAGAAATGCCAGCTTCATTCAACCTGTCTCCACAGGAGAAATTCAGTACAGATGGATTTCAAAATAACAATGAAAATTAAATGAATGGTAAAGAGCAATTCACTTTTTGTGTGCAATCTCAAGCTACTCTACACTCTTCACATTCCTATTTGAATGCAATTTGCTGCACTTACTCTGGTATAATTTTGTTGTCTTAAGCATTCAGATCAGAACCTCTTGAGCAGTGAACAAAGATAACAAGAAGTGTTTAACCTGGACTGCCAAAATTGTGTCTGAAGACATTACTTCCTGCAGGGACAATTGCCTCAATAAGAGGGTACCCGGAGAAATGTTTCCTAGCAAAATGTTTTTACATCACGACAGTTCTTTCCCAATTCTTGAGCCATTTCAGCTGAACACAGTCTGAACCAGTACTTGCATGTATTTAAAAAAATAAGAAAGCTACCATATTTCCTGATGAGTTTCCTTGTCTGTTTTGATGGGTTTAAAGCTCTCAAAGTTTCACCATTTTACACAAGATGGACCAGGACGGACTAGTACAACACAAAATTTCTTGGGGCAATGAGGCATCTCCTGGGATCTTTCAAAGAATTCTGGTATACATAGTGAGAGAAAATGCTTTCTAAAAACATCCTGAAATTTCACTCAGAATAATCTCTCTTGAATGTACTTCACTGACATTCACATCTAGAGGGAAATGAGCAATGAGAGAAAACAGGAGGAATATACATTGTCTCAAGGTAGGCGTCCTAATTTTCAAGAAATTAAAGGAATTTCAGGTCCAGCAGAAAAGTCTACATTATAAGACCAAGTAAGTAAAATCTTCACTGTGCAATATATTTTTGCAAATCTGTGGAGGTGTCTTTCTGATTTGAAATAGATATTCTTACCCTTACCCTCCTTACTCCACTGGCATTTCAATTCATAGCTTAGGAGCACCTCTTGGGCAGCTGTCAGCAGAGGGAAGTAAGACGTGGAACTTACATGGGATGTTCCCTTTAACTTCTAGTCCACAAACACTCCCTATTCCTTTCCCTCATGGCTGCTCTCAGTCCATTCTCCAGCCAGCCTATATCTTTTCTTGCGATTGCGCCAACCCATGTGCAGGACCTTGCACTTGGTCCTGTTGAACTGCATGAGGTTTGCATTGCCCCACGTCTCCAGCCAGTCAAGGTGCCTCTGGATGGCATTCCTTCCCTCCAGCTGTCAACTGCACAGTTTGGTGTTGTCAGCAAACTTGTGGAGGTTGCACTCAATCCCACTGCCCATGTCTCCAAAAAAGATCTTAAAAAGTGCTGTTCTCAATACCAACCCCTGAGGAATGTCACTCATGACTGGTCTCCACTTGGACATTGAGCTGGACACTGGACATTGACCTACAACTCCTGTTAGTAGTAGGCTAGTTCCCCAAGAAGTTTTGGGTTACAGGACCTAACAGTTGTCCCTCAATTCTTTTGGAAGTCAGTGAAACAACTTGGTTCTTTCTGTCCGTTGTTTGGGATGTCTTTGTTCCTGAAGGCTCCTGTAGTGAGATGCTGAGTCAGACTGGGTTTCCAGGCTGTGTTACCGTACAACGGCTGTAACCTGTACACTAAAGCACTTCTGCCTGAGAAGACAGACATTAAGTACCATTTAACCTCCTCAGGAATCAGAAGATTTCATATTCAAAGTCTCTGCATTATTGAAGTTCTCTTACTTCAGAAATATTGGCCAGTCCCCTAACTAATAGTGAGCAGTAGAAGTGAAGAGCATATACCATTGTTTAAGGACATGAAAAGCAGGCAGAGCAATTTATGACCAACAATGCTGAAGTAGTACAGGAAATAAAACCTTACTTAAATATAATTAATATGAGAAAGATCTCAGTGACAAGGGCACAATGCACACATTTTGCGAACAATAGCTAGTTTTTCCTTTTTATCAGGAATTTAGTGATACATGACATCGAGTGTCTTAACTATCAAATACGTGAAAAAACTTTTGTGAAACAATCTTATGTTAATTCCACTCATAGAATAGAATGATAAAATACTTTGGGTTGAAAAGAACCTTTAAAGGTCTTTTAGTTAACACACCTGGAAAACCAGGACACTTTCAACTAGTTCAGGTTGCTCAGAGGCACATCCAGTCTGACCTTGAGCATTTCCAGGGATGGGACACCTAAGCAGTACTTATAGTGTCAGTATCTTTTCTACCCCTCATTCCACTTAACCAGAGAGGAGGCTGACTTTCAAGCAGCTCCTCAGACCCACACCACAGCTTCTTCACCCTCTTCTGCTTGTCCCTTCTCACCGTGTCACACATCCCCTTCATCAGCTACCACCTGCTACAGTCACTAAATACCACTTCTGCCTCATTGTAACTCCCAATTCACCCACTGAACTCCCTGGATACTCAATTACGTGATTTACCCAGTAGAAGCAGCGCTTGTGGCATCTCCTTTGAAAGGTCTGTAGCCATTCTTAATATGCTATCTATCTCCTTTATATCAGAGAAATGTTAAAGTATAAATACATTTAATGAAGTGTAAAAACACTACAAAGAGAGCTATAACTAGTTACACAGAATTGGGGAAACAGAAAAAAAAATCATACTCTCTGGGTGAAGCAGCTGTTGCCCTTACAGCAGGTACTTTAATGACTACAATTACTAAGTACCTAGACATCTCTAAATGGTACATTGAGCACTGCAGGTAAAAGTAAATGAAGCATTAAGCTAGCCACAAAAGCCTTTCATTTTTTCACGACAGCAAAGAAGTATGTGACTATATAAGACCAAAGCAAGTAATTTTAGTTACAGATCTAGAACCTTCCAGATGATTGAAAGAGGAAAGCCTGACATAAACTAGCACAACAATTTAATACTCCAGGAGAAGAAAAAGAAAAAAAGGTTATATAATTTTTGTGGTCACGTCCCAAGTCTTGTGTCTCAGTGTGCAATTAAAGACTAGCAGAAATGAAATCTGCTGCACGCACATATTACTGATTACCTAATTTTGTAGGAGGTAATGTCCAGCCCTTTTAAATGTCTTGAAGTCCCACGTTTCATTTTGCAAGATGAATCAGGGAGACAACCTTTAGAAGCTGTTTTATTTTCCAATAAAAAAGCCTTCTGAAGTATCAAAATGGCTCAATTTGCAAAAGGATCATACTGGTTATGACCTTCATTTAACCCATAGAAAATAACTTGTCTGCAGTAAAGGGCTGATTCAGATGATTTTGCCATTGCTGCTGCTGTTGCTAAGATGCCCAAGATGCATACTCTCTTGATTCTCCTCAGACTGTAAGGCAATTTATTCTCAATCTGCAGCAATGTGAAACTGATCAGTTTCAGATTACCTGGAAAACACTGTGTAAGAGCCCACATTTTTTTTCTATAGCATCTCACTCTCCAGTTGTTAGGAAAACCTCCAAACCTAGTAGAAGTATATTCACAGATAAGTGTCATCAAAGCGTGTCTTTCTCACAGTGTTGCTCAGTGTTGCACAGAAGTCTCTTCTCTTGGGCAAACTGTGGTTCAGAGAACAGCTGAGTCCATTGCACATGTTGCTGCTGATCTTGATCTTAACCGTGTTTTCGTGCTTCAGATGTTCCGGAGCTATCTTTGGTTCCAAAACCTGTGGTTTGCTGATCCATGAATTTCCCTTTCATCTCTGACTGCTGTGTTGTTTCTCATGGTTGTGTCCACTCTCACTGTGTTTGAGTGCAGATGCACAAGAGGCAACCTCTGGGACGGACAGATTTATCCCAGGCCCTGGCAGTCTGGGTGAAGATCAGAGAGGTTCAGATTGACTAGAGTGAAGGAGGCTTCTTTCCTTGTGCCTTGCATGTGGTGCCATTGTGTCAGAGACTGAGCAGCTCTGCCCGTGGACTCTCTAGGGCCTCATAAAGGGTCAGCTCATGCTGCTGCCTCAGTGGGAGAATTCGTAATGTCTCTTCCCATTTCCTAGTTTGCTCTTTACACAGAGCTTATGAGAGTGGGAGGCTGACAAGTTTGAGATGCTAATCCACCCCAGAGTTTACTGGAAGCAAATCAGCAGAGCCAGCCAGCACTCATCTGGGGAAAGGGAAGATGGAGAACAACAGTCTCCATCAATAGATGGTGGTGAGAGATGTCTCATTTCTTTAGAAGGCTACACATTTTTGAGAACTTCTCTGGCTCTGCTCCAGACCAAATTGTTTCTCTGTCTTCCATCTGTGGATGAATAGGGCTTAAAGTGTTAATTCACATTCTTTTGCATGATGGTTTATTACACAGGTAAGTAAGTCTGTCACTGTCTTTTCCTTCCAGGACTGGAGAATCATCACCAACATGCTTTGTTGTCCTGAAATCTTCCTCAGTTTATAATGTAATTAAAGCTTCCAAACTATAGCTGGGATTATTTTTCTGCCCCATCAAATACCCATGTAACTTGTGTGTGTGACTATATGCAATTCCTGCTTCTGGGAAAAAATAGAAAATTGTTTTGTCCAAATATTTCTTCTCAGGCTTGTGTTTTGCAACTAGAAAATTGGTTTTTCAAATGTGCCAAATACAAACAATACATTGTTTTCCTTGTATGTTTCATTTTACATTCTTATCATCTAAAGAAAAGAAATATGCTTTCCCTCTCTATAGCTATCATTGTTTGAAAAGAATACATATAACTTGACCTTTACCAGCAGACTGATCACATCTAACGTTATTCCAGCCTCAGGAAATACACAATTCTGAAAATCAAAATTGTACCATCAAAACATAGCCACAGCATTAGTCCTACTGGCCATGGGGAGAACTCTCAGAGAATAAACAAATTTGAGATAATGGCAAAGGTACTTAGTAGCCACTCTTTCGTAAACAAGTTACTAGAGCCTGTGTTTTCACTGCTAAATCACGAACACACAAAGAATCACAAACACAAAAATTTTGCAGTAACAAACATGACAAATGATGGAATTACATTTCCCTCTTCCTTTTCTGCTTTACTCAGTGGAACACCCACTGTGATTGTGAAGGTTCAATGAAGTATAGGTTGATGAAGATTGATGTATGTCTAAAATTAGTCTTAATAAAAGATGCACTGCCGTGCGCTGTATCATTACAGATTGTGAGTACAGTTACAGGTGCACACTAATGTACATATCAGGGATTGCATTGTACAGATTCCAGCTGTAGAATTTAGCTAAAGGTTCTTCTAGGACCAAAGACCAATAAGCTGTTAACATCTCTTTATAATGCTTTCTATGGGCAAATCTGTAAAGACATTGATGACATACTTGTCATACCTGCCCTATGTTTACAAGTTAAATCATATATTTACTTGTCTTAATTGATTCTTAATATGTCATGTTGCAAAGTGTGATCAATACAATGATCACCTTCTTTTTATACCTAGATAAGAAACTAAACCTAGGATGGTCATATGTGTTGTGGTTTAACCCTGATCAGTAACCAAGTACTGTGCTGCCGCTTGCCCATGGCAGGATGGGGAGGATAATCTGGAAAAAAATTTTAAAATCCTGTGTTGAGATAAGAACAGTTTAATAACTATTACAGAGTAAAATATAATAATGATAATGATCATGACAACAACAATAATGCTAAAGGAGAGGAAGAGAGAGAGCTAAAACCCAATAGAAAGAAATTATACACAATCCAGTTGCTCAGCACCTGCTCACTGATACCCAGCCTGCCCTGAGCATCAGTCAGACTCTCTTCTGTGTAACTCCCCCAGTTTATATCTCAGGCATGACATTCTGTGATACGGAATAGCCCTTTGGCCAGTTCAGGTCAGCTGTTTCAGCCATTGTTCTTAGCTACTGTTAGGAAATACATTTTTTTTAAATGTATTTTTCTTCTGAAATATGCAAGTTGGAACATTTTGATCTTATTTCAATTAATATATTTAAATTTTCAGATTAAATTACTTGTATTCATACATTTTCTTAATCTTAAAAAAAAAAATTAAAGACTGCACATTGAAACAAAAACATTAAAAACATAGTGTTGACCAACCGAGTATGAAAAATTTTTACAGATTAATAAAATTACAGATAAAAATGCTGAAGTTTCATTATTGCCAGTGAATCAAAGAGGAAATGGATTTATTTAGCTACCTAAGCAATAGTTACCAATTATTAATTATAAAATTAGGCATCAAAAATTAGACATCAAAATACACAAAAGGGAGAAATGGAAATTTGAGGAAGTATCTTTGGCAGGTTGGAGACGGATGTAAGACACAAAAGAATGGGATTATATATCACATTTATATTTGGAATTTTCTCCTAAAAGTATCTTTAAGTAAGCAGACTCTCTTCTGTTTCCTTTTCACTTTTCAAACACTGGTTGACCTGTGCCAGGCATTTACCAGGATTTCCTCAGAAACCTGACAAATCAAAGGCAGCAGCAAAAATAAACATATTAGTGGGAATTTATCCCCAACAGCATTCAGTGCTTTAAAAGTGTTTCTTCTCCATGAGGCCAGTCCCAGACATTTTGTTCACTGAATGATCCTTCTTTTCAGCTGCAGGACCTAACTATGAAGACATTTTGGCAGCAGGCTTAAGCAGCATGGCTGTATAAGTAGCTCCTTAATAAGACTTCTTGTTTGATGATTTTAGTGCCAGTTAGTCTGCATTGTGCACAAGGTTATGATTTAAAGAACAACATGTAATACTGGCATTAGAGGTGGCTGAAGTAGCATGTTTAATACGATAGCATTCAGGGCTTAGAGGTGTTTTGTGCCTTACGTGTTTTTAGAGCTTAGTATTGGCGTGTTGTCTGGAGAGAGAAAATATCAAATGAATTAAAGGCTTAGACGGAAAAAAGGAGAGAACCAAGGCAAAGGAAGCAGATTCAAAAAATCCAAGGATGAGTAGGTGGGACAGGAAGGAACAGAGTTTTGCTACTAGGATTGCTGGCCTCCTTGAAATCTGAGAAACAGGAAAAAAAGGAACTACTTCTATACTTCTGCACTGTCTAATGATACAGAGAGTGACTTGTTAGAAAAGAAGAAGTATCCATAACCTCACCAAAGGCAGAACTTTTAATCTGCATATTTTATTCTGTCAAATTTCCTATGAAAACCAGTGTACCATATATATTTTATCAACGTATTGCTATCATTGCAACTTATTTATAAGGAAACCAAATGTCTTATCAGTGAAGTATTTCTGTCTGACATGATATTGTTACCTGCATTGACAATTTTGGACTGTCTGGGAAGTAGAAGTCACTAATGCATCAGCTTTTGACTTGCACTTCTCAGGAACTTTAATGAGCAAGCTTTGAGCAGTGCCATATTTATGTGAAATAAAATAGTACTTAGAGGCATGGAAACAAAATGCATCCATATTCTGACTTTAGTTACAGACATTTCTAAAATGCCACTTACAAAAAGAAAAAAAATCAGGGTTTACTGAGGAGGACCAGTCAGGTCTCAGTTTAATGAGTGGCCTAGAGCCAAGGTAGGGAGTAACTCAGAGAAGCTAGTGGACTTACTGGAAAAAGGGGGCATCTGAGTTTGGGAAATTGGAATTACACAAACTGTATCAGAAGATCAGTGTTAGTGGGAATTGGGTAGCTGGTGACATGTACTTAAAGTGAGAAAATAAATAAAGTGAAAGTAAAGAGAAGAAAGTCCCAAGGCAGGCTTTGATGCAATAAAGTCAGGTATTTAAGTTAGCTTGGCCATTAGTATTCAGAGCTGAGCAAAATCAAGCAGCAGGAAGGACCACCTGGTACAAGCTACAGTGTTCCAGAAGGCTTTTGTACACCTTGGAGTTTTATTAATTTGTGTTTTCTACAACATGTTTGGAAGCAATTTCAAGAATGGCTGGAAGAGATGCTGGGTAGCAAGCAGAGTACAAAGGACATAAACACTAGAAAAGAATGTAGTACAGTGATATTCAGTATAACATCTCAGCTGGGAGATATTTCTTGACTGAATATTGTGACACTCTATATTGAATAAATCAAAGATTTAGTATTGCCTAGGGCAGGCAAGGGATGGACATATTTTAGACCTGTTTTGGGAGGTCTAGCCCTAAGTTTGCAATAACGGACCTAGTTCTGTAAAGCAGTGAAAGACAAACACAAATTAGTATATATTTGTTTTGCCAAGGACCTTGAGTAAAACTGTATGCTAACAAATCTGCTAAAGGCATGGTATCCATAAGAAAGCGGCCCAGCAGACAGTGCAATTCCCTGTGGTAGAAGATAGGCAAAACAATTAGGACATTCATCCTAAGCTGCTGAAAATATGTAATTAGCATTTAACAAGGGAATGGAATGATTTCCAAGGCTGGAATGATTTGTCTCTCTCCAGTGAGATGGCTCCTTCCTTGAGAGGGCTAAGCATCCCTGTTTGAAATTATTTATGCTCAAAGTAAATTGCAATAGAACTGTAAAAATAACACCCAACCTCTACACAGAACCAGACAAAAATTCAGACCAGAGCCACTTCTTGAATGTTTGGGAATATGGTGAGTAAAGCTTTCCTTTCCAGACAAGAGCTCCCTTATGTAAGAGAGGGGGGAGGTGGAAGTCCCTGTAAGTCTGTGGGGACATGAGCACTAGCAAAGAGACCCAGCAAACCCAGTCCCAGCTCCCGCTTTGGCACAAACTCCCTCACTGCCATCAGGTTCAGTCACAGACCAGGCTTTGGAGAGAGGCAGTCTGGCTTAGGTCTGCAATGACCCCAAGGGAGAATCACATCGCCCCCACCAAGGTATATTAATTCCTTACCTGTCTTTGAGGCACTGTCTGTCCTGCTTCTCTGTCACAAGCACAGCTCACGAAGTTGCTGGGTTGCCATCTACACTGGGGCGTGGGAGCTGCACCTCTGCTGTGGGGACAGAGGATTTCCTCCTGCAAGAGACACTGAAAGCTGAAGGCAGAAAGTTGATGTATTTCATCCTTCCTCCTGAGAGTGGCTGGGACATACAAAGGGTTTGTGGCACTGATGGGGACAACAGGGGCCATCAAGTAGGACAGGAGGGGACCTTCCAGTGCCGCCCCTTGGATGCATAAGGAGAAAGGACCCATGTTCTGGGTCTCCTAGAAACAGAGTCATAGAACTGTTTAGGTTGGAAAAGACCTCTAAGATCATTGAGTCCAACCATCAAACCAGCACTGCCAAGTTCACCACTAAGCCATAGTCCTAAGTGCCACATACACACCTTTTAAATATCTCCAGGGAAGGGTCTCTTCCCCCAAGACTGATCTCGCTGGGCAATTATCTTCTTCTTCCACAGTAGCAGCAGAAAGAAAATATTTATGGAGTCAACTCTTCAGCCCCCACAGTCCAGCTCTGACCACGGCTAGGGTGATTGACTCAGTGCCGTTACCGGTGGATGGGAAGGGACAGAGCTGCCACAGAGACAGAAGCCTCAAGGAGGGGAAGAAATGGTAACAGAGAACAAGGTAACCTCTGCCATCTGACTCATGCCCTGTTCATTCTTCTTGGAAAAGCTAATTTTCTTCCACAGTGACAAGCTGATAATCAGCAGTGTGGCTGGGGTGCAGAACTGGTGATGCACAAGGCAGATGGCTGCTCAGCATGTCTGGTTTAAGGCCCTATTTCATACTGCACACAAATGTGTGATAGTTTTACTGTTTATATCAAAATGCTCAGGTTGATGGTCCATCTTGGAAGCTGATCCACAATTAAGACGAAACTATCTCTACTGCTCAGGAATATCTGCAAACACCCTCCAAAGTGGGCATCCTTACTCCTCCATGCTGCAAAAGGGAGTAGCAGAGCTGGCAGAGGCATCTAGACGCAAGAGACAGTATGGAGCTGCTGACTTACATGGTGCTGCTATGCTTACATCCTTAAGTGAATTTATTTTTTAATGGGCCTTCATGTCCCATCCTTACAGCACTGATTAGAGCAGTTATGCTTCGTGATTTCACTGTCTTGTACTGCATAATACACCCTGAAATAAGCTGAGAGGAAAATGAGGCAGACACAGGGAATGGAGGATTTGTGCATCTGGTTAATAAATAAGCTGTATAGGGCCGAAGCAAGAAATAAGAGATACCAGTTTGTGGCTTGGCTTGATTACTTTTCACCAAAGTAAAAAACAACCTTGCAAATGTCCTTAATGTAGAAATTAATGTCTTTGTTATTATGCAAGACTGGCATTTTCTGGCGTGTATACACAGGCTGTGTTAGTCAGGTATTTCAGATGATAACAATTTGACATTCATAAACAAAAACTATGCTTGAAAGGAAGATTTCTTAAATAACTTGGACAACAAGTAGAAAATTCATGATGTTACTTTGATTCTGCAGAACTGCAGTGAATGTGTGTGCGTGAGCCAGCATAGGCAGGGCACAGGAACCACCAAAGATCACAGAAAAATGCAAAGAAGTAAATTTAATTTTGTTACCTCACCAAACAAGGCACCCTAGAGCAGCACCCAGGCAGAGATGTAGGCACTACTGAGTTTGGTTCATGCTAAAGGTTCTCCCACTTGGATCCCTGAGTCCTGGCTACCAGGCAGCATTCTGCCCTCCCTTGCCCAGGCTTTCCCAAAGGAAAAGCAGCTCTCACCTGCCCACTCAGGAGGGCTCAGCCATGCCCCACATGGTTTTTCTTTTGTTTTCTACAACCTTACGCAAAGCCCAGCATAAAGGACCTTTAACTTTAAAAAACCCCCAGTCTTTACACAAAGCAGCGTATGATCTGACTCCACTTCATTCATGTATGCAATGTATGCCTTTATAATTTTTTTAAAATTATGAAGTATTAAGGAAATCGGCTCCAGGGCTAGGCACATCTTTGTGACAGACACATCACAAAACCACAAATGAAATGGATCCATGGTCATGGAATTTATTCTACTGGAACAAATACTTTAAAGGAATTATATACTTACAATTTCTAATATAGTCATTTATATCAACAGCAGAAGTAGGAAAAAACTGTAAAAGTGCACAAAGTCTCTGTGAAGCAGAGAGTGAAGTTAGCAAATGAACCTATTTGTTCATTTGTTGTTATTTAAGGAGAAATTACAAGCAAAATCTATTCCTAATAAAAGAAAATATTCTAAGTGGCATTTTCTCTTCCCTGTTTCAGTTTCATTCCCAATAAATTCTGTACGGATTTTTTCCTCTGAAAGTGCCAGTTTTCTCTATAACTATATTGATTTCTAAATTAAATAGTTCTAAAACTGTTATTTCCCAAATAGCAGTACTGAAATGAGTGAAAATCTGGTACAGAAGGTTTTGCTGCTGACTTCAGTTGTGAAGAAACCACCAATTCCTTACAGGATTTAAAACATAAAAGCATGCACATGCACACGCACACATACTTTTTAACCTCAAAATTACGTAAAAGTGAAAATACCAAGCCAGTGTCCGTACATTAGGGATATTATCTGAGCCACCAATAAAATAAGGCAAAATAAGAAAATATTAATGGAACAGGAAATAAACATAAATTATATTCTGTGAATGGGGCAGAAGCCATGAGCTGCTCTAGAGAAATGAGAGGGTCATCTCAAGCACAACAGTTAGGAAAAATCATGACATAGACCTACAGTTTTAAGAGCATTTTTAAGATAATTTTTTAAAAGATATAATACAACTCAGGACCAAATCTATTACCAAATTACAAAAAAACATACATAATAGAAAATCATTTTAAGAAATTATGTATTTTATTTTACAGACACAAAGAAATGGGACAAAACCCCTCAATTTATAGACAAAACCAGTAATTTCTCTTGCACCAATTTTAAGAAACAAGACAGTAAAAATAATAATTACAGAACTAATCTGAACAAAGCCAAACAAGTAACAGTCAGTTCAGATGCAGCTGACTTGGAGAAAGCAGTGCAACTCAAACCCTGGCTGGGTCAGCTTGGGTTCTAGTGCCACCTGCTGAAATAACAGGAGTCTTCCCTTCGCAATCACAGCTAATATGCAATTTAAATTAATCCTCTGCATTAGACAGCAACACATGAAGAAAGGTCATGAAGAAGATGAAGTGCGTGAGTAATCTAAGTGCACATCCAGAGAGCCATACACTGAACGTAGTAAACTGAGAACCTTATCTTGAATGATGTCAACCTGCTCTGAAGGGCAGTAGTCATCCAAACTTGATCTGAAAAAGAAAAGAAGCATGAGAATACAGATATTGCCACCATGACCACCTTGTGTATGCCTGCAGTGCTCTGTAGCTAGGCTGAAGCTTCTTTCAAACTGTGGCAAGTTTTGCCTCCCAGTATCCCTTCAAAGCATAGTGCTGTGCTTTTCATCACTACTTTTTAAATTTAATAGAAAGTCAGCAGCGGATCAAGAATGCGACCTAATCTTTCCAGTTCTACTCTCTTCCTGAATCTGACACAGAACACGCTGGCAGTCAGAGTTCAAGCAAATGATCTAATTAAAGGACATGTGGAAAATTAAGATTGAAAAATTCAAATGCTACTGGTAAGGTAGGTAGGAAAACCTGAAAAACAGATTTTCAAAATACCTGGCATATAGCATTTTTTACAGCATCTATTAATGAACTTCAAACAGATACTAGTAAAAAAGCAGAGCTGACTTCCTGAATTTTTTATCTGTCAAGACCTACAGAGATGATTCTGGTTTCCTCACAACAGTGGATAATAACCCTGCAACTGGCACAGGGAATACAGCTTTAACTGCAGGCATTAGCCATACTAGTTATTGTTGACAAAACCAGCTTCATGTCAGCTTCTGCTACTGTTGCCTGCTCTTTAAGTGCACAATTTGTATTTCTGAATGATTAAATTGCAATAATTTGTCAAGAGGTGCACTGTGATCTTCAAATTAGATTTTTTCAGGACAGATCCTTGGTTCTCCCAGGTCCCTGGCCTCAAACTCCATCCTGTTATTCTAAATAACAGCCTTACAGTCCTGGAATCATAACTTTTAGCCCATAACAAAGTTTTACTAGAGCTTTGAAGAATATAAACCCTTTTCAGCCTACTAGATGAAAACTAGTTTCAGCAAAAGCTTCACTGAAAAAAGAAATCTTATCTGCAGTACAATAAACCCCAGAGCAAGAGTGTGAGGAAGGTGGGATTTCAGCCCAAGCTAGCTTTGCTCTAATTAGCTCAAGTAATGCAAGTAGAGGAGATGTAGGAACTCCAGTGACAGCTATCAAAAAACAACCTTGCAAGGCCTCATCACAGCCTTTATAAAACCTGTGCTGAAGCTGATTTGCTTCAGCAAAAAGCCTTTGCAATCTGTGCCAGCTACTCTAAAGCCCCTTAAAAGCGGCCATCAGTGCAGTTCCTTTAGCTGTGTAGATGCTGTCACTGCTTTATGATCAATGTTTTCAAATGTCAATTTTCACTACACTGTAAGGCTTCCACTTTACCAGAACTTAAGACAGAACCAGCGCAATATTGATGGGATCATTTAGCTTCAGGAGCACAGTCTGGGCATTTGAAAGTGAAAGCATCGGCGCAGTCTTACCGAGCAACTGTCACAAGCGTGGGCTTGGGCAGATCTGTCAGCAGAACTTTAATGGATTGTATGAGGCCTTCAATCTCATCTTCAGTGCTCACATGGTGAGGAAGCTCCACATAATCACAGGTCAGACCAGCCTGATGGACCTGTGGGTAAATTAAAGAGAGATTTAATTTCTGTTGATGAATTATTGATACATCTTATGCGTGTAGAAAGTCTTTAGGATACCATCTCTAGCCCATCAGGTAACTTACACCTCTTCAGACAGTAAGAGTTGTGGGGGTTTTTCCCCCAGCTTGTCCTTTAAACAAAACAAGTAAAATTCTGGAAGTTGTATGGATTATTCCATTATCTCCAGTACACTGTACCTCTTATGAAGTCAGATTATGCTGCAGCCCCTGATGATGATATAGCTCTGATACTTTATAAATAGGCACCTTATTTTAAGGTCTACAAAGAATATCAACAGACTGGTAAAATTTAACCTCCCTTCACAGGATGCAGCCCAAGACATTGCAGCCCTGAAAGATCACACTAATGTTGCCTAAATATAGACAGACAAGCAGACTAGAATTTTAGTAGCTTTGAAAAGAAAAGCTGGTCTAAGTAATACGAAATAAAACCCCAGGAAAATTACCAAAATCTCACAAAGTCCTGAATCAAGAAGCAAGTCTGAAAGTAAGTATGACTCCCCCTCCCTATTGAAGCTATGCTTTTGACATCTGTCTGCTTTCTGCTCTTACTTTGTCACCTACCATTTCGTAGTCTGGGCTTTCCATCCTGGTTTTCAAACTGTGAACTAGTTGAACGAGTGGCTTCATTCTGGAGTTAAAACAAAACCAAAATTTGTTACAAACAGTTGGAAACACATATATATATACCTTAAATGGTTAAAAAAAAAAGGAGAGGAAAAAAGAGGAAAGTAGAAGTTATGGCCTAGGATTTGAAAATGAAATTTGCTCCTCTGTGTCATCTTGCACCTGCAAAAATGGAAATTATCAGTATTACTGCACTGTTCCACCAGGTCTTCCTTATAAAGTCCCTATACTCATACCTGACTCTGGCAAGTCCTCTTTGTGCTTCTTTTAGCGTAGATATGCAGAGAAGTTATTGTAACTCAAAAGTCAGATGAACTTTATAGGAAATACTTCTTGTCACTGTTACAGAGGTCAGACGGTAACTGCTGCATTTGATGTGGAAAATGGAGTCTTTTTCCTATCAAAGAAAAGCTCAGGCTCTCCCTGTCTCTTTTCAGCTGAAAACATTTAGTTTAAAAGCGGGCTGATGCAGTTCAGATGTTCAGTGGAGACTGTTACTCAGATACACTTCCATTAACTTCCATTTTTCCACAGAAAGCAGAACCTTTGGGAGCACCAAAGAACTGCTTCTCCCTGTCCTCCTTGGTTTGTTGCTTTTTTTGAGAGCTGTGCTACACACTGATGACTAAGGTTTTAGTCACCAAATATGCCTCCATCCATAGACAACAGACGTTGCATGAAGCTATACAAGACTGAGCTTCCAAAGCTTACAGTGGCACTGAAGACAGCAGACTGCCTTTTCTTTTGTTTTGACTCTTTCTCCTCCAGAACTAAAAGAAAATGGTATACTTGCATAGATCCTATCCTTTCCTGTCATCAAAATGTGGACTAATCAGTCTTCAAACGTCTGTTTGCAATTTAGGCCACTTAGAAATCTCCTACCCAGGATATGAAGCCCATTTATGCAGGGTTTCTTCGTCATCACTGTCACACAAATCCGCAAATGCTGCTTCCAGATCTTCCAGCTGATGAACACGATTATCAACACAATCCAGCAAGTCTTCCTTTAAATAAGCATATATGAAAGTATGTTAGGAAAAACAAGAGGCAAGAACATCATGACTTACCCTATGATTTAAATTCTGTAATGATTGATCTACTGAAAGTGGGGAATCAGAAACAACTGATTCATTCCCACAGCACATCTTTTCAAGAGGATCATAACAAATGCCTGCCTGTTATACCTTCAGAATAAATCACCTCACTTTTCTCTCTTTTTTCTACTACAAATTAAAAAAAGCCACCTTTTAAATAGGTACTTGTTTTTACTGCTGATTGACTAAGAAACACGAAAATCAATCTGCCAATATTCAACATATCTGTATTTCTTTATTCACATATATTAATTAGGTTTCATTTATTTGTGATAATTGTGTTGAATCTCTGTATTAGTGTTCAGATGAGATTATGAAAGCTTGTATTTCCATGTTCTAGAAGCACACAGCACATAAAATGAAAAGTACATTATAGTGGCATAATACCATCCTTTCCACATCTGAACAAAAAAGGTAAAATATCAATTACACATTCATCACAGCTCTGACTATCAAGAAAGAGCAACAAGGGAAGGAAGGGGAGAGCCTGGAGGTAGGGGGAAAAAAAAGAAAAAAAATGAAAAGAACCAGCCACCAAAAAAAAAACAAAAAAAAGAAACCCCACCAAACCTAAGCCCTGTCAAGCCATAAAAAGAACAAGCTGGCTGGTGACTTAGTGTTTTCATTCCTTCCTTGCCAATTACAATTTGTTTACAGAAATAAATTTTCACACTCATGCTAAATATTTATACAATTCACATGTTTAATCAAAACATTTAATAGAAAAAAATTCCTAAGATGTTGCTGATTAGCATTCAGCTGCATAGCTTAATGTGAGACCACTTCATTAAGCACCTTTGATAGGTTCCTTCCTGTTGTCGTAACTCATTTTCATTGGGTAAATAAAAAATCATTCCTTCATACATTCCACAAGGAAGCATCATACCTCTGTTGCATTTTTATGTGGCTTCTTGAAATTGTACAACTCTTGCAAAAGCTCATATTCTGTCTTTGAAAAAGAAAAAAAAGAGGAAGAAAATGACTCTTCAAATGAGAAACCAAATCCACAAAGGCTTCCTTTTTCAAAAAACCAGAAACTCCCTACCCTAGTACTGCAGACAATAATGAGCATTACAGCCTCTCATCAGGACAAGCTACTACTCTTTGGATAATCAACACTACCGTGCCTTTTGAAAGGCAGTCTCCTGATACCATTGTGGCTTTCTAAGCACAGGTTATAGAGGGTAAAAAATTATAACGTCGATCATCCCTCCCTGATGAATCTTCCTGTGGGTATTTGGAAGGTAACCTCTGCATAGCTTTTATGTCCCAAGCAACGAGCAGAAGTGAGTATACCCGTGTTTGAATGTACACTCAATATTGATATCAAGTGTAGGAAACTCCCCCTATTTGATGGTTGTAATTTTTTACCATGTACACTCCCTTAGAAATATTTCCTTAAAATGGAAATATCTCTTTAAAATATTACCAGGAATCAGTAACCATTATCAGCTAATCTGCTAATTTATCTTGGATGAGGGTTTCTCCATAGACATAAATACTAAGGCTGTGACTCTTGTGAGCGGTACAAGGCTACTCAATTTCCACACTTACCTGTGTGTACATTTCTTTGAATGGATTTTTAACTGAAAAAAAATCTAAGTCAATGTCCAAAACATATGCATCCCCTTTCTGCAGTACTTGGCAGACATCTTTAACAATGTCCCTTATGGGGCATTCACTGTTTTTGAGACAGCTTGAAGCTGAGCACTCTGCCAAGGTTTCTGCCCCATTGAGGGCACCTGCATTTTGCATTTCCTTTTTCTTCACGCTCGGGATCGTGTGATCAAGGTCACCAGGAGCCACTGAAGAGGCAGAAGTGGCACTTGCTGTGTCATCTGTATTTAGCTTCAGTCTTTTAGCAGATGCTACTTCGCCATTTCCTTCATGGCTGTTTGACGATTCAGTAGGACTGATGAGAATGACATGCAAATTTAAAGGCTTCTGGTTTTCCAGCTGATCAGAGGGAACATAAAGACCATCACTTAAGAAGTAATGATCTGTGCCTGTAACCCTACAATTCACAATAACTCACAGTTAATATACATCTTGGCAAAGAGCTTAGGAAAAAGCATTTTATACTTTAGGGATTCAGAGAAGAATTAATAGATGTTTGATGGGTAATGAAAGCAATAAAACTGTGTAGACAAAATTATTTCTTTTAATCATCAGGTTTAAATTATGGTAAAGTTTTTTCTACTTCTTTATTGTGGAATAAATATATTAAAATTCACTCTATATTTTTTATGATATCCCTACAAGGTTTTAATGGATAAGAAAAAGATTCTGCATTATGTGCTACTACAATTAATTTGTGATTGAATTGCATTTTAAAGATAACATCCATAATTGACAAGATATTATCAGTACTATGGCACATAACATTGCAAAGCTATGGATATTTTCTCTTGGTTTTCTAATTTTCCAAGAAAATTATGATAGTTGGGTTTGAGACATGCCCTGAAATGCATAAATATTGATCTAGTGCAAGTACAATATTATGAATTCATAGGTAGAATTTAACTTTTTTTAGCCCCAATTCCCTAAGTGATAAAGATGGTTACTAGAGGATAAATAACTATCAATTAAATCCACTTAAAAAAATCCAAAACAACTAACCAACCAAAAGCAACACTAAAACAACTACTTACAGTGAAAATTGAAAGAATAGACTTTTCAAGCTGTATTTCAGTACATTAAGCCTTAAGCATCATAAACTCATATTAAAAATAAGATTAAGAAGTGTGAACTTCTGCTCACTTGTGGTAAGGCCTCATTTGATTACAGGGTATCACCATCAATCAACCACAAAGACAAATAATTTCCTAAGCAGGAGAAATTTGAAGCTTAGTTCCCTAGTGTTTTGTGGATGGATTACTCTGAGCTTGCCACAGTGAGAGGCTGGATTACAACTCCACCTTATTGACAAGGCATTCACAGGACATCTTCCCAGAAATTCTGCTGGGTTCAACATGAGCTCCTAGTACCTCAGTGTCCACTAAGGAAGAGGCTGTATCTATTGCCTATCGACCTCTTGTCATCAAAACTTTTAGGAAATTTGTACTTATAAGGACTCTTTCCCTTTCTTTCTTCATGGTTTTGGTAAGCCTAGAACCTGAAGAAAATGCACCTGACTGTCTTCAAAAGGAAGCCTGAAATGTCGTTTTCATGATTGCTAAGGCCACCAATGAGAGAGCTATTCAACCATCATGAAGTATCCCTACATACTGCCTAAATGATTAAATGTAACAGTAAGCACTAGCTCTTTTAAAAAAAATTATTTAGGTTCCCTTTAGGCTTCAGATTCAGAATTAGAGTATTTTATTTAAGGTGGTAAAACAAAGCATTTCTCTACTGTTTTCTGTTAAACTTGCTTCAAAAGATTTATTCTGCTATGCTCACAAGAGACATGATTTGCAAATATCCACTAAAGCTGCACAAAATCGCAACACAGTGAATATGGTGAATGCAAAATTATTATGGAGTGCACCCTGCAGAATGATGAAGGGCTCTGATTGGAACTTGAATCACAGAATAATTAAGATTCAAAGAGACAACTGGAAGTCTCTAGTCAGTCATCTGATCAAAGCAGAACTAACTTCAAAGCTAGATGAGGCTGCCCAGGTCAATTTATCAAATGATGGAGAATTCACTACCTGAGTACCTGTTTCAGTGCTTAACTAGATTAACTTCAAAAAACCAAAAAAAACTCCAAACAAAGAAAAAACCCCACCCCATATTAGAAAAACAGAGTCACAGCTGATACCAAATAATAATTTTTCTACTTAGAGCAAAGACTAAATTGATACAAGCGTAACTGCATTATGACCTAAAGAAATTATAAATACAAATTAAATTTTCATCTTTATCCAAGAACACAAAAAAAATTCCAATGAAAAGCTACAGAGATGGCTTTTATATTACTAGTATATGACAGCAGACAATTTACCTGATTGTTGTTGTTGATACATCTTTCCCAATCAGAAAATTGTGTTTCCCTTCCGAGATCTGCTGAGCCCAGGGTGGGTGAAGCCATACTATTTGAGAAATATGGCCAGCATAAACAGCAGGCATAATCCAGTTTTCAATACTTAATTCACTGTAATCAACAGAGAAGGACAAAAGACAGCAATGTTACTTTCCCTACAAATAAAAATGGTCAAGAAGACCACAAATATCTTCCACATCTTGAAGGCCCCCATGCAAATCATCTAAAGCTAGTACTCCATGTAAGGGTAACATCATCAAAGAAAGAAAAGGAGGGAAATCCTTATTTGTAAGACAAACCAACAACATCTGTAGTAGATATAAAAAACTTTGGACATAGAGTGGAATCATCTTCACTCTTAGCATGGCACTTTGATTATAAACTCCTCAGTGGACCTGGCAGTGTGAGGTTAATGGTGGGACTCGATAACCTTAGAGGCCTTTTCAACCTTAACGATTCTGTGATTCTGTGTCCTTTTTCTCTTGATACATCAGACAGAGGAAAGTGCAAGGAACGTCATCAACATTGTTCTTAATAACTTCAAACTGCCTTCATGAGAGTGTTTTATTATAAACTGCTCCAAGTAGATTTAAAATATCATCCCAGTAATTAAAGGGAGTCAATCTGTATCCGCAGGATGAGCATCTTTCCTCATTATCGAGACCCTATTTTTTTAGGTGTATGATGCCAACTGTATCCTGGGCTGCAGCAAAAGAAGTGTGATGAGTAGGGCACAGGAGGAGATTCTGTCCCTCCACTCTGCTCTTGTGAGACTAACACCTGGAGTGCTGCATCCAGCTCTGGGCCCCCAACATAAGAATTACATGGACCTGTTCAAGCAGGTCTAGAGAAGGCCACAGAGATGATCAGAGGGCTGGAATACCTTTCTTATGAGGACAGGTTGAGAGAGTTGGGGCTGTTTAGCCTGGAGGCTGCACAGAGACCTCATTGGATCTTCCAGTACCTAAAAAGGGACTACAAGGAAGCTGGAGAGGGACTTTTTACAAGGAGATGCAGTGATAGGGCAAGGGTTTAAACTGAAAGAGTGTGTGTTTAGATTAGATATTAGAAAGAAATTCTTCACTGTGAGTGTGGTGAGGCATTGGAACAGGTTGTCCAAGAAGCTGTAGATGATCCACGCCCAGAAGTGTTGAAGGCCAGGTTGGATGGGGACCTGAGCAACCTGGTCTAATGAAAAGTATCTCTGCCCATGGAAGGGGAGTTGGAACTACATGATCTTTAAGGTTCCTTCCAACCCAAACCATTCAACGATTTTATGATAGAATCCACAAAACCTTTTAGTCATCCAACAAAGAGAACAAAATATTGACTATAGCTAGGATGATTCAAGTACTTATACACCAAATGCATCAGCTTGTAATTGCTGTAAATCACCATAATACTGAGGCAAACAATATTTATTTTAAAACAGGAAGAACAAGACAATAGCAGAGATCACTGTGGCTTATTACCTACTGTCTTGAGGTGACTTTATGATGTTGTATCCCCTATTGCTGCTCTATGCCCAGATATGAATCCTGTGCCTTTCTGTGCCTTTAAAACTGGGTGCGAGAGAAAGAAAAAAAAAGCCAGATGAACTTTTCAAAGCAGTTTGTGCTCCAAGGTCACTCTATCTGCTCTGCATGCTTCTGCATGAAATAAAGTTTCAGCAAAAGTGAAAAGACAGAAGATACAACGTGAATCTGACTTATACCTCTCTTGTTCATCCTTCCTACACAGTCATACCAATATGAACTGTGAATCAAAGACAGCAAGAAGTAGACTTAAACTCTACTCTGATGCAGTACCCAGGACTTACCTAAAAAGAGCTTCTTTGTCAAATACAGTGTCTGCAGGCATATTCACAGGAATAAGAAGGTCTGGATGGGAATCAAGATGAACAAAACTGATGTTACTGGCAGGAAGATGCTTTGAACCAATGGCACGATAGATGAAAGGCAGCACCTAAAGCAACACGAATAAAAGTATTTTAACGATAACCAGTGGGCTGAAAAACGCAATGGCTTTAGCAGCAAAAACACCAATACCACCCTTATTCCTTCAGAATTTGGATTAGAGGGAGGAGGAGACAGAAGACAAGACAAAGGTGAAGTAACTCCACTGGCAAGAAAGACAGCTCATGAACAGTAATCATTATAAGCCCAAGCGTTCCAGATGAGAAACTGCTGAAGAATCACAGCTTTACACCCTTTTTCCTTCTTTATAGGAAGTCTTGTTTGCAGTAGCTCTTCTCGCTAGCCATTCAACTCAGTTCCTAGATGTTTTTTTTTTTTTTCATTTGCAACTAAGCCCCAGGAATGCCCTTCCTCTTCTGCAGATCATTGCCCCTGTATTTCCTTCCCGAAGCTATAAAGCTTCCTCACCATGCATGGGTACTGTGGAGATAAAAACATTTTGCTCCTTGTGTTTTGTAAGTTAACTGATACAGATTGAAAAGACCCCACCATGATTTAAACTTTAGCTGACCATTAAACCTATCCCTCTTGAAGAATTAATTCCTAATCTCTACATGACTAAGTGGTTGCAATAGAGACTACCCTTCTCAACTGCCCAACTTTATCCACTGCTGAAGGTCTTCACTCACAAGTGTGAAAAACAGGAGATGAGGCAATTCACCAATTTACAGTATAGCAAACCACTGAATTGCAATAATATAGGGTGATAAAAGTGCGAAAACTGATGGCTGATTCATGATACCTCTTACTCGGAACTACAGCACACAGAGTTTCTTCCACAGTTAGAGGGCATCAACTGCCTTGGCTGCCAGAGCAAATCCAACAAGGATTGTGAATCAGAGCCCTATTATACAGGGAATGTGAAGACTGTAAGAAGCCACAAAAATTATGTGTGACCTCTATATGACAACAGCAACTGAGCTACTTTTTTTGGCATAAAATTGATTAAGCTGACAAACCCTGCATACTGCATGGGCCTAACTGTAAATCTATGTATACTACTGCAATAGTAGACAAAACAAGGTTAAAAATAACATGGGTTCTGTGATCTATGGCTTTTACTTCTTTGGAAAAAAGAAGTAATCTGGCCTACTAAACAACCTACAATCATTTCAATTAAAATTCAAGCTTCACCTCAGGTAAGTGCAACTACAGGTTGCAAGAGACTCGAGAGACTAGTATCTCTAACCTTGCAAGTTCTCCCGATTTGGATCAAGAACAAAATTTCCTTCATGACAGCTGTTATTATTAATCAATGCATGATGAAGCTACTGACAACTTGCTCTGGATGAACACCAGTCAGCAAGACTGATAAAATTTTCTGTGAAGTTCTTACACTTCGAGACAAAAAGCCATTTATGTTTTATGCAAGACAGACCAATTCATCCACGTTCATATACTGAAAACACAGTGTATATACTTAGTATTAACAGAACTTTAAGCTAATTGAAAACAGAAATACAGTGACTAAAACAAAGACGGATCATTAAGAGGACTTATCTCAGAATTCCTACCACTGTGACATTAAGGCCTTGGATAACATGAAAAATCAGCTTTCACAGCATCATATATTCAATGAGTTTTAGAAAAATGAACTGCATTAAACTACATAAAAATCTGTACCATTACTTTCTTTAATAAACTTCACTACACTGATACTTTTTCCTTGCAAAGAATCTGTTATTTTAGGATTAAAGCCTCAGTTTATGCCACTATAAAAAACCCCATGAGAAACCAGAAACAACAGTTCAAAAGCAATTCCTTCTTCACTCCCTTTTTCAATGACTCACGGAAAAAAAGCAGAGCTCCAGATTTAACATTTCTCATCAAGCGGGAGTCAATCTACTTGCTGGGATGGGATTATATTTACTTATCCTCTGTTTACATGTCATACACTGGGTAGGGTTGAGTTTCCAAGTACTCCACTAATAGCTAGCAAGTTATAATAACAGTGTGATGTAGGTATTACTTCCTTTTAACTACAACAATTAATGATACAAAGAACAAAAAAAATAGTCAGCAATAATTACTTTAAAAGGTGCCAAAATGAGATCATGGCAATAAGTAGTTCAATCACTGAATCGGGAAGGAAAATCAGGCCACCTGGGCACTGAACTTCACTGATGTTTCAGCAGCGGAAGGGAAGGCAGGTTTAGGGTTTGTAAATGGCTGTGGAGGGGAAGGCCGTTCCCAAGGAAGCGCCCAGAGAACCCGCACACATGACGGGAAAGCGCATTTCCCAGAGAGGCCGCCAGTGACCGCACCGGGCACTTCTCTTCGCTTCCATATGCCACACTGAGCCTCCGCGCCGCGGACAAACACACGAACGAACAAACACGCGATCAAGCGAAGCCACTCCCCATGGCCCACCCGAGGGAGCCCCCATCCCCGGCAGCCCCACGCGGGGCACTCACGTCCTGGTGGTCCTCCACCACCCACACGGGCAGGGCCGGGTAGTGCCGCCGGGAGGCCCCGCGGGGCCGGGACGCGCCGCCGGACCCCGGCTCCGCTCCGCTCATGCCGCCGCTCCCCCCGGGCAGGCGGGCGGCGCTTCCGCCCGCAGCGCCTCCCACTGCTTTCCTGTTCCGGAGCCGGGGCGCTGCGGGCAGCGCTGGCCTCGGCGGCGGCGAGGGCGCCAGGTGGGCTTGGCGTGCCGGGCTTGGAGAGGCGCGGAGGCGGCCGGGCNCAGGTCGGAAGGGACGCACAGGGTCATCTGGTCCAGTCTCCCTGCTCCAGCAGGGTCATCCCAGACCACATGGCACAGGATTGCGTCCATACGGTTCTTGAGTATCTCCAATGAAGGAGACTCCACAGCCTCTCTGGGGAATCCGTTCAGTGCGCGGGCACCCGCACAGTAAAGAAGTTCTTCCTCATGTTCAGGTGGAACTTCCTGTGCATCACTTTCTGCCCATTCACTCTTGCCCTGTTGCACGGCACCACCAAGAAGAGCCTGGCTCCATCCTGTTTGGCACCCTCCTTCCCCTCTCAGTCCTGTCTTCTCGATCCGTCGGTGCCCTTTTGCTCTCAGCAGTGCATCTGTAGGGAGAGGCGGGTTTATTTAGTGTTTTTTAGGAAACCAGTGCTGCTTTAGAATGCAATGGCTCCTGTCAGTGCAATAAATTTTCTCTTTAGGTGGCAGGGAAAGGGGAGTTTGGCCTTTTCTGTGTTTTTGAACATACTTAATTTTAAATGAAAATTGAATGTGACTTGAGTTTGCAGCAGAGGAAGCTGTGAAATAATTTGGGCATTTAAAATAGTTTTGTGTATTTTTGAATTTTTTTTTCTACTTGTGATTCTGTGCTTTCTGAAGGACTGAAATGAAAGTAGTGGAACTAGAGCAGTTCTCTGGCATCGGGGAGATCTGAGAGCTGATAAACACGACCCTTTGTATGAATGCTGTGACATGTTAGAAAGAAACACACTTAAAGACAAGGCACTGTGGTACAGCCTGTTTAAAGAAAATCTGTATGTGAATGTTAGTGAACTCTAAAAAAAGTCTTCTGTTATAAATCTGAGTTGGTGTAAAAGCAAAGCAGGAGAACTAAAGCAAAATTAAATCAGCATCTAATGGTTTATAGTTAATAATGTCAGAAAGGTGCACTATTGCCAGACAAAATGGATGTTGACTTTCTTTTTTTTCTCCCCGGTTTTGTTTTTTTGGGGCGGTTTTTTTTTTTTTGAGAGCCTTTACAAAGTTGGAGGGTACTGAGCAGGTACAGGCTGATTGGAAGGAACAAGTGGCTTTATACAATCATGGCTGTTATCTCCTAAAAGTGTGAGATTCTCACTCACATTGGCCCTTGGTTGTTCTGGAGAGGGAATGACTGCCACCAATTCCAGCGGCTTCCACTAAACCCTGCATGTGTACGGAGGGTCCTCTTGATTCCTCCTCTTTGATGTCAGTCCTTTTG
This sequence comes from Gymnorhina tibicen, assembly GCA_013399875.1. Classification (NCBI taxonomy): domain Eukaryota; kingdom Metazoa; phylum Chordata; class Aves; order Passeriformes; family Artamidae; genus Gymnorhina; species Gymnorhina tibicen. The sequence continues at coordinate 1,902,289 of VXAZ01005702.1, read as the reverse complement.
CCCTGTGTTTCTTTTCCTTTCTCCCTCCAGTTCACCAGAAGCTGTCTACTTTCACTCTGCAAGAGCTACATCTTTTGCTGCAGTGGCACCGGAATGCAGCTGAGAGTAGTGATCTGAGCAGTCCAGGTTGGCCATGTTGCATTATAGCAGGTGGGAGAATATTCTGTGCATGTACTTCAGCATCAGCAAAGTCTCAGTGAACGGGAGGCTTTGTTTTCTTTTTCTGGTCATCTTTCCAGTTATGTGTATGTCTCCCCTTTCTTTCTCACTTCCCTGTATGGAAAGCAGAATTTGACTTCTGGAGGTGCTTAGACCATTTTTTTCCCCTCTCCTTCCATTCCAGCCATAAGTTTTTTTGTTTTTTCCCATTTTTTCTGTTTTTGAAACTTAACGTTGTAATTAAAGAATCAATTTTAACTTTAATGAAGCACAGTGCCTTTCATTTATAAGCATTACTGCCTTAAATACATGCATAGTTTTGAGCAACACTTAAGCCTTCTTGAAGCAGTGATAATTTCTCAAGGGTAAGATAGCCGAGAAGGCAGCTGAGGGAATTCTTGGGAACTATTTCTTTCAATGAAAATTAAGGAATAGCACAGTCTGCATGAAATTTTTTCCATAACCTGTAAGACATGTAACCTGTTTTTCCACAAAAATATACCTACCTCACTTAAAATACTTTGAAGGGTCTGTTGACTTCAGTCCTTCAGTAAATTGGGGATTCAGTAGTGAATGTAGATTGCTAGTATCTCATTTAAAATTCACGTGATTTGTTGGGCCAGGTAATATGCAATGAGGTGTTAGTCAAGTCATTCTGCCCCAAGTTTAGAATTGTGTTCTAGAAAGAGCTCCTTGTTACGCAACTTGGGATGACCACTGCAGCTGTTAGTAATGAGTGGTTTCTTTGGTGTGGGGTATCTGAATGTTTTACATCAAAGTGTCTTTAAGTACTGGTAGAGGTGCTTGTATCCTTGACCTGTCATCATAACGATAATTTGTTGACATTAACATTGCCCTAACTTGTAAAGCTTGGTCCAGCTTGGGTTCTGGCTTAAAGACAGTAGAGTGCTTTCATGGATTAGAGGCTTAAAGGAATCGAGAGGGGCATAAATGACCTGCACTAAAGATCTGAGGAGCACAAAGCTCCCAGTGAAAGTCAGTGGAGATCATTTACTGCTTCTGTTAAGGCAAACTGCAATGTCAGCATTTTAGGAGTAGTTCCTGCAGATGCATTGAGGACATCTTACAAAAAACTGTGACACAATTTTTATTTTCCTCAATAAAGGTGAGCCATGTCTTTCCATTCTGGGCGAGGATGTCCCCGTGGGCAGGGGGGACCAGGAGCGAGAACTTCAACACAGACCTACCGCCCTCAGAACCTCCGGCAGCTTCACCCACAGCAGCCCTCCGTACAGTACCAGTATGAGCAGCAAACTGCCCCTCCAACAACCTATTCCAACCCTCCAACCACCGGTTACATGCCTCCCAGGCCAGACTTCGTGCCCTATCCTCCTCCAGTGCCCCCTTCCACACAAAATCCCATCAGCCAGTGTCCCATGAGGCCGCCATTTCCAAACCACCAGATGAGGCAGAGCTTCCCAGTGCCTCCATGCTTCCCTCCCACTCCTCCGCCAGTGCCAAATCCTAGCAACACTCCCGTGCCAGGAACACCTGCTGGACAAAGCACCTTTCCTTACATGATGCCTCCCCCCACAGTACAGCACCCTCCCCCCCCACCAGTCATGCCACAGCAAGTCAGCTACCAGCCCGTGTACTCGGCAGGATACTCGCAGCAGTCGTTCCCGCCGCCCAGCTTCAGCAGCTACCAGCACAGCTCCGGCTCCTTCCCGAGCAGCACTGCCAGCAGCAGCGCCAGCAGCAGCCACTTCCGGCACACGGGGCAGTACCAGGGAGAGAAGTCCCAAAGCGATCGGCGGTCCCCAGACAGGAGCAAGCACTATGATGAGCACCGGCACCGCGAGCACGGTCACATTCACGGCGACAGGCATCGCTCTGCTAACCACGGGGATCGTCGGGATCGCGGCCGCAGTCCGGATAGGAGGAGGCAGGAAAGCAGTCGGCACCGGACAGATTATGACAGAGGAAGGATATCACCTCATCACAGAAGTTACGAGAGAAACAGGTAATTAGAGGTATTACCTGCCTGCAGGGGAGAGATGTCATAATTGTTCCATAGTATGTGTTTGCATCAATGTTCTTCCCTTACCCTTGTTTTTCCCTCTAGCTCGAGACCTAGTCAGTAGTCAGGTCTCATGGAAAGAGTTTCCGTTTCAGGTACGCTGCCTTTGCCTCATGTTTGGGAGCTGGCAGACTTGTTGCTCTTGTCCATGCAGATAGTTTTCAAACAAGAGCTTCTTTGCATCCCACTGAGTGGATTGTTGAGTAGTGCTGAACATCTTTACCGTAGAAATTTATGCGCATGTGGCAGGAAAATAGAGTTGGCACAACTTTGTGCAGAAGACTCTACAAAGTTCAGTCTTACAAACAATTAAGCCCCAGCACTCTGAATTTCAAGATTTAAGTACCAGAGTTAGGGTGCCAGGTGTTACTTCCTTTCAGTAAGCCTTTTATTTGTAGAGTACACTGACTTGGTGGGGTTTATAGTCTGACAGGAGCCCATGTCTAATACCTGCAATGAGGTGTTTAGTGAAAAGATGTTATGTTCAGGATGAAGACCTCAGCAAGCCAGCCTGTGATCTCAAGAGAGGACTGACTGAAAATGAGCATGGGCCAGTTGTAGGCTTCACTGATGTCATTCAGAAGGATGAGTGTGCAGTGCTTGTTGTGGGATTTATCATGAAGTGTCTGTCCCTCTTTTTCATGGACACAAATAGCTTGGAAATTATGAGCTGACCTGATGCCATTTGCTGTAGCATGTTTTAGAGCAAACCATCATCAGTTAAATCTTCCTCATGTCTTAGATTTGTTGTGTTTGTAGCTCTTTATGTGTCTAATGAGCTGTGTCAAAATATTCAAAATGCTGCTGGAGAGTTAAGTATTTAGATATTTATCAGGGCTCCTGGATCACATGCTCTTGATTTTAAAAGCTCAGAATTTTTTCATGCTGCATGTGGAACATGAATTTTTTGATAAAGCCTGTGTAAATGAAGCCACTTTGATTTAGATATGCAGACTTAATTACAGAACTTTAGACACCTGCATTCAAAAATTCAACCCAAGCCTCACACTCAGTAAGTTCACTTTGATTTTTAAAAGAGGATTTTCCTAAAACTGAATGCAGCTGGCATTAAGGCACTGGCCTTTCCTGTATGACATGCTTGTGGAATTTTCTCCTCTTTGCTGCATAATTTCAAGCTTTAGTTTTAAGTTTTGAAAATGCACATTTTCAGTAGCTTCTTTCTCAAACACTTTTGGATTGCTGCTTTACGCCAACAGCTTCCAGATCTACTTGGTAGTGTATCTACTTATTTTGATTCAGAACTGTTTGCCAGACTTGGGGTTGGTTTTTTTGTGCAGCATCCGTCTCCCAAGCAAATCAGAGGGCATAGAATATGCTCTCTCTGAAGACTGAAATCCATGCTTGAACAAGGCACCGACAAACAAGGATGAATGGGGCTGGGGAAAAACAACAGATAATTTATCTGAACTTTTTGCTTTGTAAATTTGCATTCTGTTTCATATTATGAGCATGAAAACAAACAAATATATATATATATATTCATAAATAATTTAAATAATTTTGACTCATTCTGTTAACCCACCAAGCCACTTGGGGCACCTGTTTATAATTCCTAGTGTATCAGCAGACTAGAAGTTTTAACAGATGCACAAAGAGTTGCCAGCTGTTAGCAGAGTATGAAAACTGCCTGTGTGATCTTCCTGGCCTAATAAATTTCATTATTAATGAATTTCATGGAATTAAGTAATTCCATTATTAAGTAATTTCATGGAATCACTTAGGTTGGAAAACATCCTTAAGATCATTAAGTCCAACCTGTAACCTAATGCTGCCAACTCCACCACTTAATTTTGTCCCTAAGTGCCACATCTACATTGCTTTTTAATGCTCTTTTAAGGGATACCACCACTTTTCTGGGCAGCCTATCCAGTGCTCGATAACCCTATGGGTGAAGAAATTTTTCTTGCTATCCAAATGAAATCTGCCCTAGTGCAACTTGAGGCTGTTCCTTTCATTCTGTCGCTTGTTACCTGGGAGAAGAGGCTGACCCCCACCTGGCTACACCTTCCTTTCAGGCAGTTGTAGAGAGCAACAAGGTCTTCCCTGAGCCTCCTTTTCTCCAGGCAAAACAACCCCAGCTCACTCTCCAGACCCTTCACCAGCTCCGTTGCCCTTCTCAGGACATGCTCCAGCACCTCAATGTCTGCCTTGCAGTGAGGGGCCCAGAACTGGACACAGGATTCCAGCTGCAGCCTCACCAGTGCTGCATAGAGAGGGACGATCAGTGCCCAGGTCCTGCTGGCCACGCTACTGCTGATACAGGCCAGGATGCCATTGGCCTTTCTGGCCCCCTGGGCCTATGCTGGCTCATATTCACCTACCAGCATCCTCATTTGTTCTGCTGGACAGCTTTCCAGCCACTCTTCCCCAAGAGTTCAGTTAATTTAAAGCTCTTCGATCCCAGAAATGGGTTTGGGTTGTCAAATTCTTTATATGTATGTGCAAGCTGAGTCTTGTAGATGGGAGTCATAGTTTCAGCATCATGCAGGTTGTCTGTATCCGTCTGGTCTTTGTGTGTGCTTGAGGTGGCTGTAAGGGAGAGAGGGCTTGCCTCAAACACTTGAATGACTGCTGTACTTACAAAGCTATTGTGCTTGAAATAGGTTTTCTTTTCTTTCCTTGAGGCATTTAGAATGGTTATAGATAACAACAACCTTACCCTTTGCCATTCATAACAGGATTCTGCTGGACAGGGTAGTAAAGTCCTGTGGTATGTAAAGTCCTGTGGTGAGTTCATAGATGTTGCCTCTGTATGGTGTGAATTAACTCTTGTATTGAGATAGATGGCTTTGTTGACAAAGGTGAAGGACATGGATACATGACTGTCTTTTACAAGTTTCTTGAAGGTCAGTGTCAAGAACATCTGGGTTTTTAGCAGTCAGTGTATGGCTGTCATTTTGCACAACGTGGTCTTAGACTGCTTTTGTGTTCCTTTCAGGTGTAGAGTGTATGGAATGCCAGATGTCTCATTTAACTTATTTTTTGAACTTTTCAAGGGAGCGGGAGAGGGAGAGGCATAGGCACCGTGATAGCAGAAGATCACCATCACCGGACAGATCCTACAAAAAGGATTACAAGAGAGCAGGAAGGTAAGGAAGGCTGCATGTGGTCTCTTGAGCATTTGAGGCTCTGTGCATCCACTCCTGTGAGGTTTTGTGTATGTGTATGTGTCTCATTTGAAACTCAGAAAAGATGAGTGTCTTAAATTTATAATCATATACTGATACATGCAAATGCCAGTTATCTCAAGACCTGGTAGAGTTAGAAATGATTCATCTCTGGAGAGAGAGTTTCACTGCTGTGTCCTAAAGACTTTCTCTTACATCTTCTGTTCCGTAAAGTACCGAAATTATTTAAAGTCATTCTATCCTTAGATTATCTTTTAGAGGCTTTTTTTATATTGCTGCTCCTTTCTGAATGCTGGATAGTTGAAATCATTACAACATTATTGGTTTTGTAGGCAAAGGAGATTTTAAAAAAGCAGGTAGTTTCCTTATTCATCTTTTGAAAGCATTAGTCTTGTGAGGTGTAAGGAATATCACACATTGTGTTGTTCAAAGGCATGTTACGGTAACAGACGTGTGGGTTCTGTATAATCTTTTTAATAAAACCCAAATTTTTTTGTCATGCCAATTGTTTGTGGGATGTGCTTTGAAACTTCTTACTGTAACTTCTAGTTGTGAGTGATACGACTTTTTACCATTGAATTCCTAACTTAGTAATAAAATTAAAAGAAATTAACCTAGAGTGGAAGTGGGAATTTTAATTTAAAATGGCATGTATTTTTGTGATTTTAATTCTTGAATATGGCTTAAAATAAAAAGCACATCAAATTTTAAGTCATTTTTACAGTAGTTCAAAACTACATATTACTCTTGTACTCTTTATGGTGCAAGTTAAGAGCTGGAAAGGCAACTGGATTTTGCTGCAGTTTATATGATAGAATGATGTACTGATCTGAAGCAAACTGTTTTTTGTTTTAAAACCGTCACTGTTAAAATAATAAAGAGAATTGCTTTTGTTTGCTTTCTCCCACTAAGCCGGTCTCCAAGCAGAGAGAGAAAGAGAACCCGATGGGAGGAGGACAGAGAAAGGTGGTCTGAGAACCAGAGCTCCAGCAAAGAGAAAAATTATACTGCTGTCAAAGACAAAGAATCAGAAGAGAATGCATCTGAAAAAAATGAAGAGGAAGATGAGGAATTGCTTAAGCCAGTCTGGGTTCGCTGTACCCATTCTGAAAGCTACTATTCCAATGACCCTATGGATCAAGTGGTATGTCAGTGAGAACTCTAAAATGACTGCAGACAGTCCTTTATGATAGGAAACCTTCAGCAGGATCATGTTTTGTGTCATTTAATTCTTCTCTCTTCCTAATCATCTCAGTCTTTTAACCCCATTAGGGGCTTCATTCGTTGCTATTCTTCTCTGTTTTCATCAGTTCCTTTTGTCTGTCAGCATTCAGATAAGCGGTACATGGAAAAGGGGTACTTTTTTTGTCTCCAGGAGGGAAAGATCTATTTTTTTGCCCATTATACCTGCGTTTGAGCAAAGATGCCTCAAGCACCATATATTCCTGAAATCTTGGAGAAGTGCTATACCAGCAAATGAAATAATTTCTCTGCTAGTTCACCTGGTGAAGCAATGTAATGATATGCTAAAGCCTTATAGGTATTCCCATGTTTCACTGAACTACAAAGATCCGTCTTTCCCACCTTCTTGCTTTTTTTCATGAAATGCTGGTAGGTATTGAGTTCTTGTGCTATATCAACACTGTCCTTTTCTTGTTCTGTTGTTGTTCTAATTTTTTTATTAACAGGGGGACTCTACTGTGGTAGGAACAAGCAAGCTCCGAGATCTGTATGAAAAGTTTGACGAGGAGTTAGGGAAGCGACAGGCAAAGGCCAAAGCAGCCAGGCCACCATGGGAGCCACCGAAAACCAAGCTGGATGAAGATTTAGGTAGGCTGAAATGTTGACAACACTCTGAAATGGAATAATCTGTAGTTAACCTGTTTTGGCAGTTGTGTGTATTTAAGAAGGTTGGCAGATGTTTTTTAAATCTCTCCTTTGTATTTCATACCCATGGGAGTTTTACTGTAGCTTTTGACTGAAGTAGACCTAAATTCTTTACCCAGAAAGCCTAGGGGAAAATGGAGGGTATCCAGCATGACCAAATGCTAGTTTCTTGCATGGCATAAAACACCCTGAGTGTGATCAGAGAGTCCGGAGAACAGCATATGAGAGGTTTCGAGGAGCTCCTGGTTTTACATTTCTAAAGAGCAAGCAAGGGTAGTGGTGATAGACTCAGTGCCATAAAAGCAAACATAAGAGTTTTTCTTCAGTATTGTATTTTTGTTGTGCAGCTCTGCTTAGTATGATCAGACGTCTGCAAAAGTATCTGTTTTCATGTAAAGTATGTTTACTTTATCTGCATTATCTTGTACCACCAACATGGATCTTCTGACAGTGAAATAGATCCAGCAGCATCAGATACTGGGGAAATACTGGTTGAATTAGCAGGGCAGAGGTTTTTATAGCAATTTGTCTACTCAGAAGTCAATGAAAGCTATTTTTCTTGGTTTGTTTTGTGAAAACTGTTGTTCTTTTCATACTTCCAGCATTTCAGTCTTTCATAGTATGTTTTTTTGTTCAGTTGCTTCAGTTCAAGAAATCTGTAGGCATATCACAGTAATTTAGATACTCTGTTAGGCTTGCTTTTTAAATATTGCTTCAAACTCTTCATATCTCATCTTAGTAACTCATTAAAAAGTCACATATCAAAAATTCTAAACCTGAAATACAGGCATAATGACATGGTTACATGCTGATGGTATAAAAGGATACAATGAAGAAAGAAAAAAATAAATACAGATTAAATAAAACGTGAATTCACTTTAGAAAAGGAATTCTTCACTTTTTTTGAGCAATGAGTTTGCATATATTTATACTCGTTCAAGAATCACTAGCAAAGTAAACTGTAGGGTTTTTTAGGAGGTGTTTTTTCACGTGGGTGAATCAAGGATGCTACATTCAACATACCTGCGTAAAGCTGTCATTCCTCAGATCTCTGAGGAAGAAAGCCTGCTGCTCCGGGCTAAAATATGATAGGGCCAAGAGCAACTTCTGCATTTTCTTTTTCCGCTCTTTTTGGAGAACCTGAAGGCTCTATGTCTTCACTGTTCCCCTGGGCTAACTTGGTGTTTGTGACAGCTTCTCCTACAGCCATGTAGTGTCTAATAGTTTGTCTTATTTTTGTACTTCAGTAAATGCTGTCTCTGTTCTGGCTTGGGTCAGCAGTAATCGTGTGTTGCAGTGAGATAGCAGTGCACTCCGGGAGTGCTTTTAGATCATGAAAGGCTGATGATGGAAGAAATTCTTTACTTGAGGGTGATGAGGCACTGGAACAGGTTGCCCAGAGAGAGAAGTTATGGATGTCCTATCCCTGTCAGTGTTCAGAGCCAGGCTGGGTGGGGCACTGAGCAGCCTGGTCTAGTGGGAGGTGTCCCTGCCTGTGGCAAAGGGATTGGAATTAGACGGTCTTTAAGGCTCCTCCCAACCCAAACCATTCTGTGATTTCAATACGTGACATCAAAAAGGTCTGTGTTAGTCTTTTGAAACTCCAGCTTACTGTCATGGGTTCCGTGCACATTTTGCACCTGAAAATAGACTTCAGTATTAATCAGCTGTAAATCAGAGAACTTTTGAAACTTAAGTCTTTGTGAATATTTGTAGGAATATGCATGTGCACACTTTGTGATAAAATTCTATTTCAGCTGAGCATAGATGACCTATGTAAACCATGTGTTCCAAGGACATATTTTAGTAACAGCTTAAGCCAAATTATGAACTGTGTAAAAATATATCTTGATTAAAAAAAAAGGGAAACATTTTCCTAGTGATAGTCTCTCATTTTCACTCTCTCCTTTTTCTTTCAACTACAGAGAGTCTTGTGTTCAGTAAAAATGTGTATTTTAAAACCATAGTTTCACAGTATTTGAAAGCACTGACAGTACAGTAATATATTTTCTCTTAAGTCAAAGCTTGACAGATGGAAGAAATGTTGCATTTTATTCCAAGAATAATAAACTTTACTTGCATCCTGGTATATATCTTGGCTATGAATGCATTTATTTAAATTGGAGCTGAGTGACTAAAATGATGTGCATAAGAAAGGGAGTCACTTCAAAGTACCACAGGAGATTAGAGATATGTGAGATCGAGGTTTTTGTGTGGGGGTTTTTTTTTAATATTAAGTCCAGACATGTTAGAGAATGCATTGCTATGGAGAAGAGAGCATGTGGAAGTGTTTTTCAGCCATCTGTATTTCTTCTGTGTGAATCAGAGAGCTCCAGTGAGTCAGAGTGTGACTCTGAAGATGACAGCAGCTGCTCCAGCAGTTCAGATTCGGATGTTATTGACGTCATTGCAGAAATTAAGCGTAAAAAAGCACACCCTGATCGTCTCCATGAAGAATTGTGGTACAATGATCCGGGACAGGTAGGGTGTAAGGAAAACGTACTGGGTGTCCAAAGGGCATTCTGCCAATAAACTGAAAATTCTGCCTTGTTGTCAGACATGCAGAGTGACTTCTATTTCAAACCCCTGTTTTCCCTTTTCTCTCTCATCTTCTTCAAAGCACTTCACTTTTGATTTCAAGAGTGGGGTTCCAGCTAATTAATCCTGGGGATTATTCAGTTTGGAATCGTGTCTGACAGCGTTAATAAAAACTGAATTCCTAACAGTGTGCTAACGCTGTCCTTTTAGCCCTGAGATAAAGGTACACAACTGAATTCTGTGGTGGAGAAAAGGCAATATGTTTACATCCTTTACAAATTTTTCACCTTAAGTTTTCAGCTCATAATGATAAATAATGTTTTAAATATGCAGTTAATGCTTCTAATTTCTTGTCTAATGGTTTCTTTTGTAATTGCATGGAGATGGTAATTCTCATTAAATGTAATTGCTGAGCTCATGAAGTGCTGTTTTGAACATACACATTGCACAGAAGACTAGTTTTTGTTTGCAAATTCACCATCTTCATCTTTCTTACTTAAATATTTTACAATCTATTTTCTCATTTCAAGTGGCACATCAGTAAACTTATTTTTCTGGCACTTTGTGTGATGTATGAGTTTAGCATGCAACAAATCATAATGTGAAGAGATACTGCAGTGCATATTGCTACTGTGGTAATTCAAAAGTCTGTTGAATATTCTATTACAGATCCATATTTATGCTTCTAGTTTAAAAAAAATGATTGAGCATAGCTGGCTGTTTTTATTTGTATGGAAAACAAAATTAGCGAACTGTTTAGATATTTAACAGAAAAAATTGTGTAGCTCTTGGGCACACTTCAAAGTAATGTTCTATGAAGAATATTAGCAGAAAAAAAAGTGGAATAACTGTAGTAGGAATAGATTTGGGATTGTTTGGCATATGAGTTTCCTGCTGAAAAACATGCTTTCCCAAAAACTTTCTTGAGACTGACTCTTCATCTTTCTTGAAAGAGTTAGAATCAATCATGGTGAGCTTGTCAGTGCTGTACTACTTCTGTGTAGATTTTATCTGAAAAGATTTGAAGTTTTTGTAGGTATTTATCTGGTGTGTCAAAATGCTTTCTGTCAATAAATAAAACAGGAATGATTGCCATGCACTCTGACATGTACAAGTACACTGTCTGGCATGGAACTAGATTTGTAGGATGGATCTTCCCAACCCTTCGATCTGAGAAGCTTGTTTGTTAATTTGGATAACCTCTAGGAATGCTGACAGTTGCCAGAAAAGAAATTGTTAAATTCAATGCCACCACAGTGGCTTTTGCCTTACAAGTGTGATATGCTTGTTTGTATTGCTCTGTTGATCAAAGAAGGCATTGCCTATGTAAATTTGTGATCTCTCACCATCATTTTACCATCGATTCATGATTGCTGTCCTGCTTTTTTTTGATGTGAGCAGTGTTGTTAGGGACAACCTAGAGATTTATCTGACTTGCTTCTCAAGTCTTGGCTTTACAAGTACTTCACATCTCTCTCAGTTTTGGACTGTGCGTTTAATATAAGAGAAGCAGTATTCATCCTGAACAGTTCTAAAAATTAAGGATGAGATTTTCAAAAGAAGTGATGATTATTTAAATAGCCTCAGCAGACCCTTTAGTTTTGGAGGACTGATGAGCAATTAGCTGTGGACCGTGTTTTTAACTGTCTTCTGTCTTGTTGCTGTATAAGCCAGTGAGAGGAAGTATGCTTGTACCTGTGAGCATGATTCAATTCCTTTGAGCCTATTCTTTCCTCGAGGGTCTCAGAGTATGGGAAAAACTGTGAACAACAAGCTGTCACGTTACTCCATTGTTAAGATTGTGTGACTTAAGTTTCCAAAGGAGTAGGGAAGTGTCCTGCTTCTTATGTTCCTTTGCACATACACATTGTGCCAGTTTGAAGAAACTGAGGTGAACATTCAGAGAGTTAACATCAAAACTAAAAGGTTGCATCCCTATCCCACCTGCCTAAAGCGAACATTAACAGTGGTTTAATGAATCTTGCTTCCTGTGGTATCTTCACATTATATCTAATATATGATGATGCCATTTAGCCCCACCGTAGACGCTGTTTGTGTTTTCAGACTGCTTGTAATAGCATGGAAAGTTCTGCTGGTTTTTCTATTGCACTGCAAGTTTATTGTTTGTTTGGGTTTTTTTTTCCTAAGTCTAAAAGAAATTTAATTTCTTGGCTTCAAACTTTGATTAAAACCTGGGGTAGGGAACTTATTTTGTTTCTCTGGTTTGTTTCTGGGCTTCTTTTGTTGGATTTCTGCAATGAGCATAATGTTAAGAGCAGAAAGCTTTAGGCTGTTGCAGTAGTTGATAGTCTGCATTGATCTTGGTCATAAAAGTGAAAAGAAAGACACTAGCATTATAATGTATGCACTGGCCCTTTTTGGTATAGCTACTTGATTCACCCATACAGAATACTCAAGTGGGTATTTCTTCCCCCTTTATCTTTTTTACTGATCTGTTTCCAGGATGGATTTGAAGTGTTCCCATTAGTTCTTTAAAGTACCAAGTAAAATCTTTGAATGGTCTGCATTTCAGGGGATAGCCTTGTTTCATGGCAAAGGGCTTAGTCAAGGATGGGTTTTCAGTCAGAGAACTCAGTGGAACTGTTTGAATATGGAGATTTCAGCATGTAAATATTGACACCAGCATGTTTAGGACCTGAATTTCGTTTTAGGCAGTCAGCATGCTGTTTGTGTGTATAAGCAATGGAAAAGTGGTACATTATAGCAGGGTAGTAGAATTCTGCTGAGAGTGTTTTTCCATCTTGTGCTTCTGAAACAGTGATGAAGTTCTAATGCTGTTGTGCAGTTTTCTTATATTAGTCTATACTGTTTTCAGTTTTATTGGCTTAAGAACATCCACTTAATCTAAGCATGACAGGCTTTTAGAAGCATCAGCACTCAGGGCATTAAAACCAACATACTTTTCCAAAACCACTTTTCAATAAAACCAGAATCCTATTTTGTTTTTGACAGATGAATGATGGACCTTTGTGCAAATGCAGTGCTAAAGCCCGGCGAACGGGAATAAGACATGGCATTTATCCTGGCGAAGAGGTATTAATAATTCTTAGGATTGCAATTATGAATACAAACTTGCAGCTGTAAATTCCTGCTTGGGTTGATTTGAGGGGTTTTTCCCATGATTTACAGGTTGAGTAAAAAAAAAAACCCTTGTGCAACTTTAAATCATTTAGTTATGTAACCTCATATTTAAAATGCAATACTGGTAGTGAAATCCACCTGAAAACTGTAGAAAACTTTTGCTTGTGTTTGCTTAGTTTTAGGTTTGTTTGGTTTTTTTTAAGTTTCTGAAACACGATTATGTTAATAGAAAAGAAGTTGTGATCAAAAGATCTGCTATCTTCAAGTGGATGAATATGTTGTGAAGGGCCCACTTTGTGAAGTGATTGCTTTAAAAGAAAAAGTAAATAGTAATCCTGCTGCTGAAAGAAGCAGAAGGCTTGTCAGGAGGCATTCTTGCCTTAGCATGTAGGCTTTACGATTTATCTTTGTGCTTTTTCTTGAAAAATTTTATTTTTCAATAGGCCTTCTTACATATATTTACCAAAACAATCTTTTATTTCTCTGCGGTTAAGGAGTTTTGAACATTTCTGTGAATTATTTGAGTTCTGAAAATTGGCTTTGGTCTGAAGCTTACTGTAAATTGCTCCAGTTCAGGATCTATTCCTCCCCATGTTATATCTAGTGTTCTTCTTGCAGAGGAGGGAGAAAATTTAGGAGGAGAAAACTACTATATATAAAACTTGCTGCATGAAGACAGCTGCTCCCTGGAACAATGCCATCTGGGAATACCGTGTTTCACAAAATCTTCTAGGATATACTACTTTTCGCAGCATCCTGTAGATGAAACTGCCTAGTTTTGAACCAGCTTGTTTGCAGCTGCCTTATTGCAGCAGTGAGAAGCTTATTTTGGGGCTGAAGAGCCAGTGTAATCACCCTACTTACTGCATAGGGTTTGCAAAGTGGCCAGAGCAGTGTAGTGGTGTAGCTGTCTTGCCATTGCCACAGGCCAACTTTTGTTCTGCTGTTCAGAGTAGTACCCTGCTCACTGCAGTGATTTCATTCTTTTTCCCAGTGTATTCCAAGCAGGCTGGTGGCAGCCTCTGAACTGCAGCAAGTTGTATGTAGGGCATAAGAAAAACTGGTTTTGTCTGACTGTTGAGGAGTTTACATCTTTACACAGGACTGCTTCAAAACAATCTGTAAGGAAACGTGAAATCCAAGGTGTCTGGCAGCCTTTGGACCTCAAAGTCCAGCATTACAACCTTGTAATACAGTGGGGTTACCAGAGCTGCCTCTGTGGTGGTAGACTAATCCCTTCTCTTCAGGCCTCAGATTTTACCCAAGCACATTGGCTGATACGTGTCTATCTTGATAATGCACCTTGAGATGATGTTGTATGATGTCCAGGCTCCTCTTCATAAGCTTTTAAAATGTGTTTCCTGAAACAAATTTATATAGGAAAGGAAATTAGTCTGGAACATAAACAGCTAACTGTTGTGTGTAAGAGATATGGAAAGTTAAATGGAAAATTTAAAAAAAAAATTCACCTTTTTTTGCTTTTGAATAGCTTTAAAAATATTTCTTAAAGTGAAAATGGAGGTAAGGCCACACTTTCCTCCTTTCCAGAATGGTTAATTATGACTACCTGCTTTTATTTAATTTTTCCTAATGCATATTTCATGGCTATTAGAAATGCTTTATTCTCTCTTTTAATCTAAATTTGCCTTGACTCTACACATAATTCTACTTATCTCTTTCTTTAAGCCCATTAAACCATGTCGCCCCATGACCAACAATGCTGGAAGACTGTACCACTATCGAATTACTGTGTCACCTCCCACAAATTTCTTAGTAAGTACTTTATAAATAATTCAAACTACGACTCTGATTTTGTTTTTAGTGACAAAAGTCGTATTGCTTCTTGCTTACTCCGTGGTGGGTTTGTTTGCTTTTTTAAGACAGACAGACCTACTGTTATTGAGTATGATGACCATGAATATATCTTTGAAGGATTCTCCATGTTTGCACATGCCCCACTAACAAATGTAAGTACGGTCATTGCTATGTACTTTAGGTTTCGTACAGGGGGTTTCTTTAGAAGGTGCTCATTCTGCCCTGAAGCAAAACTTCTCTAAAACAACAATACATGTATGCTTCAAACATCTTGCCAGCACTGGGGACGGAGGAAAGACATTTGTGCTAATGAATCTCAGGTTTTGTCTTGACTGATTGTGGTAAGCAGCGTCTTTGAACTGTGACTGAAGCTGTGATGTGCATCGAAGTAATGTTTTTATGTGTTTCACAGTTTGGAAGTGAATTAAACCATGGAACAACTTGTTAAGACTGCTAATTGGATTTAAATTGGATGAGTGGGTTTATTAACTTGGCGAAGTTTAAAAAAAACAGCAATCACAACAAAAAAAGGTTTTCCCTTGAAGTGACAAATGAAATTTTTCAGAGATCCACTCTAAAGGGTTTTCTCTCTTCTTAAAACTTACCTAGATGTATCCAATACTTTCTAACGGCTGTTCAGCTTCTTCAGGACCTAGCAAGTTACGATTTTTAGTAAAAGCTGTAGGTATATACAGGTGTTTAATTTTGTGTTTTGAAAGCAAGTGTAACAAGAGGAGGACATGATTGGTACCTGACTGCCTTGCTTTTCCCATATAAGCTGAGTTAGCCAAACATGAATGGAAAATATGCAAGTGTTTAATTTCTGTACACTTGAAGATTTTTTGTTATCTTGGTTATTTCAAGGTTTTCTCAAAAAATGCAGTGTGTGTTAATTTGTGTGATTTTTATACCTATTACTAGCTACATCACCAATGCCACCACTCAGTGTAAGAATGGTTATGAACACAGGACTGGGATGTAAGGATACTGGAACTGAGAGGCACTGAGCAGAAATTACTTTGACCCCAACAGTTTGCTTACATAATGGATATAATAACACTTCACTTTTGGTGGCCAGGGGACCGGACTCTTGTCGACAAGTCAGTGAGATGAGAGAGTGGAGTTCAGCCTCTGGCATGGCAATGGGAAGCATTGCTGCCCAGTAGCATTAACTGATGCTCAGTGTTCAAGGCAAATTTATCTCAAGGCTTTCCATTTTTACTTTGTAAATGAGCAAAAAGGAGCAGTTTTGTTTTAGTCACGTTAAAAGAATAAAGAGACCCCCCTATCTTCACAATTTTTGTGTCTACTGTGTGACAGGAAGGCAGAGAATTATGGAAGTCTTTAATATGCAGACAACAAGGAAAACTCTTCTTTGATATGAGTAGTTAGTGAAGCTATTAAGCTGTAAAGTGCATATGTGCATATGTGTTTTTTCTCATTCCAGATAGGGGAAGTGATCAGGTACAAATGATTACTTTTTTACAGAGTTGAATACAAAGCCACACTGTGGTGTTAATTCCTGTTACTAACAGGTATAAAGCCCTTTGGAAGGAGTCTCTTGATGTCATGAGGTGATTTTTGGCGTACAACATAAAAAGTGTTCTTTGAGGGACGCTTTGGAACATATTTGATAAAAGGCAGGTAGCAAAAGGTAGTAAAAATAGAGGTCTGAACACCAACATCTTTACATTAACCAAATTTCTGTAGTATGAAGTCTTAGGTTTGCACAGTTAGGGTTATTACTGAGTTACTGCTGTTATTACTGAGTAATAACTGAGCAGCTCAAGTATTAGGGAAAATGGTTAGTACAGTCCTAGGAAAAATTGTAATTTTCATTTTTAAATACCAAACCAATTTTATAGTACCAACCACATGTTCCTTTACTGTGTATTTGCTTGTGTACATGGAACTTCAGTTCAGGAAGATCTTAGTTGTGGTCAATTCTCTCAGGTTTCAACTTCTAGTTTAAATTATGTGTTAGTATGTAAGTAAACAATCCCTGTACTTTTTTTAAGGCCTCACCGATTTAAGTGTGACAGGTTTTCATCTGCTCAGATTCTAAACGTTATATTTAACTTCCAAGGTTTTGGTAGGGTTTTGTATTCACATTTAATACTATATCAAATTGTAAGAAATGCAGTTTTGTTTGGTCGTTTGGTACAGCTTCTTAATTTATCACGCAGGTATCAATAGAATTTGGAGTCAAAATAGTCAAAAGTTTGACAATGGGCTGTAAGAAGATGCAAGCAGAATATTGCACCTCTGCTATGTACATTGATTTCACTGCAACCCCAGTACTGTTCAGATATTTATTTGTGCACTTACCAATGTAAAACAACCTTGGGTTGCTTCACTTTCACAGATCATGGAATTACTCTAAGAGTCTTTTATACTTTTGAGGGCAATGAATAGTAAAATTTGGTAAGAGCTGTAGATGTGTAAGGGACAATAAGGCATTTTTGTAGCCTTTTAGGAATTAGCTTTTTTTCTCTGAAAATCCCATTTAAAAAAAATGAAGCACCTTCAGCAATTTATGAACCGTAAAAAGGTGAAAAAAAGGAATTAAATGTTTGTCTTGCTAGCTAGTCGGGTGAAATTCTGAGAATATTTATTGCATGAAATTAGTATAAAACTGTAAATTTATCCCTAAGCTATTAGATTATGTTGCTTTGACCTAAAACTGCATTTTAAGACAGTAGAGCTGACACAATTGACAGGGAGCTAAAAACACCTTGCTTTCAGATCACTGTATCAATCTGACGTGTTGTGTCACAAACAACAAATTCACTTGCAAATACCCGAGTGAGAGAAGATACAGGTTGACTGAGGTTTACAGGTGTACTTCTTCTCCTGAAGAAAATTTCATCTCCAGTAGATGGCATTATTTAACCTTCCTTCACCATCGCTCCTGTCAGCATTGTGTTTTATTACCGAGGTGAAGGCTGAAGCTGGTACTCCCTTTACACATGCTTGTGTTCTTGTCTTTGCATGATCCCCCAGAGCAGCTGTTTTAGTAAGTGCCCTTTGCAGCAGACAGTAACACCTTTGCATACAAAATTGTATTAACTATACATTTGATGCTGTATAGTTTTTAATTCTGAATTTCTCTCTTCCTTCCAGATTCCTCTATGCAAAGTAATCAGGTTTAACATTGACTATACAATTCATTTCATTGAGGAGATGATGCCTGAGGTAAGGATAATTAGTCTAAAAGCCAGAGTGGGTTATGAGTTGTTGATGTGTTTAATGGATTAAACTCTTCACTATCCCACCTTGTGAAGTCTCTAAGAGACTGGCTCTGTTCTGAATGAGCGGCTGAAACAGAACTTGCACTTACAGGTACTAGAATAAATCCATCTACCTAGGCTATCATGTATTAAAATCAAATTGTAAGAAGTGCTTATATCCATAGGTTCCGTTCATTTTGAGTTATATACAGTATCTGTAAACTGAGTTAGGCATTACCCTTCTCTTACGTATGACAAAAATAAGGCATATGGAGGTACTCCTTTGCCAGGACCACATAAGTCAATGGCAGAGCTGAAACTTAATCAGAAGTTTGAAGCTCTGAAGATTGCTTATCAGTACTTATTATTAAGCTGTTGCCAAAATAAATTTCCTGTGGATACAAACAAAGCATATTGAGTTCATAATCTGTTTGTGGTGGGGTTTTTTATTACAAATTAATATCTGGTGGAGCCAGTTTGCAAAGTAAATTGCTGCAGTGGAACAGTGTGTGTAGGTACAGAAACACCCCTGCGTATTAACTACAAAGATAGGATCAGTATTTAATTTAGTCACATATATTTACATTTTTTTTTCTAGTTATCTCTTTCTTTGTTGCTCAACAGCATCTAAATAGATGCAACAGCCCTGAAATTCCTCAGAAAGCCTAATGTGATCAAAGCAATTAATTTCTTATTAGTGAATGTACTGTGTTGTCTGCAAATCTTGAACTGAAACAACAAATGGCTACCAAGCAAAACAGGGAAGTGAACATTTTGGGGGGCTTGTGGATTATTTGCAGACCATCTTTACTAATGATTTGTGAAACAGATTGTGGTATTAAGTTTGGAGTTTATGGCCAATATCATACTTGCACAATTTGTATCAGTCTGGTTTTGTTTGTTCAGGAAAGTTTGTAAGTTCCTTCATTGAAGGAGCCAGTTCCTCACTTGATGAAAATAATCTCTTTTTTTTTTCTCTTTGCATCCTTTTTCTTCTTCTTCTGTTGGCAATTGAGGTCATAATCCTCAATTTGTGTTGCACTCACACTTGCTATGGAAGTGATATGATACCACAGATGGTGGTTTATAAACATTTAATATAAGCATGTGGGAAAAAGTGAATTATGAAAAAGATATTTCTCAGAAATGTGTCATCTGCTTAGCTTGCTCAGGTGGAAGGGGTTTTAGTGCTTAGCAGATTACTGCAGACTCAATTTCTGCCTATACTGTTGATTTGGACATTGAATGAAGAGGATTCAGTACCATTCTTTCTTGACAATGCTTTGTGAAGAGACCGCTGTGCTATGTTAGAGTAGATGATCACAATCATATATAATATATATCTCAATATATATATCACATATATCTATATATATCAATACCAATATATATCACATATATCAATACTGTTTCCAAAGCCCAGTATCTAGAGGTTGGCAAATATGAAGACACTGGCTTTTTTATTGTGTTTTTTTAACTATATATGAATGGCATTATTTGTTTTGCAGTATTATATAATTAGAATTTTGGTCTTTTTTTTGTTTCCCCAGAATTTTTGTGTGAGAGGCCTTGAGCTGTTTTCTTCATATCTATTCAAAGATATTTTGGAGTTGTATGACTGGAATCTTAAAGGTAACGTTGCCTTTGAGAGGGTCCTCAAAATTACAGTGTAGCTGTTGTTTTCCATAAGAGGGACAAACTTCATTTATTCTTCAAGAAGATGAAATTAGGGTTCAATAGTGTGAGCTGTAGCAATGAAAATGCCCAAACTTGGCACTGTGTTCTCACAAATAAACTAAATTTCTGCATTAATCCAGATCTTTTATTTTTAATCAAACAGTAAATATTACTGTGTGTTTAATATTACAGAGTATCATGTGCATGGTATTTTGAAAGCGAAGGTGTCAGGTAAACTATTGTCTCTTTTTACAAGCTAACTAACAAGTTACTCATACTGTATTTCTCTGCAGTCAACTCAGAAAGCAGTGTCATACAGACAGCTGTGGAGGAATAACGTTATCATTATAGCTGAATGTTTTTGTCTTTTGACAAGATGAAAATGCTTGTTTCTGTGAAGACTGCAACAAAGGAGAATACTTCCCATGGTCTAAAAGAGAAATGAGAGTATCAGAGGAATTACATTTCAGTATCTGTAGGTCTGTTTGGGTGTCTGTGGAGATATTCTCTGCACAGGAGCACACAGGTTTAATACATTTTGTGTAGCCTTTGGTTTGATAATATATTCTAATATCAGTGTTGTCTTTCCTATCACTGCTTCTGATGGTTCTTTCTGTTTTTAGCACCAGATACTTACTGGTTGGTTTAGTTTTTATTTTCTTGAAAGCTTTATATGATGAATAGGAAATGAAAAAAAAAAACAACCACAAAACAGTACCAGGGAAATTTCCATGTTGTTTTTGTTATGGTAAACAAAAACCACCCCACTCATTGGAGGAGATAATAAACTAGTGCTTGTACCTGTAAGGCTTAAGTGAAATAATTAATTGATTATATAAACCAATATTTTTGTATTACTGTTTTATTTAAAAGCACTGGGTCTTTTTGTTAGGTTCTTACTATTTTTAAATTATTTTAGATTTCTTTTAAATTGTCTGTGTGAAAGCTTTCACTACAAGTCGTCTCTCTGTTCTTCTTTTTTGTTACTTTCTGGATTGAAACTTAAGCCCTATCAAATGTAATCACCATTCATTGATTTCATCTGCAGCAAAGTTGCCTCTTTTCTTCTTTTGCAAATATGTTGCTCTTCATAAATTTTCTGTATTTTTTTTGTATTTAAGGTCCTTCACTTGAAAATGATTCTATTTCCTGTCCCAGATATCACTTCATGCCACGGTTTGTGAGATTTCTTCCAGGTAATGTTTGTATTATATATAGCCTTATACAAATTAGATCTAAGAAAAGCTTTAAAAAAAACAAAAAACATCCCTATCCCCCAGAAAAAAACCTCCACAAAAAAAGCCTTATTGCAAGTCAAATGGTTCAGTAAGTGCGGAGATCTGGTGCTCCTACTTGAAGTCTTAGTGCTTGCTGGCAGTGCAGATGGTTTACTCAGAACTGGAATTCAGATGGGCAGGCCAAGTCTTGCTTCCAGCTATTGTCTCTGTCGTCATTTTAGGCAGTGCTGGGTCCTCCTTGTCCTGCTCTTCGATGGAGCTGTGGCATTTGAGGAATACTGTTACCTAATCTCACACATTTCATGTCCCCCCTGCTTTTCAGGGTACCTTGTGGTTAGCTTACAGTTCTTGATGTGCAAGGGTCAGCATGACTGGCACACCCGAGTACGTTTTTCTGATGTTTCTTTATCCTAATGCAAGCTTAGACCTTGTAGCAAATATTGATAGACAAAAGCCAGCATTCCAAGGCAGTTCCACCCTGGCCTGCCAGCCAGGGACAAGATTCCGTGTGGAGCATTCCGCTCATTTTGAATGAACAGTTTACGTAGGTATTTAACACATCCTGAGATACCAGGGCAGACTTTCAGCTGATGTAAATGTCCTGGCTCCATTGAAAATGTGTCCTGCTGAGATCCTGCCAGTGATTGCTCCAGGAGGGTTGTGTGGACAGAAGGATGTGTTTCAGCTGCGGGATTTAGGGTGCAGATGAAATACAGAACAACCTTCATCAAGAGGGCTGTGACCTGGAGGTGCTTTCTGCTGTGGGCTTTGGAACTTAGTTGGGATATTAATTATAGCTGGAGCAAAATGAGTTTTGGCTCCTTACTGTGGAGAGTACTGATGGCTAGATGACTGTATTTCTAATTGTTGTTCCTTCCTGGATACACAGCACTGTTCAATCAGAAGCAGAGCTTTGAGGCTTGCTAGCAAACACTGATTTGGTTTTGCTGAAGCAATTTACAAAATAAGCCATCAAGCCACATGTGGCTGATTAACTTGACCTCATCACAAAATGAGAACAAGTTTGTCCTGCCTGGTTTGTGTAGCTTGAGGGTGCTTTCCTGTTCAGGGTTTTTATATTCTGATTTTTTTTTTTGTTTTAGTTTAGAAGTCAGCTCTTTCTGTGCTGATAGGTTGTTTACTGATAAGGAGAGATAAGTCTCTATAATATGTATTCCTGTGTACTGCTTCTTCTTTAAGGTCCCCAGCCTTCTAACTCGTTTTTAAAAAAGTCTTTTTCCTGATATTTCTGCATGTATAGTTGCCTTTTAGCATCTTTTTGACAGTTTTTTTTTTTTTAATCAAGCTTTCATTTTTTATTGATTATTTTTTGAGATATCCTTGAAGATTTTTAATTTTCAGAGAGTGGAAATCTATTTCCTTCAGATATGTGTGCAGAACACTACTTATGTCTAATCAAAGAAGATGTTGGTGCATCAGATATCCACACTTCCATCAGCTATCTCTTTAAAGATAGAAATGAATTGCTGATTTCCCATCCCCTCTACTTTTTCTTTCTTACTTTCCTAACATGGTTTAAAAATAATGAGGTTTGGGATGTCAGGTTTTCTATGTGGATTTACTTAGAGACAGGCCTTGGGGTAGCTCTGGGCTAGTCGTACCAGGTTTGCTGAGATGCATAGCATGCAGAACAGTTGCTGTATTGTAATCATTATCATAGGGTTTTATGTAAAAGACTACAAAAAACACATTAGAGGTCCCAAGCACTGCATATTCTGACCCAGAAGGGGTCTCCAATTTTCATTTAGCACGGCCGTCTATAGCAACCTATACACAGTCTTCAGTGGGTAAGGATACACATATATTTTAGTGATTGGTGTATCTGGGCTACCTCTTGCATAAGCGTATAATCCAGTTGTTGACAAAGAACAGTCTTGTAAGTGAAGTCCCCCTTTCATTTGAAGGAAAACTTCGCACATTTAAAAATCCGTTCCTGTAGCTATTTAGAAGTATTTTTTCTTTCCAGTGAGGTTTGGGGTGTATCTTCCCCACTTAAGATTCCCTCTTGGAGTTTAAGCGGGTTAATTGTTCTGAGAGGCCAAGTTCCACCATTCCCTTTCATCATTTCTGTGCAATAGTGCTGTAATCCCAGCTGAAGTGAGAGGAGGGCTTGTACATGTCTTGTAGAGGACGTCATTTTACACAGTGCTGCTGTTGTGCAGCAGCTCTGCAAGGCTTTTCCAGTGTGCCTGGGATCACACTCCGTGTGCTGTGGTGTCATCCCCCATATTCCTCTAAGGTTTTACTTCTGGTTTGTCACCGTTTCTCTTTTGCGGGTGTAGTGAGAAAGAGAATATACTCAGTGGCTGGACCAGATTGTTTCTGCTCCCTGGGGGAGAGAAATCTGCGTTTGTGCTCTGTTGGGATGAAACTTGAAGATTCCTCCATACCTATTGATTAACACCCTGCTATGAAAGGAGGGAGCTGGAGCGATGTCTGTCAAAATTAAAGCATTGTGGTAACATGTAGTGACTTTTTATTTACATGAGCAGACATACTGAATTTGAATAGCCAGTGTCTTCTGAGTGGTGATCTGTCAGGACCATCACTCACCTTTCCTGTTTGCATATTCACATCTGTAGCTGGCCACCTGAAGCCAGTCAGATTAGTGTCTCCTTTTGTTACAAGCAGTCTTTGCTGTGCATTTTTCCTGGGGTCTCAGAGGTATTTAGTAATTTTCACAATGCCCTTGATTCATTTAGTGACAGAAGACAGCATGAGGCTCCTTAGTCTTCATTACTGCTGTTAGAGCATGTACGCACTACAGATGAGTTTAAAGTGCAGCGATAGCTTGCTACATTCATCCAGAAGTATCCTGTAAAATTTTGAGTGTTCTTAGAAACAGCTGCATAACGCCCAAAGGCTTTTTAACTGCTGTTGTAAAAAGAATGATAAAATTTTGAAAAGGAAGATATAACTGGACAACATAACTGATTGTTCTGCCTACTCATTTTAAAGTTTATTCAGACAAGCTAGAAACTTCAACTTTACAGTACGATGGAACTGTAACTCTCTCCACTATTACTGTTACTGCTATAGTTTAGCAAAGTGTTTATGCATGTGCAGTATTCATCAGTAAAACATTGCCTTCATATTTGTCAAATCACTTAAGCATTTTCCATTTTATTTTGCTCATACAAATGGTTTGTGTTCTGCATATTTTCTCTTATGCTCATGCTTTAGGAGTGAATCTCTGAAATGTGTTTTATTTATTTATGGTTTTAAGATGGAGGAAAAGAAGTACTCTCAATGCATCAGATTCTTCTCTACTTGTTACGATGCAGTAAAGCTCTGGTGCCTGAAGAGGAGATTGCCAACATGCTTCAGTGGGAAGAACTGGAATGGCAGAAATATGCAGAAGAATGCAAAGGGATGATCGTTACCAGCCCTGGCATGGTAGAACAAATAAATAATTTTTTGGTTTTTTGAACAATCTAATGACATGTACATGTCTTGTTTCAGAGAGTTTGTTACAGGCTAAATTAGAACAGGAAAAGATGACCAGTGGCAGTTGCAGATTGCAATAGGAACAGTTTATTGACTTGTTCCAACCCTGAACTGTCCCCTCTGTTGCTGTACTGAAGGGTATATTTTCAGATGGGCACTGTTTCAATGTGCATGTTAAGAGGAACAGCGGTATTTTATGTATGTAAAACTTCCCTGTTTTCTCAGACAGTCTTTATGTGCATGATCTCATTCTCTTTTCCCAGACACAGTACCAGAGAAATAGTAACTATTTGCTGTTTACTTTCCTCTTCCTCTTTTGACCCCCTATTGACAGCTCTATTTAATGTGTGCTATTCTGATACTGCCTTGAATATGGAAGAGGTGTTTTCTGCCTATGTAGTTTTTTCTGCATTGTTTCTATGTTGCTCTCACTCACACTGAGGAATTTTGTGTACGTTAATTAATGCATGTATTAATTTTCAATGCCTAGTTTGAAACCCCTAAGGTCTTATTATTTTTGGAACAATTGGTATTTTAAAGTACATGTTCTCTGAACACAGCTCCTTTCAACTCCAGTGTTGATGTGAATTCAGCCCATTATTTTGACTTTCACTTTCAGGAAATGTGGGTCACAAGAATAGATGAATGTCCACTGAAAACTGCAGGGTTGTATTTGTATAGTTTGGTCAGTATTGCAAAATGGTATCTTAGTAGTAGAGGCATATTTTGGACCTAATATTTAAGACTGATGAGCTCAAATATTTGAGCTTTCTCAGTAGTAATACCTTTCTTTTTCTGACTTCATTTTCCTCCTTTGCTCATAGCTCAAATTCTTAGTTTCTGAAGAAAAAGTGTGACTTGGTACCATGCCTAAGAAAGAATTTAGTTTTTCAACTGAAAAACCTGACCCCAAACTGCAGCCAGGGTGACCATACTGAATACATTTTTCAAGTTCATAATTTAAAGTATGGCAGCATAACATTTAGTAAATTACTTAATAAGCTAAGAATAATTTGGGTCGGATAATTTTTCCCTTGAAGTCACTCTGAGTAAAGTGAAACTTTCCAAACAACAAGAAAACTGGACCGTTTCTGGGAGCACGAAATACAAAAATATCACGGAGGGTCCAGTGCTGGTCAGCACTGGTATGCCATGACCTTCCTGGAGAGAGAGCGTCCTGCAAAGAACAGCTCTCCCAAGGGCGCTGGCAGGCCTCCCTGAGCGACAGATGATTTTGGCAAGTGTAGCGATTCCTCAGCTACAAGTGATTCCAGCTCTTGTGATTCAGCTCTTTGCGAAATCACCCAAGGCGAACTCAGGGACGGAGAGACAGGAGCCTCGTGTGGCAGTTCCACAGAGGTAGCCTTTATTGTCCAGCCACCCTGCAAAGAGAAGGTCAGTGACAAGGCTCCCTGATCAGTGGCAGAGGTGGGCTCTTTTTATGGGAAAGGTAGGGGGTGGTGTAGAAACCAGTAGCCAATGGGGTACCAGGTATTACCATATAGAAACAAGGCATGGTGGGGGTGGTTCACTTTGTCACCCTAACCTGAGGAAAGTTGCTTATCTCTGGGGAGATTCTTTTGGAACTCAGGCATCTTTCCTCCAAGGGAGCGGAAAGGGCTCCTGTGCCAAGGGCTCGCAGCCCTCCACACAAGAATACACGTGAACTCTCACTATGGAAAATTCTACCTTGGCTGCTTAAAATGAGTGCTAAACCAGAATCCCATAATAGAAATTGTTAGACAACTTGAACAGCCTTAACTTGCCTGTGGTTTCTGTGATACAAGGTACATGCTGGTCCACAAGTTGTCAGCATCTGAATGGTACACTCTGACATAACTTCAGTTATTTTGCTGAAGATAATGCTGATTTCAGCTAGCTGAAAACTCGATTCTGTGTTTAGCATGAAGGAATGCATATACGTTCCTCCCTTGTGTCATGGAACTCTAAATGTCTGTATGTACAAGGCAGCGTGATTTATGAGTGGCAGTGTTAATTCTGAGATCTTGTGGGATTTTTTAATGGCAAACTTTGCATTCTACAAGGCAGTGTTTTTAGAGATGTGTGTGGACATCAAAATATATCAGTATCAAATCTGTAATGCTTTGAAATGTCATGTTATAATGGCATCATTAGAACATGTTTTTTCTCTCAAGATTGCAATGACCTTCTTCTTAATTTGTGGATTTTTCCTGTGCATTGCAGCATATTGTACTAATATGAATGTAAGTGAAAAACAGAGTATGAAACTATTATCTTTGCAACATTACAATGTTACATTACAATTACATACTATGCATTTTACAACATTAGAAGATAAAACAGTTCTGTTGGAGAGACAATGTGAAACTATTTTAGAAAATGACAGCTCTTCAATTCAGTTATATCCACTTGACACAACAAAGTAAAAACATTAAATTTTGTTTTGCTGCACAGCAAAATGCTGCACAGCATCTCTTCAGAAATAATAATTACTCTTGTGATCAAATCCAGGTTTTATCTGTGTGTTTTATTTTATTTTTTTCAATGTGATGTGTGTATATATATATGCATGGTGGAGAAGGGAAAAAAACTTCAATAGGATATAAATCCCACTTAAGCAACTAACAATAGTTCTGCATTGTTTAAAATTATTTAACTTATTCATGGTGTTTCATTAGTTCAATGAAACTTTGTGTTGGAATAGATTGAGAAGTTCACAAATTTTAGTCATCTTTCATACTTCATTCTTCCTAAAATATTGATGGTTTTCTCACTACTGCATAGATAGATATATATATATTAACATACACCTGTACTACATCTGCATGCTAATTCATGTTGTGTTCTAATGTCAGCAGAGCCTTGGTTGATGAGATTTGGAGTAGGAAACAAAAATAACAGCTCTCTATTCTGCTAGAATTTCTTTGGTTTTGATGTGACTTTAAAGGCAAGGTTGTCATTATTGGATAGTCTATGAAAGCACTTTTAAAAGAGCACAGGGATAAAACTCTGGAAGAATAACATCTAATTTGCTTGCATCCTGTCTGCCGGTGAGCAATTTATACTTGATGTTTCTGTATGTTGCTGTTAGTTCATTTAACCTTCAGAAAGGGCACTGGAGAGGAGGCTGGTGTTCACGATGAAATAAAAAACCATTGCCCAGCTACACCCCTCTCATAACTGTCAGGGAGGGAGCAATTGTGATTAAGTCTTGGAGAAATTCTTTTGTCCTGGTTGTTATCAGCACCTGTGAACAGCTGTGTAACTGAGTGACAAAATGCAAGGCAGTGTCATGGAAATGAAGAGCAGTCTGGTTTTGAGTGGTCCTGAGGTCACACATTTAACACAGACTATATGCATAGTGAAAGATTGCCTTTTTACGCTTTTGAGTATCTCATTGCCTCTGTTTAAGTATCTAAAATGTGTCTGTATTTTTTTTTAATGTATTGATTATAATTGGTATAATTATTTTTTAATATTCTGTTAATTATGCTGACCTGGTTCTCAGAGGAGTGGTGTATCAAGGGGATACTTTTTAAGGGGAACAGAGATGGGAGAAGTTCCTCATTTTAATATTAAGAGTGGGGAGAACCAACAAACAACTTATGAGAAGATAAAAACTTTTCGAGCTGGCTTTGTGCAACCCCCCAAAAAACAGATAAACTTAAATATCAGGACTTTAAGCTCTTGTTTAGGGAACAACATTCTGTCTGCTACAAATCCTGGCCGTTATTTTCTTCAGGGTTTTTTTTTGTTCTAATCCTTTTTTATAAGAAGTGCTGTGGGGAAAACTTTTCTTTTTTTGTTTTGTGAACCCAGCACCTTTAACTAACTAATTTTAAAAATTTAACTGATTTAACTAAGTAAAATCTTAACTAACCTAAATATTTTTTTCCTCCTTTTTTTTTTTTTTGGCTGGGGACATGTAACTTTATGTTCAGTCATCTTGTCTGAAGGGAAGCTGATAAGCATTTTTCCCTTGGAAAATATTTCTGTATCTGAAAGTCAAGCTTTTAAGTAAGTTTTTGTTTTTCTAGAATAGATTGAAATTGTGGCCATATATAGAATTGGCTTTGCTTATCCGTGCAGAAAATTATTCCTGTGAACAGTTCTACCAAGGTGGTTTGGAGGGTAAAAGCTTTGTTCTTGACACAGTTTTTATTGTTTTGTGAAGAGAATGGTGGGAGCTGTTTCTGTAACACTGAAACTCATCTTTGAGAAATTCACAGTGCTAAATGAGAAGTTTTGAGGTGTGGGTAACTAGAAGTAATGCCCTTTTTCTGAAACCTAAGACAAGCAAAATAGATTGGCCTCATCCCGCTAATTGCAAAGTGGGGAGTAAGCAGGCACATTACAAAGCAGCTTGACAGGTAAAGGAGAAGTTGTTTACTTGGAGACAAACTGTGCACCTTCAGCTGAGTTTTTAAATATGCTGGGTAAGTGATCAAGAGCTCTGTGAGCAGCATGTCTGCTACAGTGATGTGCAATTACTTACTCTCTGCATTTATAGAGCTGAAGCAAAAGTTGCCTTCTTTTGCACTGTCCTTTTTAACAATAAAAAGAACTTCTGTTTTGAACTGTAAAAAGGGCAAAAGTCTCCTCATTATACAAGACTCTATTCCTCCTTGTACACATCAGCCTACGAGCCTTTTCTGAGAGTAGCATGACAGATTTTTTTGATGCTATCTAGTCCGTGTGATTGAATGAATCTAATAATGCCTTCATTTGCTTTGGGAAATCATGAATTAAAATTAGAGAGGTAACATGATCTTGGAAACTGCTCAGGCATGTGCATTCTTGGATGCCAGAATGCTAATCCTAATTTTTATTTCTGGTGTGATGCTTGACCAGAGAAAGTTGTTCTAAGTTCTTGGAAAGAGTGAAAGTGAATTTCCAGATGTTTAAAATTAAAATTAGCAGGCTTTTTTTCTCTTTGAGTGTTAGGTCTGTTACCTTTGTTTCAGTTATTGTTGTTGCCAAATGTTTATAATAGTATTAATGATTAGTTTAATATACATATTATTAAGCTTGGAATGTTGTTACTTCCTGGATATGTTTCCTGGATAGTGTGGGCTTGAGGCAGTAAATTTCCATAGAGTTGTTGTCAATTCAGTTGTATTTTGTTTTTTTCTCCTAGAAACCAAGCTCAGTTCGTATTGATCAACTGGACCGCGAACAATTCAATCCTGATGTAATTACTTTCCCTATTATCGTACATTTTGGGATACGACCTGCTCAACTCAGTTATGCTGGAGATCCTCAGTAAGATGCTTTTCCTTCTTTCTTTTGTTCAGGAACTCATTACTGTTGTCATTCGTGCCTTAAATAGGGCTTGGTTATGTGCTTAGTTGAGTCTGATACAAAGCTTAGCATTTATGACATTGAACACAAGCTCCTGTAAATTAGAAAATATGAGGAATAACTTTTTCTCTGCAATAATTCGGGATCTGCTGAAGTGCATTATGATACTTAACCTGAGAACAGCTCTTCTGGGTCCAGCAAAAGATGGTTCCTCAAGCTCCACATTATTTCTCTGAGAGGCCAGTGGTGGGTTTTCAGAGAGAGAATAGTGTTAGCAGGAAAGCAGAGAGGGAGAAATGGTTACCCAAGCTTCCTAATGTCTGTAGCATTTAGACCCCTGAGCTAGAGGTTGTATTTAGGTTATTTTGTTAAACAGCCCTGAATAGATGTTTTTAAATTTCTCAAATCACTGTTTGAATCTTTTTATGCTATTGACAGGGAGAAGATTTCAGGTAATCATTTAACCAGTACTATTGTGCATCATTTGCAAAAGGACTGATTTTTATTTCAGAGCTGCTACTTGATTGTTTAATTAGATGTTCTTCAGGTCTCACATTTAATGAGGAATAATATAGCCATTTTCTGTTTGATTTCTTCATGATGTTTGTTTCTTGCATACTGCTATATCCTACTTAATCATCTCTTTCTGTGCTTTGAAGTGTTTCCTAGCTTGGAAGCTCTTGCATCCATGCTATTTTTCTCTGTACTTTTTATATCCTGATAGAGTTTGGGAGGAATGTAGAGAAGGAGTGGAGAGGGAATCAGGACTTCAGGCAGAGCAAGAAATACTGTTTCTTTGTGGACTGATGAAGGGACGCAAAAGTAATGATTGTATTTTGTTCCCAATTCTTTTCTTAACCTCTGACAATTTCAGGAAACTCTTCCAGTGACAGGGACATCTGCTTTCTGCATGATGACAGTATAGAGCCTGTCTCTGGTGCATGTGTAGTTAAGGTTGTCTTTTTCCTCATAGCTGTGGTTTAGGAATGGTATTCCCCAATTTAGTACTCCCACTAAAAAGAGAACCACAAGCCACTCCCTTCCCCTTCTGCTGAGAGATGCAAAAAGGCAGAGATCACGGGTTGCGAGAATGATTTACTGGAAACAGCAATGAGACAAGAAAACAAACAGTAACAGCAACAATACTAATAACAAAAATGTAAAAAGAGAGGGTGATTTATGTGCAAAATGCTCACCAGATCTGCAGTTTTGAGGCCCAAACACTCATGTGCGCATATGACAGTTGTATTCTTTTGCAACTGCTTGCTGAGAATTTTAAATATAACATGGCAGGAAGTGGGAATATTGAGTTCTAATCCAGATAGTAAAACTTTTTTTTTTGCTTTGATCATGAGTTTTAATCCTGTATATCTTTTAGTTTTCTTGTCCCTCAAAAGGAAATAATTAGACCCAAAAATACAAGAATTATCTCTACTTTGATGCTGAATTTTAGTATTTGTAAAGTTCTAGTACTTTTCACTGAAAATAGTATAAAGAGACAAAAATTATTCTTCCCGTACCTTTTTATTTTATCTTTCTTTAAAATTTACTTGTGGGTTTGTTTTTTGTTTTGGGTTTTAACCTCAGAGCTGCTTACAGAACGTAGGTATGTTTTGTTTTGTCAAAGTAACAAAGCATTTTTTGTGAAAGACCTGTGGTGCCATCATAAATGTCAGGCTGAACTCTGGTGTATGTGCACCCAGAAGAGGTTTTCCTCTAATGTGTCTTTTCTTTGTGATGTTCTAATACGGAATTTTTTGTAATGGTAATATGTTTATTAATTCTCAAACTTAATTGCAGTAACAACGCTTGTTTCACCCTTATCAATGCTAGTAGAAAAATGTGTGTTGTAGATCACAGTTTCAGGTTCTTGTTTTTGGGTTGAAACCTCCTCAAGGCATTTGTTCTTTTCGTTTCAGCTGATTTGTTCATTAACTCATTTTTCTTTTTTGGATGGTGATTTGTCAGAAATAGATGTGCTGTTCTGCAGACTGCAAAAGTGCGATGAATGGAGCATGAAAAAAATCTATGGATTGACCATTTCAGATGTGTTTGTAGATTGAAAAAATATCAGTATCTCCAGAGGCAGAGAGTATACATTCAAGAATGCTGAAGAGAAATAGCTAGGGAAAAAATGCCAATAAGAAAAGATTTGTTTATGTATCTGTGAATGTGGGATGCTGGGAAGATTATGAAATAGTAAAAGAGCTGCTGCTTCATTGACTCCTACGCCACTACCGTGAAAACTTCCTAATAAAACCACTGCTCTAAGTTGGTGCTGAGGAGGATCTTCTTCTATAATGCAAATACGAATAAAAAATAAATAACTTGGGTAAACTTCTTTCCTCTGGTCTCTAATTCCCTGCTTCCTATTCAAAGTCTGATTTTATGGGTTGTCCTGAAAAAATCTACAGAGGTGACATTTTTAAGGTAACAGTGTTTCCTAAAGACGAAAGGGCCCTATTGTGATTCTCTCGGTTGCTCCTCCCATTGTAACTTTTGAACTGGTCACTTGCAGCTGAATATAATGGTGGGATGTTGTCTTCAAATGGAGTAAGTTCTTACAAGTTTGGTGAAAGTTTGTGCTAGTTTGCTGAGGGTCTCCCACCAAGGAAAGAGTTGTTATTGAGGTTCATGTGTAATTAGACACCACCAAAATAAGAAAAGGCTAGATGTTTGGAGAAAACCAGAAAATTTAAGTATGCGCTAATCACAGAAATAACTTGAATTGCTGATTACATTCAGCACAAACCCATAAGGAATAAAACTTCCATTTCACTTTTCACAGAGTAACTTCATGTTGCATGTGACTTGTAGAGCTCTTCCTCATGCTTCACTGAAATGTTTGAGCCGGTATAAGGACAGACACTTCCTGGGAAAGGGTGCTACTGCTTGCAGTGAGTGCTAGGTAAACCGTGTGGAGAAGAGGGAGTTTTCACCTGCCTGAATTGAGTTAAGCTGCAGGCAAGCCTTTTCAGCTTGCAGAGGTGGCCCTTGGGAGAGGATAGGTGGATATCTGGGAGACCTGAGGTCTGCCCTGGTCTTTGCTGTTCTTTACCTCACTCTGCACACTAATGCCTCCTCTCTGCTACTTGGCCCACTCTACTGGAACAGCTACAGAGACTACTACTGTCACCTCTCTCGGAAAATGCTTTGAGATTTTTTTTTTTTGGAGCAAAGAGATGCACGTAGACATTCTGTGTGCATTATTAGCAGCTGGTGTGTTCATAATGACAAACAGGGAGAGACTTTGGCTTATTGATCAAAATACATGTTTTCTGGTTTTGTCCTTCAGATACCAAAAGCTGTGGAAGAGTTATGTGAAGCTGCGTCACCTACTGGCTAATAGTCCCAAAGTCAAACAGGCTGATAAACAGAAGTTATCACAAAGAGAGGTATTCTGGACCTTCCTATGACTGATAATTGAGCATTGTAATTCGGGATGGAATAAAGCCGTATGACTGCCCTATTTATGGAAACAATAGAAATCCTTCACAAAAGATTTTCTTTCCAGACTCTTAACACAGATTTTATTTTTATCTATGCTTGTTATTGAATGGGTTTTTTTTCCTTTTTTCAGCTGTCAAACTACTGCAAGTTTTTTACCCAATTATAGAAATTATTGTTATGGAACCATAACTTCTTTATAGCTGTTGCCATTAATGGTATCAAGAATTAGCATAGAGAAGGACTTTTTATTTCATAATGTACTTTTAACTGGCTCATAATTCTAAACATTTCTCTTCTGAGATAAAAACTGCCACGCTTGTGTGCATAAACCGTAATTTATTAGGTGGTACAGTGACATTGCTTAAGATCTCTGACTTGAAATCATCTGGTTGTTGTATGATAGACAAGATATTTTTCTCTTTTTGTTTTTACCCCACTAAGTGATGAGCAATAAGCATTTTCTAAACGCAAATGCTCAACCAATTGGGAATTAAAATCAGAAAAACAAAGACTCCTAAATATAGCCTGAACCAGCCTATCTATTTCTATAAACCCTTGGACTGAAGCTCTGAATTTGTCTGGTGCCTGTCTATCGGGCACTCTTAATTTGACAACTTATGTAAAGAATACATGGAGGAGAAATTAACTTCTTGAGTACTGGATGGTATTTAATTAAATTGTGTTGTATTTTTATTTATTGATTAGAAACCCTGATTGTTCATAAAATCATAGACTACCCTGAGTTGGGAAGGACCCATAAGAATCATGGAGTGCAGTTCCTGAGACTTCCCCAGCTTATTGTGTACTTTTGGTTACAGTAAGCGTTTGATACACATGACATTGCACCTGATTTTTTTAATTGTTGCAAAGCACAGTGTGCTGTTGTGTGAGCAAGAGTCTTAGTAAACATTTTATTTATGCTGATACTAAATAAGCCCTTGGCTTCCTTACTTGTAAATGAAAAAAAAAAAGAAACCCACAAGATTGTGACTGAAGTGTGCCACAGTTGTAAAGGAAAAAAAGGATTTGTTCTTACAGGAGAAGATTTTGTTTGCCACAACTACACTCAGAGCAAGTAGAATATCATTGTTTTCTGGGCATCTTTTCATTAGGGGGTAATGGATGACTTATTTGTAAAATTGTAGTGGATTGTTTGTAAGGCAGTGATCATATTTTGCTCCAGAAGAGAAAATGTTCCTTTGTTATTTAGCACTTGCTGTGTGGACTGCTGGTTTTTGTTTCTAGACTGTATTATCCAGGATAATGAGTTTTACAAGTAGTTTGCCAACAGGGAGGCATACAGGGCTGAAGCGGAAGCTTTATGTGAGGATAATCTATATATTTGCCAGTGGAGGTGTCAGTAACTGAGAAGGAGCTGTAGGACTGTACCTCACTGGTGCATAGGCTTTTAAAGATTATGAATCATATATTATGGGGTGCTCCTGAGCCAGTCAGACTGAAATACAGCCAGGTCTGGCAAACACTGTAGCACCTGTCTCAGGAAAAGCTCAACGACACACCTTCGACAATGCACAAGGGTGCAGTGCTGGCAGCATCTCTGTTCCCTCTGCCATCAGTCATCCACCGCTGTGAGGTTGTACAATGATATTATTTGTGGCAAGGTCATGCCTGGGGCTTTGTTCCTCTAACCTAACTTTGAGCATTTATAGCAGGTGCATAAACTGGGACCTGAAGGCTCACTTTGAAGTCAGTGGAGGGAGAAATGCATTTTTGAAGCCGTTTATCCCCTTCATTGAATATAAAAGGAGTCAGGGCTAACTAGCCTC
Source organism: Gymnorhina tibicen (assembly GCA_013399875.1). Lineage (NCBI taxonomy): Eukaryota > Metazoa > Chordata > Aves > Passeriformes > Artamidae > Gymnorhina > Gymnorhina tibicen. Next base: position 1,867,465 of record VXAZ01005702.1, on the reverse strand, counting down.
CTACCCTAGACACCTCTGTATTGAGGTGTCTGAGGTTTGATGAATCTGTGTCTGGACAGATGGACCTGTTGAACTACTCTGTGAGTCTCTGCAAATCAGAAAACAGAGCCTGTTCCTGCCCAGATACACTCAGAGGCTTCAAACTGGAAGCTGGGAAGAGACAGCTTTGAGCAAGTGTCCTGTAGTGAATAGGAGAAGGAGAGGCAGGATAGGTTGCAGCTTTGAAGAGCTTTGTGTTCTGAAGAAGGCAGAGCACTGAGGGGAGTCTTTACGGTTAGTTCATGCTGTGTGGAGAGCTTGCACACCCCAGGGCTTTAGAATATTGGAACCAAGCGATTCCGATCCAGGGCTGATTTATTTTATATGTTTTGCTTTCATTTCATTTTTACAGAAAATATTTTATTTTAATGATACTGTCAGAATCTTTTAATGATTCTGACCCTTTCATGGTTTCTAGAGACAAACTGTTTGCACAACACCAAATAGCCACTGGTCAAGGCAAAACATTTTTAAAAATTTTTATTAAAATAATATTGGTAGATTTCATCAGCATACTCTCTGGGACTGGTGAATGCTGACCTTTTTCCCAGACCGGGCATAGTGACATTGTTGAACAGGAGCTGTTGCAAAGTAGACAAGATGACAAAACAAAGCCTGTTTTGCTCCTCCTGAATGTTCAAACCAGGAGTACTCACAGTGATGGACTTGAATGAAGAGGTTGTTTTGTACGTCTGGTAAAGAAAGTGCTTTCATTGTAAGAACTTTTAACTGTCTTATGTATCATCTTGGATGTATGAGTTGGACTGGTTTGTTCTGTCATTTGCAGTAAAAAAAATGTAGTCACCTCTGTTCTCTTCTTGGTCTGCCAAAATCCCCTATCTACACTGTATTCCAACACATCTGCCACAGTCTGTGGCTGGAAGTTTCTAGATCTGCACCAGCCTTAGAAACTGCTCACCAAAACTGAACCTTAAATGGATATTGTGAACGCGCTGGTGTGCGTTGCTGTGCTTTGTTGTAGCAAGTTCTTCACAGGAGCTGTGTTCTCTCCCTGCTTAGGAAGCACTGCAGAAAATTCGTCAGAAGAACACTATGAGACGTGAAGTGACCGTGGAGTTGAGCAGCCAGGGATTCTGGAAAACAGGGATACGCTCTGACGTCTGCCAGGTGACTGAACCGGAGAGATGTATTTTCTTTCTTGATAGCTGCCATTTACCTTTGCAAGGGTTTGTTACAGTTCTAGGCTGACGAACCAAATGGAAATGAATACCTCAGTAATATCTATTGATTTAGGGAAGTATTTTAGTGTTCTGTCCACGACCTCCATACACACAAAAAAGATAATTAAAAATTTTTTGCCAGGGGTTGATGAGCGCAAGAGAGAAGGGTTAGGAATGGCCAGCTTGAGGCTGGAGGTTTGCCAAATGTTGAGTCTAGTGTGGAACTCTTAATCCATCAATGGGGTTGGTTTTAGATATTTTATATTTTTCTATTTAGATAGCTTTAAAAAAAAACAAACCAAGATTTACAGTGAAGCATGAAGAAATATCTTTTCACTTGAAAGAAAAGAAAGTAAAAAATCTAAAACCCCATCACAACTAACTTTTGGACTAAAACAGGTGAGCCTTAGTAGAAAGGTATCTTTCAGATACTCTGTTTCATATGCATGACATCTCCAGGGAGCATATCTCTGTCAGATCCTATTCTGAAGCAGTTGACAGCCACTAGCTTTGTGATATGATAAAAATAAGTGCAATTTTTATATAATATTATATTAGTAAAATTCAAGTAGTTGTAACAGCCAAATAATTATACTGGAGATACACTTGCACTATTTTTTAGCTCTTGTTTGGAGATGTTATTTAAGAGTTAAATGCATGCAACCTAATATTAGCTTACCAGTGTGAAGTATAAATTAGGGGGGTTGCTAGGCAAAGGTATTGGTAGAAATTCTGCTGTAATCTTAGAAGTCTGGTGAGGCCAAAGGGGAAATCTAGAGTAAGAGAAAAATGCTAATATCTAGGATTGCTTTTCTTCTGTCTGAAACATTTCTTGTGATTCTACTGTTGCTTCTGAAGTGGAAGGAGAATAGTGGCACAGTATCTTCTCACATAGCTGAGGAAAATTACAGCCCTTTCCTAATTTTTTTTGTTGTGAACTGCATCTATTTTTACAGCTTAAGTAAGCAGTGTAAATTTCCAATTTAGGCACTTTGAAGCCATTCTGTGTTATTTGTTAGATCTTTTGTGATTCATCTCTTAATGTCTTGGATATTCATGTTCCGTTCTGTTGTTGAAGGACAGCAAAACACCAAAGAATGATAAAACTAAAGCTATTTCACATTTTTGGTGCCCATCTGCAGCTGTAACATCTAAATCAGCCAGTTCTGGTATGAAGGTCCTTTGATTTGATTTCTTTGTGAGGCCAAGAGCAGGCAACTGTATGTCTGTAAAATGAAAGATTGCTGCTGTTGCTACATGCTTTTTCCCAGATTAAAGAAGACTAGAACTAAATACGCGTAAATCAGCTCTGGGGGCAGAGCTAAAGTGCAGTGATTTAAAATTACTGCTTTTAAAAGCATTGCAGTTTAGAAGATTGAAACTCTTTTAAGTCACTCGTGATAGCTTATACTTACTCTCAGTTCCATGTAGCATTAATGACTCTGGTCTTTTCTGTCTCGGAAATGAACTGCTTGAAAGGGGAGGAAAAATGGTGAGTGCAGTGTTCAAAACCAATGTAAAGTGACAGGCTCACTTGAAGTTACCCAGTATATCAAGTGCAGTATGTGGCCACTGAGCTGGGCAGCACTTAATACACAGCATGGCAGGCTCTGGCCATGCTGAGAAGACACCACCTCTGTTCCCCATCTCCACCCACACCACTGTTGCTGGCAAGCCCCCAACAGCAGCGTAAAGTGTTCAGGGTGAGGAGAGACATCATGCATTCCAAAATATTTCAGCTCACCTGCTTCCCCTTAGTACCTTCAAGTCAGGAGCATCTGTTGTTCTGGGGGATGATGGCACTATCTGAGGGCACTTGGGAGAGACTCTGCCTTGCCATGTTAGCTGCAGCAAGAAAAGGACATGCAGAATATTTAAACTCATACATATTTTAAAAACATCTCTTCTAAAGAGATAAATACATAAAACATCAGAAACATTGAATAGCCATAGTCCAAGATGACGGACATTGATTGAATCAATCAATCAAGTGGTTAGTGCCAGGAAAGCAGCATTTTGTCAATATAACTTCAAGAGTCAAATTAAAGTCCTTCTCTCTGCTCCCAGGGGTCTGTCAATTCTTTGTTCACTGCACCACAGCTGATAAAAGTCTAAAACTTGGTATTTCAGTCCTCAAATGCAGGGACACGTGTTGGTGTAAAGAATGTTAAACATTGCTTGAGGAGACTCTTTCTGTTTAGTACAGTGGAGCATAGAGGCAGGGAAGCAGAGTCATCCTGTGAAACAGTTTTGGGTTTGGTTGTTTTGGTGTTTTTCAGTTAATTCATTCTATGAAGGAACACATAGGAAGAACACCTGTGCAGTTTATATGGAGATAAAAGGAATGTTCTTAAAAATTCTAAGAAAACTCTAAATGACTGACATTGTAACAAAATAAAACTTCACCTACACTTCCTAATTCTGCTTGGAGTGGTTTTACATTTCTCTGCCATTTGCAGATCCAGGGAGTTTTTTTCTTGCTGTAGCTGGTTATTTCCATCTGAGAGAAAAGGACCAGGGAGGAGTTCCTGGTCAACAGCTGGCTGAACATGAGCCAGAGTGTGCCCAAGTGGCCAAGAAGGCCAATGGCATCCTGGCGTGTACCAGCAGTAGTGTGGCCAGCAGGACCTGGGCACTGATCATCCTCCTGTACTCGGCCCTGGTGAGGCCACACCTCAAGTGCTGTGTCCAGTTCTGGGCCCCTCACTGCAGGGCAGACATTGAGGTGCTGAAGTGTGTCCAGAGAAGGGCAACAGAGCTGGTGAAGTGTCTGGAGCACAAGTTTGATGAGAAGTGGCTGAGGGAGATGGGGGTGTTTAGCCTCAGGAAAAGGAGGCTCAAGGGAGACCATGTTACTCTCTACAACTGCCTGAAAGGAGGCTGTAGCCAGGTGGGAGATGGTGTATTCTCCCAGGCAACAAGTGACAGGACAAGAGGAAATGGCCTCAAGTTGTACCAAGAGAGCTTAAAATTGGGTATTAGGAATAATTTCTTTTCAGATAAGGTGATCAAGCACTGGAACAGGTTGCCCAGAAAAGTGGTGAAGTCACCATCCCTGAAGGTATTTAAAAAGACCTTTGGGACGTGGTTTAGTTGGTGGAGTTTACAGTGTTAGTTTAGCGATTGGACTCAATCATTTAAAGGTCTTTTCCAGTTTAAATAATCCTGTGATAACCTTCCAGTTCTGTGTTTAGTTCTCAAGAATTTCACAGTCTTTTACTTAAACAGGAAGTTTTGCCATTGGTTAGTCTTAATTTTTTGATCTTGTAGCATTCACCAGTTCGTATTTTCTGCTGTTCTGTCATTAGCGACCTGCAGAAATCCACAGCATCATTTATCTGTAAATTATACATCATCTACTTTGTGTGCTTGTTTTTCTTGCTTCTCTCCATGCTTTACACTCATTTCCTCTAATCATACGCAATCCTCTTTCAGAATTAATTGTGACAGCCTTCAGATTTTAATGCCCTTAAAACACACCTTTATTTTTAATATATTCACGTCATGACAGTAATAGGAGTGATTAGAAAAAATTAGTTCACAAATGGTCACATGCATAAAATTCTTTAAATCCTGCATTTCTCCTGTATCTCTTTTCATTCTTATGCAAGATTTGTGATGCTGATATCATACTTGCTATATTACTCTACTGATAAACTGTACTGCTTGCTTATTTCAACCCAGATGCATCCGAAGTCAATATTAGTGTAGAATTCCTTCTTTGAAACACTGAGAGAGGGGGACTGCCATTGTTACAAAACAGAGTTGTTTTTTTCAGTTTTATTGACATTTTCCCCAACAGAAAAACATTGTCTGTTTCCTAGACAATCAAACAGCAATGTATCTGATATTTTTTAGCATGTTAAATGTGCCAGACTACAGCATTTCAAAAATCCCTTAATTCTTCCTCAGAAGGAAATGAAGCAAGGCATTAATAACTGTGCTTGAAAATTGAGTAGCTACTGTTTTGTGAAAGCTGGTTAAAGTGGTGTAAAGTGTTTCTTCCTTAATGTAATGGGGCAGAGGGGAAGTGGTGTTTCTTCATTTTTGGTATTAACCTAAAATAGCAGGGTGTTAAATGAAAAGATAGCATTGTATTCAGTCATAGCTTATTGAAATTTGCTGTTACTGGTGACCAGATTTTTTTACCTCATTGAAGTTGCTTAAGTAGAAGACTGGATTTATGTATTTATTCTTTTAGTCTGGGAAGAGCTCTGGAGATAAAAACATATGATTAATTAAGTGCTTTGATATGTGAAGGATGGGAAACTATTATATTTTTTTTTCCTCATTTAAACCAAACCAGTAAAGTGTTGTGACAATTGGAAAGTTTGTATTTTTAGCTCAGTCAACCGAGTTCTCAGTACACTGAAGTTGCATGTTTTTGCTTATTGCATTTGTTTTTTTCAGCATGCAATGATGCTTCCTGTCCTCACCCACCATGTCCGCTACCATCAGTGTCTGATGCACTTGGACAAACTGATAGGCTACACTTTCCGAGATAGGTGCTTGCTGCAGGTAAGATATGAAAAGAAAGCCCAAATGCTTGCCAGTTTCTCTTCATGATATTACTGAGCCCATCCGTAACGCTGAAGTGCACGGCGTTGCCACAGCTTGGACAGACCTGATTACTTGTACTGTAGATCTTTCAGAAGTTTCAGTTTTCCCAAGAGACTTCTAAATAGAGATATCTATTGTGCACATAGATATTACACCTACCTTGGCTCCCAGGGTAGATCTGGATTTGCTTGTAATGTGTAGAAAGACAAAAATGCGGTTTTGAAAAGATTGCCAAGTACTCATTTCTGTGTAAGTTCCTTTTTTCAAGTATTTACAGAGAATACAGTGTTATTCTGCAGATGAGTGTATATGCCCTGCTTCTTGTTTTTATAGCCAGTTGTTACAAAAGAAAATAATTGAAACACTGCCCTGTTTTTGCATTTGTAGGTAGTGAATAGAAATTTGCAAACTTCTGTTCAGCTCTTGATTTCTGCAAGTACATGATGAAATTTCTTCCTTGTTTTAAATGCATCCATGTTGCATAACCAGCCTTTTATGTTAGTACACATTTGGAACTGATTACCTCCGAGGCTGATGCTTGGCATGGTGGCCCCTTCCTCTTGGACTTTTTCTGATTTTACTGAAGGAAAACGGGCACTTCGGTTCAGAACTTCCTTCTGAAATAAGCGTCATCTCTCTCCAATGAGTGGACTAAGTTCAAAACATGGCAGTTCTTGTATTTCTCTAGAGATTTTACTCCCAAATTACTTTAAGGAAATGTCTTTTCTCACAGCTTTTCTGGTTTCTAAAATTTGTTTTCCAGGCCTTTTCCTACTGCAAGTTGCATTAAACATTGAACATCTTCTAGGATTTGGTTTTTGGCAGGCTGTCTTTGTTTTAATGTCAAAGATAAAAATGCAATGATGGAAACTTCCAAAATGTTGATGCCAAACACACAAACTAACAAGTAAATTCTAATCAAAAAGAGATCAAAGCATAAAAATCAAGTGTATAAGCATTAATCATGTTTGGTTATAACAAATGTGCTTTTTAATACTTTATCCCTACACTCATTTATTTAAGACCTACAAACATTTTCCAGAAGAGGAAGAACTTTTTAAAAATGTACATAGTATCAGTCATCTGCTTGAGCATAGGCAATGTTAGATGTATAATTCTGCATTGATTGTTACCTATTTTATCATGGTGTATTCTTTCTAAAGTACAAGCAGGTTAAAAAAAGATTACACTAAGTTCTCTGTTCTGAAAAGCTGTAATGTGTCTTCTAGTTCAGATGGAGCAGAATTTGAGAATGTGCGATTACAACAAACTTAGTAATACTAGCAAGGAATTAAAAAGGACTTGGAGAAAGTTCTTATTGTTGATTAAATACAATTTTACTCTCTTAAGTTTTATGTTTAGAAAGCAACACATAATGTTTGAATAAATTACTGAATGTCTTTGCTCACAGTCTGCAGCACCAGTCCTGCAAGTGTGTCAGAAGTAACTCTGCAGCTTGCATTTTCCAGTGTGTCTCTTTTTTATATACAAGTTTTATGTGCACATACTTTTATACAAGCACAATATTTTGAGCTGTGTATGTGTAAAGAAGGAGAAAATGTGTGAGTTTGCAGGATGGAGTTCTGAAAGCAAGCTGTAGTTCTATTTGCTGCTGCCACTTCTGCAGTGGTGGTGTCAGCAGCAGAGTAAGTTTTTGGTAATGCTAGGTGATACAAAGGTAAAACAGGACCGATCCTGCCATTCCTCTTAATTTCCATTAGAAGATTGAGCCCTCTGTAGTCATGAGGGGAAGAGTTCTGGGATTAACTCTGCCAGGAATAATATGCTTGTTGTTTCATTTTTTGAGCTAGGAAAGTTTTATAGATATTTAAATAATGTAAATATGGACGGTTGAGAAGCTCTATTAGTTGCTTATATTTTTAATATGAATATTTATAGTTCAGTGTTAGAGTGAGTATATTTTTAAATAAGCAAATGTATTGAAATCAGGTCAGCAAAGCTGGTAAGCAAAAGTCCTAGGGCAAATTGACAGTTCATGCTTTTTCTCTTCTAAACTAATTTTTCTTTAAAGAAAAAAATGTTGAAAGTTAATTAGTTAAATTGATGATTGAGTATAAACGTTGCTTCTTTCTGACATTTGAAATAGTTCCTACATGTAAATTGCTGGAACCAAGTTTCTGATTGACTACAGCACTTTGTAACCTTTCCTCGAACTAAAAAATAACTATTAGTAGCTACCGGTCTAAGATAATGTTTTTCTTTCATTTCAAAAATACATCTAACACTTTTTCTTCCCCTGTATGTGTTACGCTATAGCTTGCTATGACTCACCCAAGCCATCATTTAAATTTTGGGATGAATCCGGATCATGCCAGAAATTCCTTATCCAACTGTGGGATTCGACAGCCCAAGTATGGAGATAGAAAAGTTCACCATATACACATGAGAAAAAAAGGTAGGCTACTTACACCACTAACATTTTTCATTTACCTCACACTTAATCAGTAAGAACACCCTGTGTTCCATTATCATCTCCTTGGCCATTGTTCTTTTGAGACATACCTTCAGTAGAGAATTCCAATGATTGTATGCAGACACCAATGAGATCTTTCTAAAAGACTGGATTTTGCAAATTAGTCAATAAGTAAAGAGCTGAGAACAAGCAAGGGTAATAAATGGGAGGATGTATTTTCTTAGATTTTTGGCAAGTACTGTTTTCTTAATTTGCTGCTCAACATGGTGAACAAACTGGAATACATTTTGTAAAAATGTCTTCTTAGAAATGTGAACGTGTGGTCTGTCTGCTGCAAAATATTCCTCACCCCCTTTAAAGTATATTCAGTGTTAATGAAGTAAATTGTTTATTGCTTATGTAATGTTTGGAATGTCCTTTTCATGCAAAGGTGGTGCATTTATCTGGCTCCCTGAATGCAAAAATTCAATACTGTTGTAATTGGACTGTGGTCAGTTAGGCAGAGAGCATCGGTGAGGATTATACTTGGTGTAATAAACCCTGTAAATAACAGGATAATCTTGTGTACAGCAATTACAAAGTAACATTTTGAGTAATTGTTTTCTACATTTATTCAAAGTGAATTAGTGGCTGCTTATTTAATAGTGCATTGTTTATGTTTCTAGGGATAAACACCCTGATAAATATTATGTCCCGTTTGGGACAGGATGATCCAGCTCCTTCCAGGTAATGAAAATAGTTGTTTGCAAGTAGGGAAGCTGCTGCAGAGGGAGATATTTAGTAGAAACAACCAACTTACTGTCAGCAACAGCTTTGGCAAATAGCTCAAATGAAAAGTCATTTTGAATTGACTTTTATATTATGAAGGTGTGCTGAACCTCCATTAGCAGTGACATAGTAAATGTTTGGTCATGCCTGCAGAAAATGTCTGAGGAAGGTTTTAACAGATAATTCTATCATTTTTGTTGATCCCTGAAATGAGGAGGACTAAAAGGCTACCTTTTTTGCTTTCTCCAGAATAAAAAATAAGATTTGTTGTTGTTGTTGTCAGTGCTATAAATTGGATTCTTCATCATGTTTTCTCACAGTAGTACCTTCCTGGCATGGCACCTTGTTAACAGGAGTGTGGTACTGAACATGGGCTTTGCTGATTTATTGTTCCAATATAAAGACAGATGCAAAACCCATTAATGTTGTAATGCAATAATCCTTAAATGACCACTAAGAATTCTGTGCATATAAATATAGTTTAAGATGTGGTTTATAGCCACAGGCACCATATTTAGCTAAAGTTAAATAAACAAAGCTCACAAGGCTAATGTAAGGAACAGTTGCATGAGAAATCTCTTAAATGCATGAACTAGATGGCAGTGTGTATTTTAGTTAGCTAGTGCTGTAGCTGGACCTTTCAAGAGCCATCATTTCAGAAGAAGCTCGGGAATAGGAGAAATTGAATTCTGCATAAATTATTGTAGTAGTGTTCCCTAAATGCTGTTTATGTCCTTTTCTCTTCAAGCTTATTTGAGTCCTCTTAAGATAACATGACATAAGGCTAAATTGCATTAATTCTTGTGAAATAACACAAAAATTTCTGTCCCATTTGAGAGAGATGTGTGTTTTCAGTTATGTTGCTACACAGAGTTGTAGATTTGCTCACACGTTACTGTTTTATACAGCAGATGTACTTGAATTCTTTCAGTCCATTACAAAGGCCTGCTATTTCGGAAATTACACTAATTATATAATTGTTGGGGGAGTGAAAATTACAATAAAATCTACCAAACACTTGACAAGGATCTTCTGGGTTAAAACAAAAAAAAAAGGAAATCCTCTGGCAATGGCCTTGATTCTTACAATCATATGTGAAATCAAAAAGGGTGCTGCTTACTTGCTTTGATGTATAGAGCAGAAATTTGTATGTATTCAGACAAGCTCACATTCTTTTTCAGCTGCTTGCCCTTTTAGTCCTTTGAATATAAGCAGGCAGACAGCTTGAAGGAAATGAAACTTTATGCAAAACAAAGGTAAATCAGGAGCAGTGATGAAAGAAAATAGGGGAAATAAAAGATACTAATGACTTAATGGCATGTTTGGATGCATCTGCTTGTATAGCCATTTTTTTCTTTTGAGCTCAGAGGAAGTTACAGAAAACAAGGCATTTAAAGGTGCTATGAAAAATACAAGTTCTTACTCCCTCTGCCATGCCAACGATCTGCTGCAGGGTCATCCTGCCCTGCAGGTGTTGATGTTAATTAGTTAGAGCTCCCTAGTTGAGTGCACAAGGTTCAGAACAAGCTGTTTGTTTCAATCACCTGGTGCCCTCTGATGGACAGAGAAACCTGACATCAGTGCCAGGCAGGAGTCGTGGTTCCTTTTCCCATTTTGTGAAGCTCTGACAATAGCTCAGAACAGAACGTAAGGAGATTTTGAAAGTGGTGGTGTCAGTCCTGAATTTTTCAATTCACACAGTTGTTACGCTGTTTTGGAAAGGACTGTAACTGAGAGAGGGTGGGGGAGGCTCCAAAAATGACTGTCATGTCTGATTAGCAATCAACTCTGATTTTTTCTATTTTAATTGCATTGTGTAAATAACCAGCATGTGTTACTTAGATTATGGTGAACTTTAAAATGCCTTTTTCAGGATTAACCACAATGAGCGTTTAGAATTTCTGGGAGATGCTGTGGTGGAGTTCTTAACAAGGTAAATGGGGAATTCTTCAACAGTTCTCACCTTTGTATGTTATTATTATAGTGTTGTGTTTATTGAACTTTTCAGTGTCTACTTTCACTGTAGATGTTTGCAGTCCTACCTGACATTTAGACCTGCACATGTGCACACAACTCTCGAAAATTCTTTCAGTGGTGATGATAAAACAAGAAAGATTACAAAATAAAAAGCTAGAGTTTCTGTTTCATGAAGTGCGGTTTTAAATTGCTTTGGGTTAGAGATTATTCAGCTACAGACAAGTTGAACTTTGTACCCCTTTTTTAAAGGAAAGATATTTTTCCTAGCATGCCATTTTGTTTCCATGGGTTCTTTTTCTGTAGTTGCAAAGGAGAAGCATTTGTGGGTACTTTTGAATGTGTTGCAGTTCTTCTATTTCCAGTTATTAGGGCTGTAGCTTTCATAACAGCTTAAATAGTTATGCACAAATGTAATTAACTCAGAAGTAATGAAAAAACCCCATGGTTCATCAAAAATTGCTCCAGTTCTGGCCTGAGTATTCTGAAATCAGTGAACAATACAGGCATATTATTAGGCATCTCCATTGTTCTGAGTAGTAGAGGCAAACAGGTTGCACAATATAAAGATTATAATCTATTTTCAGATGCTTTGTTCTACTGTTTTTAAAAGGTGACTAGTCTTGTTTACTGTTAATTTGCTCTTTAAGCCAGTTTGTTATATGAACAACAAAGCTGCCTTTATATCTCTGTTCTCTACTAGCCATTAGCTATGTGATATTAAAAACTATTAGCCTATAAAGGTCTCCACTGCCCTTAAAACTTATGGCCTTTTCTCTCATACAAAGTACAGGCTGATAAGATGGAAGATCTGCTGATTAAAATGTCTTGCATTTTTCATTGTCATTGTTCATCAACCATCAGTTCACTTTCTGAGCTAACTTTTGTCTCAATTCAGAAAAGAAATGAGCTCCATTTCTGTTCAATAGAGCATGGAAGCACCTATTTAAGTCTGATTTTTTTTTTTCTACCTCTCTTAACTTCAGGTGTCTGCTGTTGTGAATTACGATGCTTGATTAGATTGCCTCTAAGTTTTATAGCAGTTTTTGTCCTTAAATAATCTTGCCTCCATCTGCATTTTCCTCCCTGTGTACTGGGTTAATAAAGTATTTTAATAATTAGTGCCAGAGAGTGCCTTAATTGTGGAATGTTGAAAACCCTCTATGTGTTAACTTTTTTCAACATGAGTTAGATAGTCAGATATGAAGGTATCCAAAATTATTTATTCATTACTCAGATCTTGATGGGATCAGTGAAGTAGTTGTTTTGTTTTGTTTCTCTTTTACGAAGTATCTTGCTAGCATGATGACAAATACCATTAAAGGCTGTTAAAAGCCTGTGATTTTTACGTCTTTTTTTTTTCTTTGTGATTTGTGGTATAATGACTTCACACATTTAATAAATACAGGCTGTTGAGTTCTGTTCTTTGTTTGCATTAGCATCTGTTAAAGTACTTTAAGAAACTTGTATAAAGATCGATAAACATAAAAAAAGGATAACAAGATAGATATCTCGTTGGCATCAGCATCACCTGAAAGCATTGTGTACCTGGAGCACGGAGTTTCTCAAGGCTGAGGCTTCCCTTTGTGCTTTATTCCTCAGCATCCTCTAGGTGTCAGCTCTGCTGAACCTTCTGCTGCTGATAGACAGAAACCTGAGATGAGGGAGCTGCAGGTTGGGGCAGGGATTTAGACATTATGTGCTGCCCAGTAGAGGAACAGCACTCTTCCTCCTCTGCTGCCAGTGCTATCCCGTTGGACAGGACTGGGCATTGTTTGAATGTTTGTATCTTTACCTTACTTCAAGCTGGGTTCCACTTTGGCAAGGGACCCTCATTACCCACTAGGGTCTGAGGGAAAGGCACAGCTCTCTAGAGGTGCATGCGGTTCATCTTTAATCAAATGCTGACAGCGCCTGATTTGCTTTTTGTTTTGCCAGTGTCCACTTATACTACCTGTTTCCCACTCTGGAGGAAGGAGGATTAGCCACGTACCGCACTGCCATCGTACAGAACCAACACCTGGCCATGCTGGCCAAGGTACAGCTCTGTGTGTCTCTGTGTTCCACATCCGTGGGTAGCATGCTGAGAGTGTCTGGACTGCTTCTTGAGGGAGCTGCCTGCTTTGAACATCCGTTTCTTTGCTGTGTTTTCTGTACAAGATTTGGGATGCCGGAGCCCTTTTCAGTTTGAAAGTAGATTTTAAAGATAAAGGAGAACTTAGTGTTTTCTCCAAAGCATGCTTTTGGGAAAAGTGATTTTTGCAGGCATAAAAATAAGTTTTTAGCCTGTGTTGAAGGTGTGCTTATACTTGCCTTTAATTTGCACAAGTAATGAAGCTGATAGTAGAACTTTAGTGAAGAAAAAGAATCAAACTGGTTGTTTATAAGGGAACTTTGTGATAGACTATGTAGGGAGAACATGGCAACAGGAGGTAGAAAAACTGGGGGGGGGAAATTTTATCTGCTCCGTAACCTAAGCGGTCATTTTCAGGTCCACTGTAGACTGTAAGAGTAGTCAGAAGTATGTTAAACAGGGTTTTGGAGAAGAGTTGTGCTATCTTGTAGGAAAAATTGGGATGCCTTAGAATTTTATTTAATTTAGTTCTGTGAATGACAGAGCTTTTTATATTCCTACATATGATACTGGTGCGTGGTGTTATGATACAGAAAGTTGATTAAATCTCTATTCATAAATAGATAGGTATTCCTTTATTCATTCTTGATTTTGGTAGCTTTTTTTTTTAAAGAAACAGTCTGAGACTTACTGATGCAATTGATTATGCTACACATGTGCACACACTGTCCACTGTGTACTGCTGATAGTTTTCAAGTTGCTCTTTTAATCTCCCCTCTCTGTAATCACACAGTGCCTTAAACAAGCATATCCAATCTTGAGATTTTGGCAAAAACTGCAGGATTTCTAACATGTCATCTTTTTGCACAGCTTTCAGGAGAGGCATAGGGTAGGCAGTGAACACGATAATTTTCTTCCACGTCTTTCTTTAGTAATTTAGATAAGCATGAATTGATTGAAACATTTCATATCAGGGCTTTGTTTACAAATATGGTATTGCCTGACATTTGAATTCATGGTACTATTTTTAAACCTGCATCAGGAAAGCTCATATATTCTTCAAGTCTGTTCTCAGCCTTTATCATTGTACAAGGACAAATTTTAAATTTTTTTGTTGCAATATTTTACAAGCTGTATTTACATTAGATACAACTCTAAATATTAGAGATCTGTATATTCCCAATTTTCCAACTTAACCTTTTTTCCTCTTGTGTCTTATATGATGTTCCTGGTTTCATCCCCTGCAGTGTCATGTTGCATTCAATTTACTTAATATAATTCTCAGCTTCTCAACATCTCTTGAACTTGGGGAATGCTGTTAATAATTGAGGATCAAATTATGAGTAGAAGAAGTTTAAATTTTATATTAAAAAAATTAATATTCTCCTCTTATGTTGATTCTAGCAAGTGCTCACTGTGCATTATAAAATGTGATGGAACATTGTAAGTGGTAATTCAGTGTTCTGGAGCAGTGAACAGGCTGCCATTCATTGAAAACGGAAAACTCTTTGACAATTGAAACATATCTAAACCATGCACCTCAAACAATGTAGTCTCCAGCTTTACCTCTTAAATATACTCTGGGAGGATGAAGTTGAAAGTTAACAAGAAATTAATCAGTAGAAACTTACACCCAGCTGGGAAGAGCCTATTCTCATACAAACTTTGCGAGATGCACAAATCTCTTCTTTAAAAATCCCAATAATGGTTTTGTGTCAAAAAGATGAATATGTAAAGAGAATCTAGTAGCTCTTGCCTGCATTTCTATAGCAGAATTATCATATATTATAGAAAAATCTGACTTACTACCTGAGATTCTGACTGGCAAGCAGAACTATAGTTCAGGCAACAGATGAATGTTAATGATGCACTTTTGAAAGGAAGAAGGAAGCTAGGTGGCAGTACAGATTAAAATACCAGCCTTCTCTGGCAGTGCCCAGAGGCTACCACCTGTTGATGGTCTTCGAGGAAAAAGCCAGATGTTCAGTGGATTGTGTCTACCAGAGTTCCTGTTCCTCAGTGTTCTGCTTTAGCTTCTTGTAGGCAAAGACTTCTTCCTCAGCGTGACCTCCCCTCCCTTAGAATGTCCCTTTGGTACCTCTGAAGGCTAATCATATGAGGACAAACTGCCAGCAAGAAACACAATGCATTGCACTGTCTAGCCAGTATCAGGCTATTTTTCTGTCATGCCCTTGGACCTTCTCTTGAACTCATTCCTAAAGCTTACCAGTAATGTTTTGGTCTGGCTTCCTTTGACATTTTGGCTTGATAATTCTAGTTTTTCTATGGTATCACACTCTAGTTGCTTACTTCTGATAAACATAGGAGATTTTTTAATTTTAGCCTATGTCTGAACTGAAACTATGGAGAAAAGCTTCATAGTTCCTTCAGACCTAGTAGCTGCATGATAACAGCGTAACTGAACTTCAGTGACTAAACTGATACGCTTGTACTTCTGAAGCCATGGTTTTATCTCTTTCTACATGTTTTGCAGAAGCTGGAACTGGAACGGTTCATGCTCTATGCTCATGGTCCAGACCTTTGCAGGGAGTCGGATCTCCGCCATGCCATGGCCAATTGCTTTGAAGCCCTAATAGGTAAAGTGTTTGTATTTGTGGGTGCAGACAGTTGTGTTTTATACATGTCTGTGTGCCATGCTGACTGTGATGGAGGGGATGTGGGCCTGTTGAGTAGTGGTAGTATGAGCAGGCAGTAGTAAAGCTTCTTACACCATCTTTGTCTCTTCCCCTCTCCTGCACATATGCCATGAGTATAAACATGATGAGTGTGTAGTACTACCATGAAAATCTCATCTTCCATATCCTGGCTCCCACACACTGAAGATGAAGCCGTTTCATATCACTGCAGAACTCCACCTCTCCTCTGCCAACATGGCCTGACACCTGCCCCCTGTCTGAAGGGAGCACTTCAGTCACTGTGGCCTGGTAGAAGATGAGCAGGTTCACTGCTTCCAGTAGTGCTTGAACAGACCTGCAACCTCAGCCCTGAATTTTAAACTGCACCTTGCTTTCTGAATGCACCATGTGCTCCCAGCTGAGGCACCAGAATACTTCCTCTGTGCCCTGCTGGCCTTCTGTGAATTTTCAGAGTAATACCTTTTAGTCTTTGTGCTTTTCTTAGAAATAAAAAGCATGGCAATATACCATGGCTGGTGTAATAAAGCTACCCTCTAGCTGAGGGTGAAGGAGAGTTGTGTCAAATTTTCTGTTGGGCACTAAGATGCTGATTAGTGACTGGCTGCACTGGTCTATAGGCATATTTAGCAGAAGAAATCAGGGCCTGACCACAGTTATCAAGCAGGAGGGTGGAAATCTCCTTGGTTAAATCTGCACAAACTCTGTTTTAAATAGCATATTTTTATGAATCTTTACTTGTTTGAGTACATAAGGCAAGCTAAATCTCACTGGTTTGACTTCATCCAAACGCAGTGTACAAGTTACTAGCAATGGGAATGGTTTAGACCTAATGCAGGTCTTTATGTACTATACAAGCTCCTAAAGCATTTTGTCCTGCTTTGAAAAATAGATCATAGTTGGCTTAGATGTCAACAGTTCTGTGCAT
This sequence comes from Gymnorhina tibicen, assembly GCA_013399875.1. Classification (NCBI taxonomy): domain Eukaryota; kingdom Metazoa; phylum Chordata; class Aves; order Passeriformes; family Artamidae; genus Gymnorhina; species Gymnorhina tibicen. The sequence goes on along the minus strand of VXAZ01005702.1, from coordinate 1,850,853 downwards.
TCTGCCTTGGGCCAGATTGCATTTCCTCTTATCAAGAAATAAGAGTTTTCTTTTTAACTCTGTTTTGCTTTCCATGAACACTTTGATCTTTAATTTAAAAATAAAAAGCAAACAGAAGAGGAACACTAGATAAGTATCTGTGTCTTTGTTCATAGGCTTCAGCTTGTCTTGGATGTAGTGATGAGAACTATTTGGCAAGCGCTGAGATTTGCTGAGAGAGCAGGCTTGCTGTTTAACCTCCAATACAAAGTTGTTCAGGAAGTTAATTGAGCAATAAGATTTTTTCAGTGCTGTAGCTAAAATCTGGGAGCTTGTTAAGGGACTGTACAAGTATATATGTGGTCTGGAACTCCTACTTGAGGCTCTTTTACAAAGTCTGGTGCTTCATCACAAAGTCCCTGTGATGAAAATAAAAAACAGAAGTATGAGCAGGCTGCCTAGGACTTGTTTGAAATTCTGTGCTCTCATAATATTCCTCTGCAAGATCAGTCTTATAAACCCCCAAACTGTTCTCCAAAGAGTCCAAAGAAAGTAGTTGACCTAGTGAGGAATCAAAAGGAAAGGGGAAGGGAAAGGCAAGGCAAATCATGTTCTTCCTGTGTGTGGGAACATGCACTCCCTTACTCCCTGTTCCTGATGTAGCTGTGTATTCCATTTGCTTTCAGGCTTACAATAACAAGTTTGAGATTTTCAGAAGCCCTCCTGTAAAGTTAAAGGACAAAGTGTTGATACTCTATTTAAAGAAGTGCCTGTGCAGATAGAGAGTATATAGGATACACCCAAAAATATAATACATTAACACAAGTTTTGCAGAGCTTGTTACTGATGGACATGTGGAGAGGGCTAGTGAGGGCTGTGTGTGAAGTTTAAAAATAAAAATACTGTTATCTCCAGAAACTGAGACATGCAGAGATGCCGCTTCCAGTTCAGATAATAAATTATTGTGATACTGGGAAGACCTTGAGCTTTGCAATAGTCCTGACACATTGTTTATATGCAGAGTGTAATCTTGTTGGAAGTATAGAATAAGTGGCAATTATTTGCTAGTTACTGAAATGTATTTAATGAGTTTCCCTGTCTGCAGATATTGTTGTTGTGGTTTATCCCCAGCCAGCAGCCAAGCTCCATGCAGCTACTCACTCACTCCTCCACCAGAGGAATTGGGGAGAGAATCGGAAGGCTAAAAGCTGGAAAAGTCATGGGTTGAGATCAAGACAGTTTCATAGGGAAAGCAAAAGCTGTGCACACAAGCAAAGCAAGACAAGAAATCATTTCACTGCTTCCCATGGGCAGGCAGGTGTTCAGCCATCTCCAGGAGACCTGGGCCCTGTCACACATAGCAGTGACTATGGAAGACAAACCCCATCATTCCAAACGTCGCCCCCTTCCTCCTTCTTCCCTGCAATTTATAAACTGAGCATGATGTCATACAGTCTGGAATACCCCTTTGGTCAGTTTGGGTTACCTGTCCCAGCTGTGTGTCCTCCCAACCTCCCAAGCAGTCCTAGTCTCCTCTCCAATATGGCAGTAGGAAAAGCAGCAAAGGCCTTGGCTCTGTGCAAGCCCTGCTCAGCAATAACGAAAACATCTCTGTATGATCAACCCTGTGTTCAGCAAAAATTGAAAATATAGCCCTGTACTAGTCACTGTGAAGAAAATTAACTCTACCCCTGCTGAAACCAGCACAATTGTATAGTTATCTGTTTACTGGAAAGTACTTTTGGAAATATATTGCATCTAGGTTAATTTGTTTAAACTTTGCTGTTTGGAAGTATCGTTTTCTATTACTGATATAATTATTTCAGGTTTTACTTTGCATTTTATGACTGTTGATTTATGCTGGTGTTCAATGTGTTTTAACTTTCTCCAAAAAATAGGTTTTGCTACAGAAAGCATGCTTTTAAAAATGAATGTGTTGGAGATGAAGAAGTCCAAGATCTTTGACTTTCCTGTGCTTAGTAATTTTCTAAGTACTAATTGCATTGTTGACCTTTGACATATTGGTCCCCTCATGTAGGAGCTGTTTATCTAGAGGGAAGCCTAGAAGAAGCAAAACAATTATTTGGACGTTTGCTCTTCAATGAAAAGGTATTTATGTACTTACATGATTTGATTTCCAGTTCAAAAATAACTTGATGTTCTTTCTTGTCCCTTGTTTTACTTAAGGATCACAAATGAACAGAAATACTACACCTCTTGTATGTAGTTCCTGGAAATTGAATTAGGACAGCAAGCTGTACTAATTCAGGCAAAAAACTTAAGGTGTTTTCTCAGGTGTGCCGTGGGTTACTTGGCTTAGGTAGGGAAGGGTGGGTGGTGTGGGAAACCTGATGGCTTCCATTCAAGGTGCTGCTCTGAAAGCAGAAATGGATACTGCAGATCCAGGCGTCAAGCTCTGAGGGAATGATGCACATGTAGAGCAACTATTCCTGTTTCATCAGTTAAATCATCCTACCCTAAAAGCTTTAAACATATATTTGGGAAAAAAAAGGAGGGCATTTCACTCAGCATTTACCCAATTGCACAGTTACAGTGTGCAAGAATGGATCAGGCTGTATCTTAGGTGGCTGTTACTTAGAACATGTGCTGTATAAAGGTGAAGGGAAGTACCCACTGCCGGGACAGCATACATGGCAGTGGTGAGAGGATGAAATCTATAGTATTTTTCTTCCTTTGAGTCTGTGAAATGATGAAGCTTATTAGAAAGAAAAGTATTTGAAAGTCTATTGTAACTCAGTGTTTATTTGCTGCTCAGTGGCCGTAGTGAAGGAAGCCTTTATGAAATAGAAGAAAATATGTGGGTTTTTTTTTTTATTTTTCAGTCCTTGCCTTTGGAGAAGTCAGACTTGCTACTGAGGAGTACTTGCAAATAAAGTTAGTCCTGAGGCTTAAACAAATCTTTTTCTTCCTTTAACCACTTTTTATGTGGTTCAAGGATTTTTCCACCTCTTTGACACAAGCTAATTGGGAGAACTACAGGCAGTTTGAACAGCAAATACACGATTTTAAAAATTAGTTTGCCAGCACTATTGAATTTTCAATAAGCAGAGTCAGCATCTGAAATAGTTCAGTATTTCAAGTAATGACATTTTATTTAGTACTGTGGAATTTGTTAAATTACTCCCTTGAGCATTAAAGGCATCTCTCAATGTTTGCAGGACCTGCGGGATGTATGGCTTAATTATCCACTACACCCACTCCAAGTAAGTGTATCCCTTTCTGTAATAAATTTCACAGCTCTGTTTTATTTTCAGGGATGCTTTTCCATAGGTTTTCATTGTGATGGCATCTCAGAAATTGTGCTAAGGAGTAGCCACAGGAATATATGTATGTTTTCCTTTGTGTTTGGTTTGTGATTTGTTTGGTTGGTTTTTTTAAATAAGTAGTGAGTTTCTGCCTGTCTGAGAATTAGTCATTCACCTTTCCTTGGCTCATGCTCGTTATATAACTGTGCCTATACAATAAATCCAATGAGAGGTAACATTTTGACAGCTTCTTGTTTTGTCTTCTCTAAGTTGGGAGAAAAGGGTGCCAAAACAATCTATGTACGTATTTTCCTAATGTGAAATTAGGACCGAAACCTTGATAGTAGGAAGGCACATTAATTGAATGCTGTAAGAGTTTTGATTTGATTGTGTTTCGATTTTGTGTGTGTATGTGCACCCGTGCAATGACAGTGTGGTTGTTTCAGTGATGCCAGTAACTTTAATACCACGTAAGCACTAAAATTATGAAGGTGTCTGAAGGCTAATTTATCCTCCATGTATCAAAGGGTACAAGTTCACGAGTTGTCAGTTTATGAGGCTGGAAGTCGGGAGATTGATTTCCCAGTCCATTCTCCCTGACTGAATTCTGGGGCAGACATAGAGCAAGTCACAGAGCCTCTCTGCACTGTAGCTCCTGTCTTCAGTGCACGCAGGAGTGCTTCAAGAACAGCAATGAGTGCATAGCCAAAATCTTCAGCAACAAATCAGTGCATGTGAAGGATTTTTACAGCCACATCCCTCTGAGTATAAATACAAAAGATGCTTAATAGGAAGATAACCTTTTGAGATTCAGCACCAGCTATCCTGTGTGGTGGCACAAACTCCGAAGAAGATTGTTCTTATTCTGAATTGCTTTATTTTCTCTTACTTTATTCTAACCTTTTCATCTTTGCTTTCACAAAGAAGACTTGCACTCTGCTTAGAGATTAGCAACAGTCAGTGTATGAAACGTACAATTTCTTACTACTACCTTAAATTGTGTGATGAAAATTATTTTCTTCCATATCCCAAAACCATCCTAGGTGGTTTTGCCAGTAGGTGAAACACAGGCAGCTCAGGCTGGCCTTTGGGCACAGCTAGCCTGAAAAATTTTAAAAATTACTAAAAGTCACAGGAACAATATACCAAATGAGATCCCAATTAATAAAAAAAAGCTCTGAGTAAGATTACAGAGTTACAGACCTTCAGCTCTGTGTATTTGTCAGTAGCCAAGTCTGTAGAAGTTGTTCTGAAAAAATAATTAGCGGTCATCTGGGTACATACGGACTCTTTAGAAAGAGTCAACATGTAAAGACTCCTGCCTTACAAATGAATAGGAAATTTTAGAAGACAAAAAAGGATATGATAATGCAGATGATACTGTCTGCTGGGTTTCCTGAGGGGCTGTTGGAAAGACAGTCAGGAAAGGCTTTTAAAATTTTTGTCTTTTTTTTAAGAAGCAGTAAAAAAAAAGCAACTCCAGTAAAAACTGTCAGTCCCTACAAGATTTAAAGGAATGGCTGAACGTAAGAAATGGAGCACAGGAGTGAAATGACCACATCGTGCAAGGAATGGTGATCACTGGCAGATTTCCCTCGGGATCTTTGCTAAAGTACAGGCTGTTCTCATTGACAGCCTAGGGAAGAGGATGAGCGGTGAGGTGGCAGTTTGTTGACAATACCAAATTATTCCAGGTAGCAGGGACAACAGCAGACTGAAGAATTGCACTCTGGTTGTGAGAACACAAGGGCGACTCACTGTGGAGTTTAAAAAAGCAGAAGAAATTCTCTGTAGGTAAATAGAAAGGGCTGTGCATGAGGAAGCAAAAGCAGTCTCAGCTCCACATGCAACTGAACTCCAAAATGACAATTATCACCCAAGTGTGGGATTTTGGTGCAAGGGTATGTAGCTCTATGAAAATATGAACTGAATGCTCAGAAAAAAGACAATTGTACAGAGAAAAAGTACAGAAAAAAGAAAAATTGAATGTAATCAATTAATAGAAAAGGGGCAGACAACAAACTAGAAATTATCTCAATGCCAGTTTAAAAAGCTGTGGCTATTCTTACTTTTCTTTTAGGCATCCTCTTCTGGATAAGTCCTTCTCTAAGTCATTACTATATGAAAGAGATGCTCAGAATGGCTGGAGGAAATGCTTAAGCCATTTCCCAGCTCCACAAAGGCATTTAACAGTGTCAACACATCAAGGACATCAGACAAGAAACTGATAAGAAAAGATACTGACCCAAAGCAATAATTTTGATTTTCTTGTGTTAGTGTGCCCTTTTGAATTTCATATACAAATTATTTATTCTTGATTTTTAATACTGAAGGAAAGTGGGAGAAATTGATTGGGTTTTGTCTCATCTTGACATGCTGTCAGTCTGCCAGCCCTATTCTAATAATTTTTGAATCTGTTGCTCAGTTGCAAACAATGTGATAATGTTAGAAAATGCAGAAATGTACAATTGTACATTGTGGTGGTTTAGGCCAAATTCAGGGAAACGTCCAAAAGGAACATCTCCTCAAAGGAAGGCAGGTTACAACCACCCCTCCCCCCAACCAGGTTCAGGAAAAAAATTTTCCTTGGAGGAAAGTGAAGGAGAAAATAAAAACTATTTATTTAACAAACACACAGGAAAACAATACTAATAATGCTAAATAATAAAACCTCTCCTCTGGAGAGAAAACCTGAAAGATTTTAGAGTCCTTCTGTGGGTGCGGTCTCTCGCCTCCTCCTCGGAGCTGGGTTGGCGTGGGGGGCCCCCCTCCAGACTGGTGGAAGGTCCCCCGGTGGGATTCTGATGTTCTGGTGTTCTGAACAAGTCCAGAAGAGAAGAAGGGAAAAAGCCGAAGTCCCAAGAGAAAAATCTCAACTCTCCGTCTCTCTCCGAAGAAACAGAGCCGAAAAGCTGACTGAAAAGCAAGAAGCAGTGCCTCCCTGCTCCTCAACTGCAGCAGTAGCTAATCTCTGTGTCCTTGAAGCACAAACTGTTTTGAAAAGTTCGCTCAGTTTTTTTTCTGTCTCTTGCATCCAGTTTTAAAGGCATAGAAAGGCTCAGGAATCATGTCTGGGAATAGAGCAGTGATAGGGGATACAAAAGCATAAAGTCACCCCAAGACATACATGTTTTGTGAGAGTTTTATATGCTATCCGTATGTAGAGACATGTAAGTGATCTGTTTAAATGCCTCAGCTGTTAAAAAATTATACATCAGAGCTCATATCTTCTTTGAGTGGTAATTATCCAAGACCAAAAGGCAGAGGAAACTTGGTTTTCTCAGTTCAGCTGTCCACAGAACTTGTTCTGTATTCTTTGCTCGACTTAGAGAACATTTGCTTTTCTCTGAAAATTTCTGGAGCAATCTGAGTTGGTCATTACTTGCACTTCATTTTTCTTGCAGCTGCAGGAGTCCAATACTGACAGGCAGCTCATTGAGACCTCTCCAGTTCTTCAAAAACTTACGGAGTTTGAGGAGGCAATTGGAGTCATCTTTACTCATGTTCGGCTTCTAGCACGTGCATTCACTCTGAGGACAGTAGGCTTTAACCATCTGACTCTGTGAGTACATAGCAAGAGTCCTCATGTAGCTCTGTTGGCCCTCCTGTTAGAGCATTCCAGATTGCCTGGTTTGTAAACAAACTATGTTAGATTTGTTTCCTGGAAGAGAATAGAGCAGCTGTGTTCACAAGCCTGCCTGGCTCAGTATGCCACCGCTGACAGTAGTCAGTAGCAAATACCTTGGGAAAGACTGCAGAAGGTGTTGGAGACTTATCCTGGTGTTTATTTTGAGCTTTCTGCATCACTGATATTGTACATCACTCCTGAGACAGTAGCAAAACACACCTGGAGGTACATTTGGGCAGAGAAAAGAAGTAAAATTACGCTCTTTGGTCCAAGCGCAGCCCTTGTGTAGCGTTGCTTGCAAAGCTGCCAGGCCCTGTTTTCAAGGAAACAGTATTATAGAATATGCTGAGTTGGAAGGGACTCATCAGGATCATCAAGTCCAACTCCTGGCCGTGCACAAGACACCCCAGGAATCACACCGTGTTCCTGAGAGTGTTGTCCACACACTTTCTGAACTCAGACAGGCTTGGTGTTGTGACTGCTTCCCTGGGTAGCCTTTCCAGTGTTAAACCACCCTCTGAGTGAAAAACTTCTTGCTGATAGCCAACCTAAACCTCCCCTGACTCAGCTTCATGCTGTTTCCTTGAGCCCTTTCTCTGGTTATGAAAGTGAAGAGATCAGTCCCTGCCCCTCCACTTCCCCTCTGCAGTGAGGCCTCCCCTCAGTCTCCTCCAGGCTGAACAGACCAGGAGACCTCAGCAGCTCCTCATATGGTTCCCCTCCAGACCTTTCACCATCGCCATTGCCCACCTTTGGACACTCTGTAAGAGCTTAATGTCATCTTTACATTGTGGCACCCAAAACCTGACCCCAGGCCTTAAGGTGAGGCCACCCCAGTGCAGAGCAGAGCGGGACAATGCCCTCCCTTGCCAGGCTGGTGATGCTGTGCCTGATGCCCCCCCAGGACAGGGTTGGCCCTTTTGGCTGCCAGGGCACTGCTGACTCGTGTTCAACTTGCCATCAACCAGGATCCACAGGTCCATTTCCAGAGTGCTTCTCTCCAACCTCCCATTCCCCGCTCTATACATACAACCAGGGTTGCCTTGTCCCAGACAGAGAATGTGGCACTTGCCCTTGTTAAACTGCATATCAGTGGTTACCTTCTCCAGAATCTTGTATGAGTTTAAACCCTGATCCTTTTCTTTCTTGTGAATGGGCAGATACTTTTCTCTGTTGAAGTCATTGCATTCATTAGTTCACTTTCTTTAAACAAGTTTGAGATAGAGATTTATCCCATTACAGATTTGATGTCAACTGCTCTCCTCCTTCATTTAGTCTGTGATCTGTGATCTTATGATTGCATTTATTTGTAGCTCTCCTGATTTGCTTTTTGCCTGGAAGTTGGTGTTACTACAGTAATGAGCTGTGTTTTCATCTCACCTGATTAACACTGAAAAATTGTCTTAAATGTGTTTGGAAATGAGCAAGGCTCACTTTCAGATCACTCTTCATTTTAATTTGTGTGTGCATGCTGGTTTTGGTTTTTTCCTCACTGAGTGCTTATTGATTTTGCTGCATTGATGTCTCATTTTTCAGAGGCCACAACCAGAGGATGGAATTCCTGGGTGACTCCATAATGCAGTTGGTAGCCACAGAGTATTTATTCATACATTTCCCCGATCATCATGAAGGGCACTTAACGGTGAGACTGCCATCAATCACTTCTCCATAACAGCAAGAGTGGGATGGAGACTGAAATTATCGGAACAGCTAGTGAATTATTCTGAGTTTGTTTAATAAAAAAGCCTCAGCAACCACTGCTCTTAATAAGGCTTTGTTAATTTTAAGTCATGAGCACTGCAATGAATAGAAAATGGTGATTTATGAGCCCACTGCAATAATTTCTGTTCAGTCTGTGAAATGGCTCAAAAATTTTAAAGATGTCAGCGATGAAATGGAGGGCTAAGACTAGTTCTTGTTTAAAGATGGGTGTCTTAAACCATTTATTTAAATAGATGTATCATGTGACTTTTTTTTATTCCTGACTTCTAGTCTGTTGAACTTGCACACAGGCAGGGTTATACATCCTGATAAAAAGTTTTTACAATTTATTTTGGTCTGGTTTTCCTCTTGTCTTCTATCTGGAGCTCCTGTGGTAGCTTTTGAATTTAATTTTACTATAGTTATAGTAATCTGTTGATTGCTATAGCCTTTTAGCCTCTCTTATCTGGGCTTTGAACAACTCAGTTTAGGGATCTTTCACCAATTTACAGTACTCTAACCACAGCATGGTAGTATATGTAGTTTTTTCCTGATTGATTCATTTATTCCTGCAGCTCAACAGTTGTGGCTTTGTTTGCAAGAAGCAAATTTTCTTAGGCTTACTAAATTTTTTTAGTTTACTTGAACAACAAAGCAATACACGTATCAGGAATGTGAGTCGAGTTTTCTAGTTAAAGTTAGGAAGCAGCCTAATTGTAGACTAGTTTCCTCAGATCAATAAAGGGATGGCAATGCTAAGTCTCTAGCAGGCAATGTGTTATCAAGAATATGATTCTTAAATCTTTTGGGCTAAAACTGTTTACAAAAAAAAAAAAAAAAAGTACATGCTGTCACTAAAGGTAACTTGAATTTTTCTTCACCATTTCTTAAGTCTCAGTTACATTTGTATGGATTCTTCTGCACCATTCAGCAGATAGGATATAAAGCCTGATGGGGTTTTTTGCGTTCTACATGAGTTCTAAGAATGTAGGCATCCATGGTGTTATAAGATAACTCTTGCAAGAACTGTTTGGCCAGGAGGATATGAAATGTTGCTGTTAATGGGTGTAAGTACTCAGAACAATGATTAGAGTATCTTTGTGTTGCTTAATGTAATGATTAGTGAGTTGGAAAGTACAAGTTGCACACTTCAGTTTTTAGGCAAAACTGCAAAGTTAGAGTGGAGTGGATGCTGAAAACACATAAAGATATGAAGAAGTAGGCAATGCCTAAAATAAAACTTGGACTCTGGAGATGTGCATGTAGAGAAAAAAAGCCTATTTTAAAATGTTTTTAAATTTGAGGACAAATGAAATGAGACATGTGAGAAAGGAGACTGATAAAGTGGAATCTGAAGAGAAACAGCAAACACTAAGCTCTTTCTCCTGTCATCTGGGAACAGACTTAAATTTGAACTAATAGTAGAACATCAACTAAATGGTGTCTTGTGTGTTGAGGGCTATTTTGGTCAAGGATTCCACTTGACTGGCAATGCAGTGGCTTCCCAGTGTGGAGTGGTTGCTTGTGGACAGATGTCTGCAAATTAACTATATTTAAGAAAAAGAAAGGAGCACACAGTGTCCTCTACATACTTGGAGATAGCCAAATAATGTTCCAAAAAAGAAACTGACTTTTTGTTGGATGTTAGAAGATACAGCTTCTCCAGTACTGGATTATGGATACATTCTTCTGGTACAGTCATGAGTGGTAGTATGTTGCGTGAAGATGGAAGAATTAGAAAAAAACCTGCTTTGTAATTAGAGTCAAGCTCCAGTTGAGTGTATCATGTGTCACAGCATCTGCAGAGATGCAGGCTGTGTGCTACCAGAGTAGAGACTAACTCTAAAAAAGCTGCTGGAAAGGCACAGGGGCTGTGTCTTCTCTGTATCATTAAGGGGAATTTAATTTCTTGCCAGATCACACTTGTAGAGGAGGCAACTTCTAATACAGAGCAAGTTGATAACCACAGTGCTAAAAGGATAACTGGGGTTTTTTTCTAACTGTAATTCACTGGGTAGTGTATATGTTGCTCTTTGTTTTATGATACTACTAATCATGATTATGGATCCCATCAAAATAAATAGTCTGCAAACACAACAAAAGAAATCCTTCTTCTTCCATTACAAGGAACAGATTTTTGTCATGGGACACTGCAGTTCTGTCTCCTAGGTTACAAATTAGGATATTGTACTTAGGGTACTTAGGATATTGTTGGGGAAAGTATAGTTTATCTTAAGGACTTCAAAGAATTTTGAAAAGGAACAAGTAGAAGATGAGTTTAAGCAAAGGTTAGGGAGGCAGGTAATAATGCTATCTGCAGTCTGCCTAGTTTACGAAGATCAGGTTGTGAGTATCTGCTTCATACATCATTGACAAACAAATTATGAACATACTGTTCTTTATTTATCTGTTGTGAGAGATGAAGTATCAAGTGCAGCAAATAAATCTTGATTTTTCATAAGCTCAGTTGACGTGCTGGAGCCAGGTAGCATATAACTTGGATCTAATAAGCTGAGCAAATGTGATATGGAAGACAAAGAGAGAAAAAAATGTGTGTGCAGCGCCTCAACTCTAGACTGCACATAAACAGTGGAAAAGAGAGACATTCTTTACTTGTCACCCCTACCTCCTATAGTAGCTCTAACTTCTTTAATGCTGTTCCATTTAAAGCAAAAAAACCAAACAAACAGGAAAAAAGCTGACCTTGCCAAAGGTTCAGAAATTCCCCCTAGAATTCCAAATACTCCTTTAAGTTGTGTGGGATTATATCTTTGGTGGAGCTCTATGTTTAAGTGATCTGCCTGGAGCCAAGGTTAAGTATTTTGGGGACACATCCTTGACATTGTTGTATATGGAACATGTTGGGGCAGATCCTTGTCAGGGATGCACTGGCTCAGCTGTGCTGCCTTCTAGCAGAGCAAATAGTACATACAGGCTGTCCGACTGCTGCTTTTTTTCTCTAGCCAAAGGAATGGAGCAGCTTCCTCATCTGCTAGTTCTGAAACACTGAACTATCTTGCTTTAATCTGTATTTGTTTTAGTCACCACCTATTTATCTGTTATGTGGTGGACACTGGGGACTGTTCCATGGACTCCAGAATGTTGTTTACTTACACTTATGTGGGAAAATATATACAACTGTGTATTACTTAAACTAGAGAACTGCAGATTAGCTGAGAAAGTACAGGACTCATGAAGAGATGGTACGTAATTGCAAAGAAGCCACAAACAAGCATTTTAAATGCATGACATATATTCAGAAGTAATGTGTCCATAGAACAAATAAAGATTGGTGAGAAGAATTGAAACAAAAAGGAAAATCACCAGTAGAAAGAATGACAGTGTGTGTGATTATGTAAATCACTTGAGATGTCCGGAAGCAAAATGTCAGTAAACTGACAGAAGTGAGAAACCTCAAGGATAAAAGTAACTTTTTTTCCCCAGTGCTCCTACGTTTTGTAGTTTGTTATTGGTAATTGTTACTGTGGAATCCAACCTCTTTCTTTCGCAGCTGTTGAGAAGTTCTTTGGTGAACAACAGGACACAGGCCAAGGTGGCAGAAGAGCTGGGTATGCAAGAGTTTGCCATCACTAATGACAAGACAAAAAGACCTGTAACTCTTCGAACTAAGACTTTGGCTGATCTCTTGGAATGTGAGTTAATTTGGTTGTAATAACTTAGTACTTAATGACTTCTTTTTCCTTGGGGCTTGTTTAAGAAAGCCATTAGAAATCCCGTAGATCACTATTAAAAATGTATGTTCGTGTTTCCAAATGAATTATGCCTATACCTCTGAAAGCCAGATTTTTGAAGACTAGCCTAGATTTTTGAAGTCTATATGAAAGCATGAAGGAGGCATAATTGCAGATAGAAAGTTGAAGGCTTAGAAATTGAGGGGTCATGATGACCAGGTCAAAAGCATGTCTTCAAAGTTAAAGCTTATACACTGAGTTGAGCTATTTAACAGCAGTTTCAGTGTTTAATTAATATGTTCTTGACACTGTTGGAAGACAAAGTAGTTCCTTCAGCAGGTGAATTTTTCTGTGGTTCATTTGTCTGCATTTCAGGAGGTTTTAAAATAGTCACTCCACAAGAGGGAAGGCAACATGGAAATTATTTTTAGTCAGTTTTTGGAAGTTTGTGCTACTTTTTTTCCAAAGAAAGTGGAAACAGTGAGAAGTATTCTGCAAAGAAAGTAAATCCCTATCTTGTATATTTCGATGTATTTTGCAAGACATTCAGACCACTTGGCCTTTGCAAAATCCTCTAAGCAAATGGAAACAGCACACAAATTGGAGTGATTTGTATCTAAATTATTTTATGGTACCCAGTAGTGATTTATTGGTAAGTATTCATGGTCTCCTGGTTAAAATGTGAGATTAGGAGCAGAGTGTTGTTTCTAGCACTTAAAATGACTGGGTGCATTTGGGTAAATCACTTAATCTCTTGGTCAACTTGATTTTTTTTTCCCTGAGTATGCAGGATAATACCATCATCAGATCACTGCTCTGAAACATAATTGAATATGGTTTTAAAGTACTCAGAGATACTTGTTTGTAAAAGTGCAAGCCAATAATGTTCTCCTTGGATGAGTGACAGTATCTTTTTCCCCCCAGCCTTTATTGCTGCCCTGTACATTGATAAAGATTTGGAATACGTTCACACTTTCATGAATGTTTGCTTTTTTCCACGGCTGAAGGTAAGATCAGTCAGTTTCCTACTTTCCTGCCACTTTGTTTTAACACATTGTTGCATTTGAGACTCTTACTACAATCTGTCAATCATAAAAGCATCTTTGTGGACTTCCTACAGGAGTTTATTTTAAATCAAGATTGGAATGATCCTAAATCTCAGCTTCAGCAGTGCTGCTTGACTCTCAGGACAGAAGGAAAAGAGCCAGACATTCCCCTTTACAAGTAAGAACAGGCATCTTATGGATACCAGCTAATTATAAATCTTCCTTGGATAGGGAGCCAGATGTGATCAGTCACCTTACATTTTTCCCATTGTTTGTTTTTATTGTCATTATCCAAGCCCTCTAGTCTCTCTTTGTCTGAAGAGGGAACATATTGGGACCAGTGTGTTCTAAGGTTTAGGTGTTTTAAGCCATTACAAGGAAAAGTTAGTAAGGATTTTACCTTTACAGTTTTAAGAGAAAAATACAGTTTTTATTTTGGAGTGGAGTATTTAATTGGCGTAATTCTATATTTGTTTTTCTTTTAAGGTTAGGAATGGCAGTATTAAATGAAAAGAGTTAAACAAGTGGCTGTTTTGTTATGACATCAAGATATCTCCATTCCATTCTCAGTAACAGATTAAGTTTCTTGACATTATTATTCAAACATAAAAGTCCCTTCTGTTACACCTCCTGATTATAGGCACTGTTTCTCATCCATAGTCAGGCACTGAAGGGCAACACAAGTTTTGGACATTTTTGCTCACAAATGTTCCCCTTTTCAGTGACAAAAAGCTCAGGGCAGAAGCTCGATGGATAGATCTCTCTTTTCACTTTCAGTTGCTAAATAGTGTAGTAAGTGCTTCAAAGAGATAATAGGCTGTATATTGCACCCATATCCATTCAGTGTAGGAAAGGGTGCAATATTAGCCCCCAAAAGAAGAGATAAAGGCTATGAAAGTTCAAGGCTCGTGTTGTTGGGATTATTATATCAAAAAGATACGAAGAATGAAAGCCAGTGCAGGTGTCACAGGTCCTGAAGTAAGGTTTCCAGTGCAGTGTAGCAGTTCGGTGCCAGTGGCACACACGGCGCTCCAGAAGTGCCATTCCTTGAACACTGCAGCCGGTGCTCTGCAGGTCGGGCTCCTCTGTGGCTCTGTGTGGAGGTTCAGGGCTTTGTCTTGAGTGAGGGCGATGAATGCAATAAAAACAATTCCCCATTTTTGTGAAAACCACTTAGTATCAAGTACCAAATGTTTGTTTTGTTTTGCTGTGATGATAAATTGGTTTTTATAGTACAGCTCAGACCTAGTAATACACTGTTATCTTCCTATTATCTTGTTAAATTCCTTTTCTTGGGGTTATCTATTTCACTGCAGTCAGTACTATTGCTTTTAAATTTAGGGTGGGTTTTATTTGCTCTTGTCACAGTGCACAGAGAGATAGAGTACTTTAGTTAGATACTTTAAAAATTGATGTGAAATTCGTGCTCCTAAAAAGAAACAAGGTAGCGGACAGAACTTGATCTGAAAGTGGGGAGAGATGTGGGACAGCAGTAAGAAAATGGAAAAGAAGCAATTCATTGCACATCTAGGGAATTACCTTTTCCCTTTTAGATGGTTGTTGATGTATGTCCTAGACTTTAGGTCAAATGGAAAGTTTGTTTTGTGACAAACTAACTTTTCAAAGCTGATGGAAAATTTCTTTGTACTGTGATAATTCAGTGTAGAGAGCTACCACGTCTCATACAAAGTCCTTCTAAAACCTTGCTACCTGCAAAACTCTCTGGGACTAAACTTTTAGTGCACACATAATTGTATGGGTGTGTTTATTTGCAATTGCACAGCTATGCATAATTTATTACTTTATTACAAGTGTTTTCACAGTGTTTGAACACTTCATCTTATAGGTTGCATTTTTGCTTATAGGTTAAATAAAGTTTTAATTTTCATGTAGTGCTCCTGAGTGAGCCTGGAGGAATAAATATGAACAATATAAAATAAATACTGTTCTGGTAATTTCTGGGTTAATGTGATCCATACAGACATCCTTCAACCCTTGCTGTACATTTTCCATTAATTGCACTATATGTATTGACCAGACTGAAAGCTTGGTGATCTATGTGCCACAAACAGATTCTGTGTTTTAATACTCCCTGTCTGAATAAAATATTTCTTCTTTCAGGACCTTGCAGACAGTGGGACCTTCTCATGCCAGGACATACACAGTAGCTGTTTACTTCAAAGGGGAAAGAATAGGATGTGGTAAAGGTCCAAGGTATAGTAAAAAATTAGTCACAATGTGTTAGAGTGTGGTGGTGTCCAAAATGACTAGCCATGGAGATAGACAGTTGTATGGTTTGCCTTAGAAAAAGAAAACTGTAGAGCCTTCTTCAAACTTTTCTGGTTTAGGAATACCTGAAGGGCTCAATGTCAGTGTAATTTTGGATCTTAAGCTTTTTTTGGTGAACTTGCCTTCAAGGTGGCTAGCAATGCTAACTATTTGTGGCTCTCAGACTAGAAAGTGCAGAACAGCTTCCAGGAAACAGTGTCTTTATTTTGGGATTTGCTCCTGGATTACTATGCAGTTTACACTGGCAAGGTAAGAGTGCCACACTTTTATGAATTCTTTTTTCTGAGGTTTTTTTTATACATTTTTTTCTTTTTACTACTTCTAGGCATTTTGGAATGGTTCTAAGGGTTCAAAGACTTCAACCATGAGCCCCAAAAGCCTCATTTTATGCTACCAAATCTGGTGGTGGCTCTAAAAATATCATTGCTTTTTTTAACATTCATGCATCTGTGATTTTGTTCCTTTTTTTCTCTCAAGTAAAAGCAAATGCTTTAGTGAAAAAGGGACTGGAATATTTTGTTATTGTTATTGATCTAAGTTTAAAAATATTCTGCTCACATGTTTATGAAAAGGCTGATACATCATGCACTCTGGGAATTACTAGCTGCTAGTTATCCAAAAAGTTTCATTACAGAAGACTAACTAGTGCTCCACTTTGTCAGAAACTTTAGTTTATTCTGTACAGTTTAGATCTCATGTAACATGTTTTTGTTTGGCTTTCACAGTATTCAGCAAGCAGAAATGGGAGCTGCAATGGACGCACTTGAAAAATGTAAGATATTTGGGTGACAGAGAATTCGTACTTTATTTCCTCATTCTTTAGTGAGGCAAAGTGCAGGTTTTGTGGAGGATAAGTTCTGAACAGAACACATATGCTAAGTGCTGTCAGCTTCTAAGCAACCCTCTTAGTACCTCCAAGACAGTTTTGTAGCAGTTGAAGTTAATGTGATCCCAACAGGTATTTGTTAAAGGGAGTTGATCAGCTACAGAGGATGCAACTTCCAGGGAACCCTGTGCAGTAAAGTTTCACTGAGGTTTTCCATGCTTAAGTATGCAGTGGGATGAGACTGCATAGTCTCTGGTGCTCTGTTTGTCTCACCCTGTCATTTAGGAGAGGAGGAAAATGCGACCTTAGAAAATAAAATTTGATCTCAGATTATCAGTGGACTAGGTTAAAATCTAACAGGCAGATCCCCAACAATTTAAATCGGTATTTATCTGTCAAGAAGGGCTAATATCAGCTGCAGATCCAGGGATCTGTGTATACATCTCTCTAAATTGCGTGCTGCATACCCAGCATGGGAGCAGTCCTTCACTGAAGTGTAGTCTCAAATAAGAATGAGTGTCAGCAAGCTTCTTATATGAAATAACTTTGGTCAGTTGGGTTTAAGTGCCAAGTGTGGATGACCTGTAAGCAAATAGATTACAAGCATTTTGTGCAGCAGAAATTCTCTGTTGAGAACATGGGAAGTCTGTTTTTTGCATTTCATTCAAAGGAAACACATGCAGTTCCTCAGATGTCAAAGGTTTTTAATCTGTTATCTCTGCATCTGGAAATTCAAGAGCTTAAAAATTTCAGAAGGCAATGAATCTCTGTAGTTCAGATATGTTTTTATATCCATCTGCTAAGCATATACTTCTCACCACCAGTAAATTTGACAAGTAGAAAAATGTAACTTCCCTTCTCTGCTGAGTATCTGCAAGATGTTACTGGAGTTTTCTTTGAGTGAATTTTCTTGTGACTGTATCACCACTCAAGAGAGCTGTGAGTTTCGTGGCCTGTCAGTCCAAGGACTTCTTAGCTCTCTTCTGACATACATACTTGTTTAAATACCATAGACCTCTAGAGGTCTGTGCTCCTGCTGCCCTTCAAAAGAGAGCCAACTTTCAAGTTAGTTTCTCTGTGCCTTGCCAGTCAAGTTTTGATTATCTTTAGGAATGGAAGTTACACAACCCTTAAGGGCCCCTATTCTATTATGTATGTGGTTGTGGAGTGGAGTTGTTTGGTTTGGTTGGTTTGTTTGTTAGGTTTTTTTAATGCATAAGTAGTTAATTTCAAGTGAAAGTAGTTTTCATATACCTATTTGTATGATGTTCATGATGAATTTATTACATGAATTTCCTTCTTACCATCCTAAACATATTAGAGCAGGTTGCTACCGAGCTGAGTTCTTAAAGAATCATGTTATAGGCACAGTGCTGAAAATCTGATTTTCATTTTATGGGGCACATGAGCAAGAAAATATCTCAGAACTCCATTAAACAAAGCACTAGTGTTTTTAAAAACAACAGCAATTTAAAACCAATTTTGTTTAGATTGCTTTCTGGTTTAAATAAATATACTCTCCTATGCCCAAGTTGTAAATAACTGATGAATAAACCTTTTATTCCTGTAGTATATATAATAAAGGGCACAAATTTCACTGGCCAATAAAACAAAGCAGTAGAAAGTGATTCTGCTCTACCACAAACTCCTGCAGTTTATGTGGCTTCTGCACCATATTCTCTAGCTGAGAAGCCATGCTGCCTGTGGCCCAGAAAAAGGAGGAAGAAGCTTGGTGCCAAGGAGGAAAAAGCTTGGTGCCAAGGTACTCCCCCCTGAGAAGCCTCAGCTAAATTCTCTCTCAATAGCCAGTGACAGGGAGAGCAGCCCTTTGCTGAGACATCTACCAAATTTGTTCATGGCTTTAAAGGTCAGTGTAGTAACCTTTTGCATTCGTCTCAGACTGGATAGGGAGCCAGTGCTGATCCCAGAGCTCTGTGTGATCCCAGCAGGATTCACCACCAACTGCAGCCTGTCACATACTCTACACCCCTTTGCTTTCTGATTGGATGGAGGGTGCAGGTCTCCACAGCACAGACACATGAATGTCAGCACCCTGGTCATGCAGAAACACCACATTCTGTGAGCAGTGTGCTAAAGTGAGAGAAATTCTGTTCAATTATATAAGCTGTTTTTACAGTCTCAGTTCTAATGTGTACCTACATATCAGCCAGTGGACAAATGCCTGAAAGCAGAAGCATCCATCTCCCCAGCTATTTCTCCATCACCTCAGCCTTGTCCAGTCTGTTTTAGGCAGTCTTCACTCATCCATGCTCTCACACTATGCTAAGGCTGTCTTCTGGTACATAGCCAAGCATTAACTTTTTCGGGAACAGATTTTACTGCATTCCATCTTGCTACACTATTACTTTCCCATTAGGATCCCTGCCATAATGGGGGGCATATAGTCGATTCTGCATGGTCTAAAACAATAATAAAAATAATGGAAACATCTGTACAATGCTTGAAACCAGTGGCTCATGCTTTTTGGAGTGAGAACAAGACAAAAAACCCTGACAGCATTGACAGTAGTTTCACATCCATTTTTCAGTATCGACCACCTGTTGCTAAGGGAACAGAATGTAAAATCCAGGTAATACCTGGCCATGTTGCTATACCAGGATTTTATATTTTATTTTTGTGAGTGTATTAGATTTGGCAGTGCTTTGTAGCAGGAGAAACAGAGGTAAAGAAATCATAAAGAGACCAAAGTCTTATGTCACAGTCCTGGTTTACTATGTAGTATAAGAAATAAATGAGTAAAAATGGTAACAACATTGTTCCCCCCTACCTCTAATAACATCAAAGTTTAAAACAAAACAAGCTGAGCCTTTCTCTGTTACCAGTTTGTTTATTAATGTAAAATATTTCTCCTTGTGTCAGATAACTTTCCCCAGATGGCCCATCAGAAACGCTTCATTGAACGGAAGTACAGACAGGAGTTGAAAGAATTGAGGTGGGAAAGAGAGCATCAAGAGAGAGAGCCAGAGGAGACTGAAGAAGCAAGGAAATAAAAGGAGGGCACAGAAGCAGTGGCATATTTACTTACTTAATAACTCTGACTGTGGCCTATGGAGACCTAACCTAGTTTCTTGCAGATGATGGATGAAGAGTGCCTGTTGATATCAAAAAGAAAATTGTAATCTCTTCCTTAAAAAGTGTGTGCAACTATAGTATTTCTTTAGTTTGGTTTTAAGTTTGGCTTTTTAATAAGATTTGGGTTTAAATCCATTTAATTTTTATGAAAAGTTGTTGATTATTTTTTATTATTTTTACTGTCTTGTATGAGGTAATAAAGTATTAATTTCAAAAGCTAATAGGAGGAAAAGCTGTTTAACAATTGTCTCCTGTGTCTAAGTGCTGTGTTGTCAGTGACCAGCAAAGTTACTGCATGAACTCTGCTGTGGAGGAGGAAAGTGTTATGAGAAACTAATTCAGCTGAGCACTTAAGCATGTACCTAACTTAAGTTTTGCAGCTAAATTTACATCTTGAGTTTGCTAAACCAGAGCCATAAAGTTCAGGCCCTTTTTTACAGAAAATGGTACAGTAATTTAAAGAAGATACTCAGTTTTCCTTTGAACAGTGGATGCCACACCTGAGATGTGACACGGATGTGTGTGGAAGATTGAGGAGTTTTTTTTTTAAATCACTGTTATAAGGCTCGAAGAAAAAGGTAATTATGAAGCAAGAGAATGGCAATTCTCCTTGTAGGGAATGTACAAGTAGTTTACAGTAACAAGTTCAGTTTCTTTCTCAACTTCTTGTCCTATCAGGCTGGTGTCTACTTTAATGGATTTCTTTGACAAGAAGACACCAGTGTGGCCATTACTGTGACATGGTGTATTAGAAACTCTGTATGGGTGCTGTTCCAGAGAGGTTCATTGAAAACAGTTTTAGTCAAAAGGAGGGCAGTTTGTCCCCAAAGTATAGTTCAAAGGTGGTGTGCAGTTTTAAGTCACTCAATTTCCTTGATTTTTTTGGTGTCTGTGGCTTGTATTAGACAGAGAGATGTTTCTTCTATAAAAGCTCTGAACAGCACCAGAAATGGAAAATCTACTGTGTCTGTTGCGATTTTTTCCCACTGGTTACCAGTGTTGTTTGTTCTTTTAATTTTGCTGCTTCAAGCCATTAATTTCCATTAAGCTGGGTTCTCAGTTAATACAGTCCCTTGGTAAGTATTGTGTAGTCCTTTTTCATCTTTCTTTCTGATAAGCAAAACAGATTGAACCCTTATTCTTCTTAGCTGCGCGTTCTCTTCCTGAAAGGAGAAAAGATCCTTTTTGGCCAGTCATTTATCCATTTTCTGATGTACCACAGTTGTATGTGTTAAAATACAGGGCAGATTTGTGAGCACGGATGCACAAGCCTGGCCCAAGGAATTCATGCAGACTCATGGAAGAAAACTTTTGCCTGATGGCCACACTGCATTGAGCAGCTGCTTCACCCACCGATTGTCTGAAGCACCTCTCTGTAGGTGTGTGATGGACATCAGGGAAAGCACTTTATTGCAGGTGCCAAAGTAGACACAAATGAAGCTGAAACATTCAGACTACCCAAATGTCTTCCCAAAGTTTCACTTCTGAGCTAATCAATATGTGTATTTTCAGAAGCATACTTTTCTACACTTGCAGTGTGAGATGCACTTAAATACGGGGTTTTTTTTTACTCTTGAGCCCACAACACTACCTCACTTCTTCCAGCTTCTATGATTTGCCTTTTCTTAATGGATTGATGCTTTAAATCCATTTCAGAGGATGAGAGAAAAGAAAAAAACAAACACATTCTGTAATTTAGAGAGTGATAATAAACCATTAAAACATAAAGGAGGGAATAAAAACAAGGTAAAGACAGGGAGCTGCTTTCTGCTGAATGCTGCTGCCATTTGACTTTTGAGAAGTGATTGTAACTTCTTATAGCTTCAGTCTGTAAATAAAAAGCTGAAATGCTTCTCAAGAGTAGGAAGCTTGAAAAGCACCAGCAACTCCTGTCCACAAGTCTTTTGTATTTCAAATTATTTTGTATAATTGCCCATCTGCTTCTAGCAGTATGATGACATGGTGCAGTGCTAGAGGGTTGTGTAGCTGTGTAAACCATTATTTTATTTTTACCTCTTAACTGTGACCAGTTTCATATGTTTAACGAATAGAAAATTACTTCATTTGCAGCTGTATGATTGCTTAGCAAATTTCTCTCAGCATATCTGACATCACCAAAGTACCCCAGTGGAATTGTTAGCTCATAGTTTAACATTACTTTCATTATTCCTATATACAATTTCACTTTTTAGCTGTAAGAAGACTGCAATTTTATTCATAAATATTTTCATTAAAATAGATTGACTTTATCAGATAGGCTGTTTCAGGGGAGGAACCCAGAACTGTTCTTTTTTTCTTCTTTGACCCAGAAATTGCTTGGAAAAAACCAAATTTTTAAAACAATTTCTGCATTCCAGTTACTGCAGTTAATGAATTTTAGGCTTTCCTCAATAAAATGTAGATGATAACTGTGTTTTCACGAGTGGGCTATTTTCCCTTTTTTTGCTTCGTAAGTGTGGGCTAGGAAGATAGCCTGAAGCAATTTTGTTATCCTTGTCTTGAGAACAAAAACAAAAGGTAAAAAAACCCCCCTGTTTCCTTTGTTCAAACCGCAGTGTCTTTCTGTGTATGGGCTGTCTAAAAGCAGTGGCTGTGAATGTTCCTGTTAAGTTCAGGAGTTGTGTGGAATGTGAAGTGTGAGCACAGTCCTTTACAATAGACATCGAGGAGGGGAAGCCTCTCTAAGTTGCCTTTGGTAAAAATTATCATTGCACTCGTGCTGATCAGTGGAACAGCTGTAGCTTATAACCAGGCAGCTTGTGCTGCTCTTTTGTGAGGGGGTCTCTGGTTTGCTGATAAAGTGAGTCGTGTTCTGCTTCAGAGCCCAATCTCTGATCTAGAGGTTCTCTTGCAAGATCCATTGACTCGAGTAGGGCACAGGTAGATGAATGGAGAACAAGACTGAGATCTGCGTGAATCCAGCAGATCCTGTGAATATTTTTAACGTGACTATGTACAAAGCATTGAATAGAATTGTAGCTGATTTGATTGGGGACTTTAGTTGAATTTACATAAAACTCATGATGTTATTTGTAGACCTTAAGTTTGCTTTGTAAGAGTTCAGTTTCTGGAGGATTATTTAACAGCAGTACTAAGAGAACCTTGGTTTCTAAGATTGTTGTAAACATCGTTGCTAATAAAGTTTCCCAGAAAATACTTCAGGCATAGTTGTTACTTGCTAAAACAATTTGGGAAGATCAAAAGGCAAATCCTGATCATCTGTCTCCCTACTTCAAAGACTCTGATTACACAGGCTACATATTTAAATGAAATAAGTGGTTCACTTGTAAAAAGTTTCTTTTTGGTGGAAGTTTGTAAAGCCCTGTGAGAGCTTAGGGAGTTGCTCATCTGCATTATTTACCACTGTGCATTGTCTTTGATGAGGATGGTATTGCAACAGCAATTTTTGTGACCCGTACATGCGCCCTGCTTCTCCCCCTTCCTACCCACTCCCCACATCACCGATTCACATTCTTTCTGGGGCCCTAAGATTAAATCAGCTACATGCTCCAGCCGTGCATATTTCTCTATCAATCAGGGAGCACATTTACCTTAAGAGGCCCTTTTCTTCTGCCTGCTACAGGTAACAAAGGGAGCACCAACTTGTACCCAGAGTCTTGCTAAGTAAGTATATTTCCCTTTGCCTAAATCCTCAAAAGGATTTCAAAGCCTTTCATGAATAAGGGTATAAGTGATTCTCCTGTGACTTACAATACAATCATACCTGAATGTGTCAGTCGTGTCATTTTGTTGCTCTTCACAGCACCTTTACTGAGGGACTGTTTACCCTGTTACTAAGAGATAAAAAGGATGAAATTGTCACTGGGGTCCAGGGCTCAGGATGTCTGTGGGAGGGCAATGATGCCTCATGCAGTGGATGCCTTAGTCTGTGCCGTTAAGTATTGTCCTTGAAAGCCTGCTACGGTTCTCTTGGCACGCCTGAGAGGGTCTTCAAGGGAGAAAAAAGAACTTGGCTGTGCAGGCTGGGCACTGACACCCTCATTGCCTTTTCCTGTGAAGACCTGGAAAACAATGACCAAGAAGATCGGTGACTCTACTATAAGAAGCCAGAGCCCAAACTGTGTGCTGCTTGTACACCTCTTTAGAAAAAGTAAATAAATAAATAAAACCTTCCACTTAGAGCAGACATTTCAAAAGTAATCCATTAGCATAGGACAGGCTCTTGAGCTGACAAATTGTGAACTTTCACTGGTGGCAGAAGCAGCTCATACATCAGTGGTCCAGAAGTGATGCAGCAGTGATGGGTAAGTGTTTGTCACTGGAGGTAGCTTGTTACTTATTTAAAGATGGGGACGGTGGTCAGGGGAACCCATGGGACCCCCCTGATGCAAGCTCAGCCAACATTTCTAAAAAAAATAAAGTTACTTCTTTCTGAAAAACTAAAGTTACTTCCCTGCAGGTTTCCTCCTGTCATTACTTCAGTCATTTACTCCGTCAGAACAGTTCTGACATGGTGACCAGTTTTTGCTGCCAACTAGAATTACAAATCAAATATTGCAGCTCTGTTTCCAGAGGCACACTTGAACTGGCAAACAAAAAGCAGCCATTTCTCAATCCAGCAGCATTTGAAAATGCTAATACTATTCTATATCCAATTATAAATTTCTTTTTTATATAAAAAATAATTAAAATTCTGTAAGATAAGAATTTTTAATGACCTCGTTGAACAAGTCATCCAAAATTGCTGCTCTTACCTTTTGTTCTTGTGATGAAAAACATTGTCAAATACATAACTGTCTTTAAACTTTATCAGCAAGAAAAAATAAGTATCATACCATCTGAAGGAAAGTATCATTTTTTCCTTATCCTTGATGTTTAAAATTTCTGTCATTCAATGCTGCTGTCTTCTTCCTTCTTCCAAAACCCAAACCAAATATTTTAAATGTGTGTTCCACCTGTCAGGATGTCAGATTTCACAACCAATATCCCATCTCAGTTGGTGCCTGTACATTAACAATCAAAATCAATCTATACGTTACTGCTTTCTGGTTTTTGAACCAGGGCTTGACCAGACATCCAAAATAGTGTGACACCTTACAAGCCCTCAAAACATTCAGAGAACTCAATGGCTTTACCCCAAAACAGGTTTTCAAGACTTCCCATTCCTTTTGCTCCCATTGCTTTTATTTTAATTATTATTATTTTTCAGTGTTTTCATTTTTTATTTGTTCTTAATGTGATCTGCAGCACTACTGTCTTCTATTTCAAGGTTCCCTGATCCTTGCTTCTGCTTAGCAGATATGGCATCAATCCTCTGCTCACTGTGAGACTAGAAAATAAATGACCTTGAACTCTTTGCTCTTGCAAGTCATACCTCAACACTTACATCAGAAATCAAGTGCCCACAGCGAGAACAAAAACCTCGCTGCACATCCACGGAAATAAAGTACTGAATCTTTCCAGTACAGTTTCAGGGGATTCTGTCAGACGTTTTAAGAGAGGTTGTGAATTCTTGAGGCATGCAGTGATGTACTTTTTGCAGCTTATGTTGTGAATTTATGCAATTGGATTAAGTTTGGCATCTATTTCAGCTGGCAGCTTATAAATGGACGTTTATACATGTAAGTGAGGAGAGAGAGGTAAGAAAAGGCAGAACAGATGCCTAAAACACTAGGAAAAAGGCTTATTTCAGCACTGACTGCTGAGAAGCAGATTGATTTGGATAGAAAAATGTTGACTACTTTGAAATACAGACTGAAAAATATGAGGTTTCATTGTAACATAAATACAATTCTGTGCCATGTGCTTGGGATAATGATGGCTTTAAAAAATGCATTCAGAGTTGAGTTTTATGCAAAGCTAGAAAATAAATCTTATTGGTAAGATATAGCAAATCTATTAGAAGTGAGTCAATAAAACTTTAATATCTTAGAGGTAGAGGGGTGGGAAATAATCTAATAAAGCTGTGATAGTTTTCTAGATTTTAATTAGGAACATAGTTGAATATGTGTGTGTTTGGTGTAAATGCAGTTATGTATGTGTATATTTATTGACTTAATGGAACATCTGAAGTTTTCACTCATTGCAACATGATACCTTTTTATCAAGGAAAGAAAAAGGCTTCTCTGTGTTCATTTTTTAACAGGTATTTAGATACTGGTTTTATTGAACTAGTGTCCAGAGATTTTCACTACAACTGGGGCTTTTCATGCCAGCTGCTACGAACACAAAATGACAGGCAGTTCCTGACCCAGAAAGAAATAGAAAGGAAGCAATGACTTACTCAAAGTCACCGAACGGGTCAAGGGTAGAAATGAGAACAAAACCTGAATCTGTCAAGTCCCAGCTGAGATTTGTCCTCTCTTCATACTGCATAGCTACTTGTTTACACCATTTAGCTTTGGATGTTGTAGCTGGTTTGTTTCTGCATTAACATGGGTATTTTAAATTTCACACACAGCAGCCTAGAATGGGGCTTTACCTAATCTCTTTCATACTGAAAGCTTATAAAAGTAATTTTAAGAAGTGAAAGAAAGTTTAAACATGAATGGTGGGAGCTTCTCTCCACAGCCAGCAGGTTCACATTTGCTGCTGAGCTCCTGCTGTGGCAGCTCGAGCTCGTAGCTCCAAGGCCACTGCTCAGCACCTCAGGACAGTGTGTGACAGGCGTCACTCGGGTAGGAACAAGCAGCGTTGTCACCTTGCGTTGGAGCTGAGGTTTGGCCCTGTTATACACACACACGACAAAGCAGGCATCCCTCCTGGATTCACAGCCAGCTGTTAATGCCTGTAGTTTTGTAAAGTCTGTATCCTCCCCAGATCCATTAGAGGTTAGTATGACTCTAAGCACAGGATGTATTTCCAGCGTGGTGACAGAAGGAAATAAGCATGCAAACAGCTGTGCTCTCGTCTGTGAAAAGTACTTGGCTTCAAAGTGCCTAAGCTACTTCCTTGCTTCCTTGAAAAGGAATTGTTTGAGAGCTTTTTGGGCCACAGATAGGTAGAGGGGGCCAAGGGTAAACATCACAAAAAGAGAGGAGCATCCTCTCTTCTTAGTCTTGTGCTGCCATGTGTGCTGGTTGCTGCAGGAGGATTGGTGGCTGCTGGCTCCAGGGCTGTAATGGAAGGTGGAGGTGTGGTCTGGAGCACGATCCCGGGCTGGGAGTGTCGTTTGCCAGTACCAGGGATGCTGGGAACACATCCTGTGCCTTTTGAGCCGGTGAGAAGGCAGGCAGAGCAATGAGCATGGGATTTAGCCTGGCCTTGACTGGCAGAAACTGGTGAGATGGTAATGAGAGCTGAAAGTAGAAACAGGTTCTCTACGCTGCAAGCTGTTGTTAGCCCCTGACCAAAACCACTGTTTCCTGCAAGGCAGTGAGGAGTAAGGCTAGAGGTCCAGAGGACAGTACATGAGCAGAAGAGCCCAGTTCCATCAGTTGGTGCTTCCATACTGTTTGGTAACGGCCTATCTCATGAATTCCCGTGTTTTGAGGGGATTTTTGCCTGATCCCATGCAGGCATGCATTGTACAGGCATACGTGTGCACACGTGTGTATGGAGAGAAACCCAGGAGAGTGTGTGTGTATATATATGTGTGTGTGTGTGTGTGCGTGTGTTTGTACAAAGAAGTTTGGGACTGTGCAAGTGTGGAAATAAAGGAGGCCCAGCGAGACAGCTGCTTAACTCCTTTGCTTCCCAGGCAGATCTGTCATTTCTGGCTCTAGGATTGGTTTGTTTATTCTGTTTAATGATGCTGACCTTTGTGTTGGATAAGTTGGCCTGTAAGTAAGGCTAGGATTTGTGGCCTTTTGGGACTTTAGTTGTTTGGAAGACTGAGGATATTTTTTACTGCATCAGGTCCAAAGAGAATGAATTCTGATGACCCAGCTGCCCTTATAACTCATTTGCCCTTTACCTTTTGACAGACAAAGTGACTTCAGACTTAGTCATATGTTACAGACTGTATAAATTTGAAGAATATTCTTGTAATAAATGATGTCCTCTGGGAAAAAAAATTTCAAAGTTCTTTTGAAAGTTCCTATTTTCACAATGTATTTCATATGCTTTCTTGGGGAAATCTAATTTTGAATTTGCAGTGTGAGTTTTAGAAAGGACTTATCTGGAAAAATAGAAAAAAACCAATATGGATACATTGGAGGGTTTATTGCCTCAAAATGTATTGTCTTCCTTGAGAGATCTTACGCCAGTGTTACTTTATCGGTCTCTGTATGAACAACCAGTTTCTTAAGAAATTGTCTGCAAAACTTTCTTGATTTTGGGGCCCCCAATCTGATTCCAGAATCTCTTTTAGCTAAACAAATCCCTCAGGATTAGCACAGAAATGTTTGCACCTGAGATGTTTTACAGCACATCAAACAATAGCTTCATCTGTTTTCCAGTCCCTAGAATTTCAGTGGCCATCGTCCTGCAATCCTTATGCCTAAGACTAATTTTAAAACACATGACTGTCTCTGTTGAGCTGAGCACATCAGCTGGAAGTGGGAAATCATGTCATTTTCACTTGCCATCAGTGGCAGTGGCTTTGCAAGCTCTGCTGGCAGCTACAACTTCACTGTCGGCAGCAGGAGGGTCATGCTGGTCACAGCCCAGAGACCCGTAGGCTGCCCAGGTGGCCCTGGAGCTCGGTTGACTGTCACATAAACACAAGAGCCAAAAATCCTGACCTGTTTGCTTCCCCCCAGCTCTATTGGTCCTGCTGGGTGGAAAGCAGGGAAGGGGGAACAGAGAGATTTTAGTACTTTTCATGGTAAGTTAAGCAGCACTCTTTCTGACTTCTCACAGGAAAGGGATCTGCTGAGTAAGAAAGTGCTAATTTCACATCGTTGTTTTTCACAGTAGAGCTACGCTGTAAGTAGCTCTACTACTTACAAGCCTGAGAGGAACAAGAGCATAGTCAAATTAATGAAAAATAGGTTATGACGATAAATTATTCAAGTGGATAAAATTACTTTGGGTTTGGAAGACACTGAAACTTAAGGGCCAGATCCTTTTCCTCTGGTATAAAAAGATTCAGCTTCATCCCTTTCAGGGAAACAGAGGCAATTTACATCATTCAGTTCAGAATCTGACTATGACTGGCAGCATAAGCAATCATTTAAAACTCAGTGGCATATATTTAATCTACTTTGGGTGACAGCCATAAGGTGAATGTTTTAAATTCTGACATGGCATAGCCTTTCTTTTGAGATCTGTGGTGTGATTTTAAAGGGGATGAGATAAAAGCTGTGCTTCTCCAAAGGCACATTTTCTCTGATGTTAAAGGAAACAATGTAAAAATATGCCCACTAAATAAATCATCAGGGACTTTCAGAATAGATCACATCCTTATGTCTTAAAACTTGTAATACAACTGAAGTTGTTCACCTTAACTCAGTTTCTTTTGTTCAGCAATTTTTCCGTACAAGGAGGCATATGTAGAGAAGGCAAGTCTGGAGGAGCCACCCCTTCAGAAGAGGTTCTGATGAACAGAGATAAAGAAGCTCCTCTTTTGACTTCTGTCATGGCACTATCAGAAGTTTAGTCCTCATTAATCCCACTCACATTTCCAAGGAGGTGATAGTGGAAGGCTGTTATTCTGCTAAAGGTGAATACCAGCAAGCTGTGAGTGTACCTGGCTCTGCAGAATGGCCTCTGGATTTTTAAGTGCCTTAGCCAACACAGGGGAGGAATTGTGCTGATTTGGCGTCTGCTGCTCTAGGATGAATTTTCAGTGACATTTTCCTTCAGCTTGCATGCACATATGCACACAGTGGTGGAGGGCATAACCAGCTTTTACAGGCCATGTTTGAAGTTAGAAGTTGCAGTCAGTTGCACCTGTAGAAAAAAACAGAATACCCCAAAATCAAGAACTTCTAGTAAGTTCTTTTATCGCACTAAACTCTAAGGCTGAATCACATCCTGCCAAGCAGCAGACACTGAAGTCATAGCTACGGCCCCCTAGGCCCCTGCTGTGATAAGTGGAGAGAGAAAGCCATGTCTCCAGAGACTAGTTCATGTCTTAGGCAGGATGAATCACCCCCTCTTGTCTGAGAAGCAAAGGGTGACACCTCTTTCATCTTTCTGAACAGTCTAACGCCCATAGTTATATGAGTTGAATCTAGGCTTTAAACATTTGTGGCATATAGCTATAAGACACAAGTACTCACATTAAGCCAGCGTGGCATGGCCTCCTTAACACTTTACATAGCCATTGCTGTGAGGAGAACACTTTTTATCCCCAGATGACTCTTTCAACCATCCCCTTATGTGCAGATGTGAAGGGGAGTGACAGTTTCTCTGAAGTGAGAGTATTTTCAAATGTCAAGAAGCTTTATTTTTTAATGTGTTAAACCATATAAAATCCCCAGATAATATACCTCATAAATGAAATGAGACTAATTAGTAGGAAAGTAATGAGTGAGCATTTGCAGAGGTTACATCCTGAGGTCCAGTCACAGCTATGGAAAATGTGGGAGAGGGGTAAAAACTGCAATCTGCTTTGTTCCTCTTGCAGTGGCATTCACAGTTGTTAATTAACCCCAGGAAGGGCAACTTTAGAATGGCAAAATTAGGAGAAAAATGTTAAGGGACTATGAACCTTGTGTTTCCTTTCTGTCCCCTTTGTCTCCTGTCCGTGTCCCTGGGCAGGCACAAGCTCCTTACTGCTGAGCCAACCTGCGCTCGCATCCATAGCAGGGCTATGTCTCTATCCTTCTTTCTCTTTGTTACAGCCACACACTAGGAAACTCAGGTTCGAGTGCTTTTTCCACGAAAAACTCAAGAGCTACTGGGACACCACAAAGTCCTTTTGGCACAGGTCATCAACATTATGTAGCTGCCCAACTCCTTTTTTAAATGAGAGTCTATTACTCATCTGGAAAGGCAGGAAGAAGCACTTCTTCACTTTTGGAATTGGAAGGGTAAGTCTGTTACGGGTTTTCGAGCACTTGCATACAAAGGTATGGAGAGTTGTGTGAGGACTTAGAACAGACCGTGGAATTGGAATACCATCTGTGACAGCAGAAGTGGAAGCTGTTGTACTGACTGCACAGTAAAGGATCCAAATGGCAAATTTATGTTCTGGGTTTCTTAAGCTTGAATAGAGGTATAAGGTCTCTTTCTTAACTCATCGGAGTTGGTAGTTCCTTGACTTTAATGAGAAGCTATATTGAGCTGAAAGTCGAACCTTGAAATGAAACCTTGGCATCCAGGTAACTGAGATTTTCAAACCATGAATTTACAGTTTGTCAAAACATCAAGGAGATACTGCTGATGAAACAGCATCTATGCTATGTACTAAATCATAATGTACTTAGTGAAACACAGATGTCTCCTGAAGGAAAATGCCTATTGAAAACCAGAGCCATGCTGACCTGGGGTCATCCATTTGCACAGCTTTTAACAGTCACCTTCACCTGAACAGCCACAGGCTCTCTTGGAACAAGGCAGAATTCAAAATGCTTGAAGCAAATGCAACTGAAGGAGCGTGAAGTCAAATCAGTGCCCACTGCAAAAGCAGCATCTGTGTCTGTAGAATGACTGAAGGAGCTGGATAGAAAGGGAACAAAATGATGAGGAGATGCCGTGGCTGAATTAAAACTGCTGAGAAGTCAAATAAGATAAAAAAATAAAGGATAGCATTGATGTCAGCTGTCACAAAGGAAAAAAAAATTATGAACAAGGAGGTGCCATGAGAGAACAGGCATGTTGCAAGCAACACAATTTAATCACTGTGCCAATCTGAAGTTTACCAGGTCACTGTGGAGAAAAATCACCAACAGGGTGCCAGGGAACACTTTCTTCTTTGTTTTCTCTCAAAACTTAAATTGTTTAAATTTGTTTCCTCTCAACATTAATGGATGTGTTCTTGTCATCTTTTTATTTTTAGTCCAGTCTTCTTGAATATGTGCATTAATTGCACCTCAGCTACCTCTGAATTTTTCACTAGCCTAATTACTCTTAGAGTTTTGCTCATGTTTAGGCTGAACTTTTTCTTTCTTTGCTTATGGCCATTACTTCTTTTTCTGTTTTCTTCTGAGACTTGGTGTAATTTCCTTCCTTCATTTACATTGTTACCTTGAAGATATTTACAGGGAATGTTCATTTTCTTCCTGAGGTTTCTCTTTTCCCCTGTGTCGATCCTTTCAGTTCCTTTCTTTTTCTTCTCTCTCCCTAATTTGTATGCTCTCCACCTCTTATTATCAGTACAGCTAACATTTTGACTAATTTTTCATGTGATTTTTTTCTCATGTATTTAAGATTAATAGCTAAGTAGCAGAACTGACCTTAAAAATCTGTGAGGGACATTTCCATAAAAATACTGGATAGTATCTCTTTTGCACACTGCTTCATGCTTTTAATGTCCATCAGCAGCAAGCCTGTATTGCTAAGCCACAGCTGCTCACACACACACAAATACCTTTAGCCTTCATTTTTTTGCAAATAGGACTTTATATTCACATTTCTTTAATACGTCAGTGGTGCATATCTTATATTCAAACTGCCCAGACCTGCACAGGTTCTGTATAACTCATGTACATACGTGAGACCGGTGTGTGCATTTGAACAAGCAGAGTCTGTTCTCAGCCAGGAAACACTGGAATGGCATTCAGTGGGCATGTCCTCCTCCTTTATGGATGCCAGTCCAGGTTTACAGCTGTATATAAGTGTATTGACCTGCACGTAGACATCTAACAGGATTTTCAGAAGTGACTAGGCAGGCTAAGCTCCTCATTTCCTGATTTACTGGTTTACCCCTGAGTTTCTTCAGATGTTTGCTACCTATTCTGCATAAATTTGCTGGGGTGGGAACTGCCATTTTCTCCATGCAGTACTGAGAACAGCAGAGCCCTGCTGTAACCAGTTCCCCAGCAGCACCAACTTGACAGTGCCTGACAGCAGCAAAACAAAATCAGAGCAGTGCCCAGGGTATGTGCAGTGGGAACTAGCATGAAGTAGAAGGAGCCAAGTAAAAACACACCATGGAACAGGTTCATCTGATGATGAGGGAGTAAAGAAATGAGGATCAAATTTATCTTAGCACTTCAAGATGAGGCACTGTCTTTCTGTCCTTTGCAAACAGACTGATTAAAAATACCCCGAATAAAGAAAGGTGTTGGATGTATAAAAAGTGCAAGAACGCACTTTTTCCTTGAAATCTCTGGCCTCACATTTGTTTATAAAAGTTATCTAATAGACGGAGAGATGCAACCTGAGAATGTGTCTGTGCAGGTAATATGGTGCCAAGGAACGGGACTCTTGAGTCTGTCAGAGAAAGAAATGTGTTTAACAAGCCACCAGCTCAAGAAGATACAGTTCCTTTGCCCTGAACCCCCTGCTGTCACTGGCTGCTGTCAACTGGAGGGTTTGATTTCAATGTTGTGAGAAACCTCAGGCAATCTCACACAGTGCAAGTGAGAAAATGACAGTCCTGTGATGATGCAGCCAGTTTTCCTGATCAGCGTGATTGTATGAGAGCACTGTACTTAGTTATATCGATTTGTCTCTGAGAGCTCTTTCTGCCACATAAATCTCATTGAAAATCCTAAAGATCGTGCCCCAGAAGGCCACTATGTTATTTTTCTCCGTAAAAAGAAGCAGAGCCAGGGATTCATTTCTCAAAGTTTTAACTAGAACAGTCCATTTATGAGGAAGGTGTGAATTCATCTGTTTTACATTTTGAAGCATCTGAAAACAGCACTGCACTTTATGATTAACCTTTACTTCTATGAAGTACTACAAAGAGCCATATTTATCTCCTCTCCCTTTCTTTCTTGGATCAAGAGGTTTGAATAAAGAAGATCACCTTTCTTTTAGATGGGGAATAGGAAGGATCATTGTGGTTATTGTAGTTCAAGCCTTAAGTACAATAGGCACCACATTATGAAGATACTATTTATTCCACTTTAGTTAAACAGATTGATAGTGCTTCCCTTATGGAAATTTTCTTTAGAGTGGCTAAAATTATTTTTAAAATAAATAACCACTCTAAATTAAGAATCGAGTATTTCAACTCAGCCAGAGCTAAGGAAGCTCAAAATACAAATTCACATTAAGTCTCCATAGAATTATCAACGTCTGAGTCATAAAGTGTGTCTTTATGGCAGACTCATTTCTTCTAGCATATATAGAAGTAAATATAAGAAAACACAAGAAGTTTGACCTTTTTTAACTTGATAAAACCACTTTTTTAAAAGAAGTGACTCTTGAGTTTGAATTATCTGTAACACAGAAAGAACCCGAACACCTACATATGTGTGAGTTTTAGGCTGTTCAGGTACAGAATAGATTGTATGAAAGGGCTATAAATGTTTCAGTAACACTAAATATTTGGTAATATCAAAATTTGTTTCCACTTTGATAGCATATTAAATTATTCCTTGGCTTGCTCTGTCTGTCGCTCTGCACAGATGCAGTGATCTGCACACACACTGTCATAGGAGACTGAGGGCTTAATTTCCTTCTCCTCTTTTCTTCTAAATAAACTAACTCCAAGACCTTTTACAGCCAGGATGTGCCAAAGTTTCATTTATTCATTTAAACTGTGCAGCCTAGTGCAACTTAAATATAATTACTGTACATCAGAACAAAGCTAACTTCATAAAGCCATGACATGGTAAGCAACATCTGATTAGACAAGCATTCTCCTACAACAAAATTATGTTCTGCTTAATTTCCTATTCTTTCCTAAAGTTCCTAAAGTTCCTAAAGAACTCACATTTGTGAGTTCTCTCCAAACCTTCTTGCTGTAGGTGTTCTTATTCTGACTTTATAGTAAATGACTTGAAGTTGCTACAGCAAACAGATGAGAAGTCTAACGCAGTAAAGCAGCAGGGCTTCTGAGGGCTGGAGCCAGCAGTGCCTAACAGCACATTTGTTACACGTATACATTTAGTCACGAGTACAACTCTCATACCTGAAGCATATCAGCATATCTTCACAAGTGTGGAAGTGTTTTTTAAAGCGACAGTTCAGACTGATTAGAGTTTGAATCCATGTCCCAGACTTGAAGAAAACAGGACATGAATCTTGCCCAGACTGATGTACATTTCTCACTTTACGCACCAGGACTAGTGCCTTCAGTTTCCCTGAACTGACAGACTAAATAATCATCACATGCAAAGAAATTCAAAGTTAGTTTCTGAGCCTACAGGCTATAGAAGCCAACACCATGTTTTTTGGAGTGGTCTTTAAATCTCTGAGCTCCCCTTGATCCCCTTTCCCCTGATACTAATGTTTCAGGTTTATGGGAGAGATTTAAATACAGCCACTAACACTTTATGACAGTCTAAGTTATATTTCTGTCAGGAACAATGTTTCTCTAGCTGCCCCTCAACACTCCTTTACATTTCCTTCAGTGTCAACCCTTTTTTGTACTTAGGTGAGACAAACACAGACTCTCCCTCTTCCATGGCTGATAGTAAGGGGATGGAGGAGTTGGAAGAGAACACTAGCTGGTGACTGTGTTCATGGGATAAAGGTTTTCCTAAAGCTACTTTTTGGGTCTTCCTTTCAGAGTTGGAGGAATGATATTTGTGTCTCTCTTTCCTAAACTCAACACCCCGTACACCAAACAAAAATATATGCCTTATTTGCCAAGGAGCCTAGAAACTGTTCTGGTGATCTCTAACTCACTGCTGTCCCACAGAGATTGGGCAGTGGGAAGGCAGTCTAATGGGAAGTGTTTTCCCTTGAGTCATCAAAATACCTTCCGGAGTTCACATTTTCTCACTTCATCACATTAGCTCCAGCAATGACAGGAGTAACTCATGCTGAAAGTACTGGACATACAGAAAAGGACTTTTGGAGTTTGCCAATTATTAAAAGGTACCTAGTGAGTGCCCAGAACTACCTGCATCAATGAAATGTGAATATCCCATTCACACTTGCAGGTATAAATCAGAGCATGGGCAAAATATTTGTCAGGGTTTCGAAAGACAAGAGAAAGTAAGACAATAAGTCTGCGCAATCATTAGCATAACAGCTTTATATATATGTATATAAAAGTAGTTAATATATGGTGTAAATGTTTATGAAAGTATGTAGGTTACCCAGAGGATAAAAGAAAGGAGATGCAAGAACAAGAGCTCGGTGAAATAAAAGTGTGCAGTTCAGCTTTGTCCCAGTTGGTCTGGAGGCTGGGGATGCAGGAGGGGTGACCAGAACTGGCACAAAGCAAGAACCACCTGCAGGAAAGACATGACCTTCCAGTGGAGAGGAATTGAGAGAGAGAAAGCAGACAGCTGACAGGTTGTGATGATGTCTCAGCTGACATAAAATGAGAGTTTGGTTTTGGTTTTGCAAGGTAATGGTTAATGGGCAATAACACGGAATGCTGAGTGCTTGGCACAATGTTTCATATGTCATGACCTTCCTGCCAGAGATCTTTGTTCACACGCGTTTCTTTTACTTCATGGTCCTCAGGAGCAATATCTATAATCTGAGTCCCTTTTTGTCCTCTGCTGCACTTCATGCTGGTCATTAAATAGTTAACCTGCATTGCCTTTCAGGAGTCTCATCTCCCTTCTGCCAGGATCAATGATAAAATTCTGACTGTGAAAGTGAGAGAGCCCGTGGGCCAGATGGATATTTGGTAGCAAAACATTTGAAAGGCTCTTTCTGCAATAAAGAGCTACATGAAGTACTTGCTCTAAAGACAAGCACCAGTCTCTTGTCTCCATGGTATTTGTAATCAATATTATATTACAGGTTGATTAAATACCAAGATATTAGAGCAGTGAATCTCAAAGTGTATTTTTGACTTTTCCTTGTTTCTCAAAAACAACTGTAGAAATTATTTAGAGAAATGTTGACAATACCAGAAAACAACAACATTAAAATAGCATGATAATCAATATCTCTGAACATGCAATCTTGGCAAGGGGGAAACACTCATCACTGGATCAGTACCTGGCAGATGCTGCAGGTGAGCAAGAATATCACAACTTCGTGGCCTAAATGTTTGTCCCATTTACCCTGTGCAAGTAGATAGTATAAACTGTGGAATAATTTCCACACATAGCTTCTTAGACTAGTATCCAATGTGTGCATAAAAGGTGGATGCCACTCAAAGAGGTCATGACATCCCTGGGAAGCCAAATGGAATTGTTTAAATCTGTTGTCTTCATAGCTGTGTACTAAGGGATGCGTCTGGTGTGCATTTGACACTGGAACACAAAAATGGGTAAGCAAGAGAATGAAGGCCATGTGAAGAGCCATGGCTAACCGAGCCATAACTCATAGCAGGAGCAGGTGGCTTGGCCCTCTTGTCTCTGGATTACTTTTTTCTCTTTAGGCTTTTGTCTCTGGCAATAGACATTAGATTGATGTCTGTTTGAACATGAGTGATAAAGTCTGGGAGCAGTGTGAGAAGGAGGAGGCAGAGAGAACCCGGCTCTCAAAATGCCCAGCAGTGGCAAAACAGAAGATACACCTGCCCCTGTTTTTCATTCTGACAGGTACACCTTGGTATGTGGGGGATAAAAGTACATGAAGCAGTAACAGGCTGAAGAGTGTTCCCTCTGTGAGCTCCCATAAAACCGACTTAGGGGAATGCTGTGCCAGAGACCAAGCCAGTCAGACCCACGCTGTCTCCTTACATTCCTACAGCAGCTTACTCAGTTTTCATTTACCAGAGCTCTTTTATTCAGTCCTCTTTTCAGTGTCTTGTTACCAAAGTTTAGGTTTTTTCTTTGGGGGCGTTTTTGGGTTTATTTTATTAGAGGAGGTTTGAGAGTATGTTTGTTCTAATAAGCTGGAGCTCTAATTGGGAAATGGGTTAAGCTTGCTTCCAATTAAGATAATTGACATGAAATACCCAATTGCACTCTGAGAGAGAGAGAAATAAGTTCCCCAGCTGAGCTGTAGAGGAGAGCAGCTTTGTCTAACAAAGAAGGTAGAAGCAGATGTTTAGAAAAACATGTAAAAGCAATCAGGAGGGGATTTATACATTTGGTTATTAATTAAGATGCATGCATGAGCAGCCAGCTAGCCCAAGTTCTGAGTTAAGAAAGGCAAAATTCCAACAAGGGGTACAAGGAGAGCTGTATTTAGGAGATTCCTGGGGCTTTAGTTTTTTGGTTGATTGTGGGGGGGGTGTTGGCCTGCGTTGTTTTTATTTGTTGTTTTTTTTTGGTTTTGGGGTGATTTTTTGTTTTTTCCTTCTGTAAAGGAGAAACCGGCCCAAAAGTTTTTGGAAGTTTCAGATTAGCATGTCCCCTCGCATACAGTCTTCCTGACTCTGTTCTCTTGATCGTGGTAAGTTTGTTTCTCTTTTGCTTAAATAAAGTAGGGTATGATGATATGGTCCTATCAGGCCATGATTGTCTCCACAGCTAGTAAAAATATAAATGGTTTTGTGTGCTCTGTGGTTTGCCAAGGTTAAAAAATGTGTAATGAGTATTAGAGCAATTAGAAATAGTGAGTGACTGAGGACTTCTGATGATGCTTATGTTTGTTTCTGTGTGGGAATAAAGGAAGTGGAATCAGCCTTTCTGATTGGAGGGACAGAGGTGCTTAAGGATCTGATGTGGAGATAGACAGCTGCTGAAAAACTGTTAGTTGTAGCAGTCAGCTGGGAGAAAAGAAAACACAGAGAGGGGGTATTTGCTAGTAACTGTCTGTACTACAATCAGGGAAAGATGTACTAGTGTTGGCAAGAAATAGGAAGAGCTTCAAAGATTTTGGATAAGAATATGTTTGTATTTTTTATTTTAATTTGTGCCTTATCTAACAAACTCAAATTTAATTTACAGCATCAAAAGAATGTTATCTGAGAGTAAGACTGGAAGAACCAACACTGAATTCACTTGGCTGCTCATTTAAGTGATCATTCCTGCAATTTTTATGCCAGTATTACAGCATCTTAAATGTTTGCTCTGTTCTTTGGTTCTCTTGTTTGAGCTGTCCTTGAAATTCATAGAATCACAGAACAGCTTGGATTGGAAGGGACCTTAAAATTCATCTAGTTCCAACCCTCCTGCCATGGGCAGGGGGGACACCTTCCACTAGACCAGGTTGCTCAGAGCCCTATCCAACCTGGCCTGGAACACTTCCAGGGATGGGGCATCACAATGTCTCCGGGCAACCTGTGCCAGTGTCTCACCAACCTCACAGTAAAGAATTTCTTCCTAATAGCTAATCTAAACCTACTTTCTTTCAGTTTGAAACCATTCCCCCTTGTCCTGTCACTACCTGCTCTTACAAAAAATCTTTTTCCCATCTTTCTTGTAAGCTCCCTCAGGTACTGGAAGGCAGCAATTAGGTCACGTCTTCTCTGCTCCAGGCTGAACAATCCCAATTCTCTCAGGCTTTCCTCCCAGGAGAGGAAGTCCATCCCTCTGGTCATCTTGGTATCCCTTCTCTGAACTGACTCTAACAGGCCCAAGTCCTTCCTGTGCTGAGGACCCCAGAGCTGGATGCAGCACTCCAGGTGGGGTCTCACAAGGCTGGAGGAGAGGGGCAGAGGAGGGGGAGACAAATTCAACAAGAACTTAAAAAAAAAAAAGGCTGTTGGCTTTAATGGCTTGTCTAGCTGACTTATCTCTGTGGTGACTTTGGTAGTATTAATGAAAGATTACTATTTGCAGGGGATTGTGGTTGGTGTGTTGCTTGTTGTGGGGGGGAGTAATTTTGCGTAGATAAACCTGGCAAATCAATGTTGGAAAACCAAATACATTTTCTGGGTGAAATGCTACCTTTTAGCTGACTTTTCTTTGTGATTGAAGTGCTCTTTGATATAGTAAATCAAATAAGAAGACAAGAAATATGACAGATTCTTCTATCATGTAAATAAAAGTGGTTCTGCTCTCAGAGCCTCAGCACATGTGGAGGGCTGCAGAGCCTGGACCACCTTTCAGCACGGGGACAACCAGGACTTCTGCTGCTGCTACTGCCATTGTTTCGAAGATGAAAAGCTCAGTCTGATGTTTTGTGAAATCCTGTACGGCTGCTTTAATGCCCTGTCTTGGGGTGACTTTATGGCGTGTATCCCCTATCACCCGCTCTATGCCCAGACACGAATCCTGTGTCCCTTTCTGTAGCTTTAAGGCAGGCCTTTAAGAGAGAGCGGGAGAAGCCGGCGGAATTCCTTCGGCGCTGTGTTCAAAACCACAGAGATAACTCCGCTGCGTTCTGCTGCTTCGGCGTCGGGGAAGGCACCTTCCAGCTTTTCCCAGCTCTTGGATGGAGAGTTAAACTCCTTTGCTTCCCTGGGACTTCGGCTTCTTCTTCTCTTCTGGACTGTTCAAGCATATCAGGGCCTCACGGGGAGGCCTCTCCACCTGGGCCCGGAGGGGCCCACACCGAACCCCAGCTCCGAAGAGGGGCAGAGAGAGACCACACCCACAGGAAGGACTCTGAAATCTACCCAGGCTCTTCCCGCAGCGAGAGGTTTTAAGATTTAGCATTATTCTCTTCCCGTGCCTGCCGTGCACTGTGTTTGTTAAATATTTTTTTTCTCCCCTTTCACTTTCCTCCGAGGAATTTCTTCCCGAGCCTGGTGGGGGGAGGCGCGGCTGTAACCCGCCTTCTGTCAGAGGGCGGTCATTCCGGACCTTCCTCCGAGTTTGTCGCGGACCGGGCCATGTACGAAGTGACAGAGCCCAGAGGTGGGGTCACTGCAGCCTCCCTGTGCCTGCACCTGCGAGTGTGTGTGTGTGTGTGTGTGTGTGTGTGTGCGTGCGTGCGTGTCCCTGCTGAAGGAAGGGCGTGGGGGGCGGCAGATGCATCCCCCACCTACAGGGCAGCGCTCCGTTTCCCTCACTTGGGGCTCAGATAATGAGGTAAATAAAAACTGCGTAGACTTACGTATTTATAGCCTTGTGATCTCCTATTGTTTTTAAAAGCTGGGGGGTTTTGGCTATTCGTACAGAGGTTTTCCTCTGGAGGTCCACCAAAGATCGCAGGTGGATATTTGGGCTGATTTCTCATCAGTTACAGAACTTCCTCAGTCCTTTCATAAACCCCGCATGGGTTTCAGTGTTAAACTGTTTGATTTTGCGGTTCATTCTAATGCTTTTGATGAAGTACTACTTTGCTGTGACCTTTCCCACTCTTTTCTTTGTCCTTGTCCTTTAAATATGATGGAATTTGTGGAGATATAGACAGCTCTTTTATTAAGGAAGTATTAAAATGAAGAATTTTCTCTGGAGGTTGTTCTCCTTATGTAAAAAGATACTGCAAATGACATTTGGATTCTCCATAAGTGCAATGAGACGAAATTTTTTTGAATCTCATATGATGAAAGACAAATAACTGAACAGTGCTATTATAAATTATGTGATCTTTATATGCTTAAAGAAAGGCATTCTGCATGCTTTACCTTGACAAAGCTGCTGCTGCCTTCCTGGGAAATCTTGGCTAGTCAAAATTTGGCTTGTCAAATAGACTAATTCCTCCTCATAGTAAGCATCACTAAATGGTGCCTTCTGGTATTACACCACTCTTGGGAGGCCTCGATGATCACAGAATAGTGATCCTACTGCTTTTATTGCATGGTGCAAGCCAGACACTTAAGAATGGAATTTCAAAGACTGAGTCAGTTTAGCCCTTTGTCTTAAAGTGATTGGAGAATCTTTTCAAAGGTTTATCTTTATGATAGTGTTGTAAATACATAACATAGATTGAGAGAATTAGGAAAAAAAAAACAAGTTAGAAAAAACAATTTATTAAGTAGTATCATATAAATAACTTGTTACAAAAATCAATTTGCAAAAAGGCAAATTCACTCCGTCTGTGAGAAATTGTTGTTCAAATTGGTTTCTCATCAAATCCTTAAATTTTATTTCCCCCTTCCCCCCAACCCTCCCAAAAGAAGCCAGTACAGTGAACAGGAAATATAAGGGAGAGAGTGCACACTTTCCATCTGAAAAAAACCAATTGCCCATCCACGCTGCAGAAGAGATAATCATTCCAGCATGGGTCCCTTTGCAACACAGGGAAGTTCTAGGTGTAAACCTCTTGGGTGACAAAATTGTCACCCACAAGTGTCCCTCTCTGCTGAGCAATGACCAGATCCATCCAATGCTGAGGCTCCCTTGGCACAACCAGGGGACGACATCACGAGAGACTGTGTGGCTGGAGCATGCCAGCAAGTAAATCTTCCCAGGTGGAGGCATCATTTTCAATTTATGCTTGGGAGTATTTTTAATTAAAAAAAAAATCAATACCAAAAAGCATTTATTTTAAAGGGTTTAAAAAAATCACAAATCACAATAGGAGTTTGCCAGATTGATTTCGCTCAGTAACACAGTTAAGATGCACATAGCATTTTATATAAGGCCTTTCTTTTAAGTTTAATTTTTCAGAGCAATGGAAGTAATCACAGAATTAAAACAGTACAGTGATTCTGAAGAGTTTTTTATGTGTCAAAATCCAGAACAATTTTGTGTTTGCAGTGTTCTTTGTTGTGTTCACCTGAATGCTTAATAATTCTATAAGTTTGTATCTTTAATAAACACTAAAGTAATAGATCATAGAAAACTAAAAGCTTATAGAAAGTGTCTCCAAGTATATTTACATAAATAGTGCAGTCTCATAGGAAAGGTCAAAAGCCCATGGGAATGGAAAGGATTTCTCTATATGCTGGACTTATGCCTTATTTGTCAAATCGACTTTGTGGTAGGAGAAATTTAAACATAGCAGCTCCTTTTATATTCTTTTTTTTTTCAAATTTATTTTTAAAGAAAGCAAAAGATACATGAAGAAAAAAAAAAGATAAGGGCAGGTTCTGTAAAAACTCCTTTGAAATCCTAACTCTACACATAAGATGATAGCTTTGTGGCTTTTCAGTGCCACGGGCTTGCCTTGCATATGACTGATTACCTCCCCTCGCCCTCCACGCAATTCACCTCCTGTTCTTCTTCCTGAAGTGCTCAGTTCTCTGACATTTGTACTTCCTGTAACCCCAGCCACGGCTTTTGGATACCTACCACTGAATTTTATGAACTGTTCAGGACTGTTTAGTGTATGACAAACACAGGTCTGGGCTCAGAAGTGTAATATTGCAAAATGATCGGCAGGATCAAGATTGTTTCAGCTGGCTTAAATGAAACTGCTGAGGGCAGAGACTGGTATTAAAGCATTGTGTTGGTGTTCTGTGTTTTTTTCTCTTTCTGGAGCAACGCATGAGCCTGTAGACATTAAATATGCTTTTGTTTAAGTACAGAAACAATCTCTGAGAAAAGAACCTTTTCTGAAGACTGAACTGAAAGCAAAAAATATTGTGGCTTTGACATTTATTGGTGAGGCTGCTGTTTCACAGGTATAGATGGGTTGGAAATATCCTGCCTTTCACAGCTTATGACAGTTCATACTCACTGGAAGTAGCATAATGACTGTTACTTTGTCAGCTCTCATTTAATGGGGAAGCTCAGACTGCAGAGTTAATTGAAATGCAAATAGGCAGGGGATGGCAGCATCCATTTGGGACAGTGGTCTTCTGAACCACTTCAATATTACTCCTAGCCAAAGGAAACACGGAGAGACCTTTCTAACAGATGGTGGCAGGTAGAGCTAACACAGTGGTGCTTGCAGAGAGTTACCTGCTCAGAACCACTGTCAGGAATTCTCCCTGCAGAAAACCACCAAGACAGTTATGCTGCAGAAATTTACTTGACTTTCCTTCCGAGAGATCTACATGGAAATGGCCTGGATTTAAGTTGCTTGGTCTAAAAAGGATGTCTTTCTCCCTATCCATGCAGATCTCTCTCTGGTGTGTCAGGAAATCTGAAAGTGTTAGAAGTCCGCTGTTGGTTCTGCTCAACTAGGTAATTCTGGTTTTGAAACATGGCCAGCTTCCAGTGCTCATTATTTCCCCTCCTTTTAGTCATACTGTACATGTGTAGACGCACACTTCTAGAGCCATTTCTCCCTGCTATACTTTTCCATGACTGTTTTTGTTTTTATGGTACTGCCGATGTCCAGTTTCTTGGTTTTGTGGGATTTTTTTTTTTGTTTTCGTAACAGAAAAATGGAAAAGTTGTAACTTGTAATGTAGACTGCACTTCCTAAAGTGGATTATTTGAACGTTGCCTCTTCCATTCACATTTAACAGTGATGAAACACCTGTCCATAGAATGAAGTAAGACCAGGAATATGTATCTGTTTCTTAGGAAAAATTTAGAAAATATTTCTGTTGGTACAGGTGACATGTTATTCTACTATGTATCTTTTACAGCATATTTTTAACAGAAATAACTGAAAAATACAGACAATTTGGTTTTCTCGTGGTTAGACACAACTCCATCTATGTCAGGTTTGGGAACACATCTCAATCCCGTGCTGGTAGAACCTTGTGCAGAGCTCTCTGCAGGTCTTTACCTCAGCTCTTTTCCAAGCACTTGTGTACCCAGAGAAATGTCCTGGCACAGCTGCACCAGAGGCATGGGCTGCCGTGTCTCCCTGTACTGGTGCTGCTGTGGGATGGAATTGGGTTTAACCTGAAGTGGTTCTCCTGGGGTAAAAAACCCACAGCAAACACAAAACAAAAACAACAACTCCCCACCAGTTTTCTGGGGTAAAGTGACTCTCTTGGGAGTTGAGATGAAATAGCTGCTGTAGAAATCTTATTCCATTTCAAGTGTGGAGATGTTATTGTTCTGCAGCAGCATGGCTGGCATAGACTCCCAGGTCCCTGTTTTATGTTGACTCCACTGAATTCCTTGGCATCTTCTAATATGTTTCCTGTTGTTAGGTCAGATGCTTTTCCAAATTAAAAGCCAACTGCATTTTTATCTCTCTACCTGGCTTTGCTAAACTGCCTAATAATACTTCTTCTTCTGAAAAAGGTGTGGTTGTAAGAAGAGCAGGCTTAAAACAGCCTTGAAAACCACTTCATAGCCCATAGTCCAACACTTGTTTATCTACAAATGACAATTGTAGCACTGTGTGAAAGCATTGTTAAATACTCATTTCTATCATCTAGCACGCCACCATGCAACAAAGTGCAAAGAAATACTACTGCAAAGGTTTGTATTCACTGCAATATGGCACTTTCAATATTTAATATGCAGTACTGATTTTATAAATTGCACTTTGTGGTACTGCCAAGCAAGAAGAAAAGAAAGAATTGAACTCTCCTTGCTGTGTGAGAGACGCTAAGTCTGTTTAATTTGCAGGAAAAAAATAGACCTTAAAACCTAGATGCATAAATGATAATTTGGATGCAAGTTTGCCTCATATTTTCTT
Source organism: Gymnorhina tibicen (assembly GCA_013399875.1). Lineage (NCBI taxonomy): Eukaryota > Metazoa > Chordata > Aves > Passeriformes > Artamidae > Gymnorhina > Gymnorhina tibicen. The sequence continues at coordinate 1,806,187 of VXAZ01005702.1, read as the reverse complement.
AGAAGAATGCATTTGCTATTCAGGCACCATATTTGTGGTGACATAACATAATTTTATATATATAATATATTTACATAACAGGCACGAGTAGCCACTCTCATTATTTACTGTGTCACTCAATGGACAAGATAAAACCAGCTTTGAATTAAAAGGGAAAAAAACTGCAAACCAACCCAAAACTTGCATTTGGACTGCTACTAACAATCACTAAATCAGACAAAATCACTGTACAAACATAGGAAAATAGTTACTAGGAGTTCAGTGATCCTCCTGTCTCGTTATCCCACCCCAAGAAGTGACTAATGCAGGCTGACTTGCAGGGTGGCCCAGCCCCTTCAGGGCACCGGGGCTGTCTTCAGCCAAGTGCCCCTCTTCCCAGTGAGCTGGGGATGGCTCGCAGGGCTGAATACCTGTGTGGCTTCACAGCCACCTCTGCCATCCCCTCCACACTCTGATCTGTTTCCTAGGGTCGTAAGGAGGGGAAGGGACAGTTCACTGGCTCACTTTGGGCATCCAGCTGGATTCTGAGCTTGAGGCTATTTGCTGGAGGCAAACCCAGAGTGCAGGGTGAGAGAGGCATGTGTTAGGAAGCCACTGGGAGAGCCCCTGGAGGGATATGCTGGCCCTACTGACTGTGTGAGGGGAGCAGTCCGAAGAGAGGGACCTGTGGCAGGTGGTGCTGAGCATCTGCTGCTCCTCCACATATCTGAAATCCAGATGGTCTCTCCTGTCTGCCAGAGCCAGCTTTGGACAGACTGCTTCCTAGAAGTTCTGATTTCAAGGAAGCTGTGAAGAGCTAGGCTTTTATCATCTTAAATTACTTAGGGGCCCTCAGAAGGACATAATAAGGCTCTAGCCATGCCATTGCCATTATGATGGGTGCAACAGCTCAGCCCCGCACTAAAGTGATGGGGTTGGGACCCACACTCTGTTCGACTTAAACACTCTGAGAGGCCTCCACCAGGGAGGCCAAGGGCCCCGGACCCTTGGAAACCCTGGGCTCCTCTGCTCTGAAAGCATCCATTCTGTAATGCTGGGCATCTGCAAGCCATTAGCTGCTGTGCCCTACACCTACAGGTGTGCAGTGCTCTCCTCACTGTGAATGAGTCCTTTCCTGCCCAGCCAGGGCCACAGCATGGCTGGCTTGTCCTCTTCCCTCTGAGCTGGTCCACAAAACCTAAAATTCTGTCATTGTGGTTGTAAAAGTCTAATACTTGAGATTCTTACCACTCTCTTTAACTCACTAGGAGTAATGAATTCCAGGGACTAATTTTTAATTCCTCTTAGTTTTCCGTTTGTTAACTTTTTTCTCATTTCTCTTTATTTCTGGAGTAAATTGGAGCTGTTTAATTTTCAAAATTATTCACTTAAAATTTGGGGGAGGAGGAAAATAGGTCCATTCCTTTAATTCTGGTATTAAATACTGTTTTATGAAATAGATGAGAATAGTAACACATGAGGTATTTTTTAAAAAAAATTCCTTCTTTCCTTGGCACAGTGCCATGGGCTGGTTCCCTACTTTGGGACACAGGGCGGCATTTAACTCCTGGAATTGGATATGCCCCATGGCAGCCTCTTAGGGTTTTCTCCAGATAGCCTCTCCTAGATGGCTGGGTTTGAAGAGCAGCCACTACATGTTTGACAAACCAACTGAAATACTGAGTGGTGTGCAAGCTATAAAGAAAACTGCTTTGGCCCAAGATTATGGCATCTTCCCCCACCCTAGTCCTGGACAAAAATTACTTAGCTTGGCAAAGCAGATAAACACACACAGAGAAACTTGTGGTTAAAATTTTACCTTTTGGTGAAGTCTTTAACAACCCTGGCTGAGTAGTTTATTTTAAAAAATGAGTTATAATTATAAACCCTACTTTTCAGGCCACTGGAATGACCATTAATTCTCACTTACTTATTCATTCAGGGCTTGAGTCTGGGAAAAAAAAAAAGGAAACAACTACCCAAAATCATGAAAAGTTACTTCCTCTGGCAGAATGCCAGTGTTTTCCATTTCTAAAGCATTTTCTAAATGACTCGTTCTTGCAACATCCTGATGAGGTAGGCATTTTTTCCCCATTTTACAGATAGCAAAACTGGGCGGAGAGTCAGTCAGGAATCCACCCTGGACATCCAGGCAGAGAAGGTCAGGACAAAAAAAGCACTTTCCTCCTCAGCAGTTGCTCCTTTTGCCCCGAGGATGGCAGTCACCTTGAGGCCACTCCTCCCCACCTGCACATGAGAACAGGCGGGAGAAGCTGGGTATGAACACCCTGACTCCAAGCTCCCTAGGACAGTGGCCATCACTGATGTGCAGGTGGGGGCCGACTGAGGAAGTGCAAACAAAAACACAGTTATGATCTGTTCCTTCCTCCAAGTCATGACCTAATCTGGAGCTGGATTTGATGACTTTCCCTGTATCGCAAAGCAAGCCTGGGTTAGAACTGGGAAACCATCTAAGAATTAGATATTGGGGCTACTGACCACACACACGTGCACACACACACATCTCTCCAGCAATGCTAGGTCCAAAGAATATATACAGAGCAGTCAATGAACTATATATATGTGTGTGTTAGTATGATTCAGTGCAATGGGGCAATGGTGAGTTCTAGAGAAACACTCAGGTTTGAATGACCATTAAGCCTCTCTACCCTCCTCATGAGTAAAATGCGTGTTTGATGTTCTTTTCTCAGCTTACTCTACTTGTATAATAAACCTTCATTCCATCACCACTACTTTTGACTATAATACATAGGGTAAACTAGGGTACCTCATTACATTGGGATGTGCAATACACAGTCGACAGAGCAGTCGTCTGAGCTGAATAGTCTGAATACAAGTAAAAAGCAAGTGAGCTTAAACAGTAATACACTCCAATTTACAATATAAGCAGAACAAGTAAAAATATTGCTCACCATCTGATCCTTTTTTGTCCCTCCACTACTGCTGTGCCTGTAAGATTGGCTTGGTAAACTGGATGCACTCAAAAAATAAGGATTTTGCCTCTTGGAAGCTCATAAAATGATACTAGAAAAAGTTTTCTGATGGCTAACCCACACAGACTGCAGTCATTAGACAATTCAAATGGGTAGAATACGGAACCCTTTCACACAGCTGTGGAGAAACAGAAAGAAATAGCCACTTCACATATCCCAATGCTGTTTCTGGGAACGAGGAAGAGAAAAAAAAGAGAAAGAAAAAAAAAGACAACATATTAAGAGTCTTTGTCACTGTCCATCGAGCCATACATATCTGCCAGCTTTTTAAACCGAGGTCCCCAGTCACTGAGGTAATCGTAGTCCTGATCTCCATCCGTAGTCACCGACTCCAAAGAGCTGAGGGACTCGGCCACAGAACCATTACCTTCGTACGCGTAGGTTGCTAACGAGTCATACGGGGGTGCTGTTGGATCTGTATCATTTTCCTTTAACCGCTGGTTAATGAAATCTCTGACATCCGTGTTATCTCGCGCTGTTGCAGTCCGCCGTGGCATAAAAAGTGTTTCTGGCACAATGTCTCTGCGTAATTTATTATCATCTATGGCTTCGGGATTCCTCAGTGTGCCAATATCAAACGCCTGGGTGTCTTCCTCTCCACCACCTTCATCGTTGTAACTGACAATGTTGTCTCTGATGTCTTCTTTGGAAATTATCAAAGGCTCTTTTTTCCGCTGCCGTCTCAGTGCTGCAAACAGCACCACGGTAACTGCAAACAAAAACAACAGCGAAAGAGAAAGGGAAAGAAGGTTAATCCCCAACTCCATTAAAGCCCAGAAGAAATGCTGCGCCTCTGCTTGAATTTGAAGTTTCAGAGGATGTTTTGCAAAACTGAAAATGTGCACGTCAGGTTTTCAGGCTGCGCTTGCTCTGCTTGTGAGTTCCTTGGGAGATGAAATGGCATGGATGCACAGAAGAAAGGAGATGTCAAGCTTGTAGGAAGCCAAGCAGAGTGTCTTTCTGCCAGCAGGCACTTTGTTACCCAGAGCCATATACTAATTCTGTCACCTTGAGAACAGAACTAGTTTCATGAGAGTTAGAAAGGAAGAAACACTTTCTCCACAATAAGTAACATCAGATGTTATTTATGTTGAACTCCTTGGACAATATACAACTTCTGCTGTTGACAAAGATGGTATCTACTGAGCTTAGCAAAGCTGAATTTCAAGATAAAGTAAATCTATCCTCCTCTGGAAAAAAAGCTTGGAATATGGAGTGGATTTTTAGCTAGCACAAAGTCTGAGTTTTATTAACTTCCCTGGAATGTTTTTACAATGTACATCACCTTAAAAGGTACACAAATTAAAACATGGACTGAGGAGATACGATAACGTTATTTTTTATTCTGACAAAGGCAGATTTCTAAAACATCTTTTATGTCCTTCATTTTAAAGTGTGTGTGTTCATACACGTATTTTTCATTTATTTGAAGGGAAGGAACTCTTTCCATTACCCCAATCCAAATTTTAATATTTTTACTCAATCATGATTCCCAGTACTGATGGAGAAGTGGACACAGAGGGTGGAAAGGGATACGGACAACACTTTCCTATAGAAGCTAATTTTGGATTTCATAGCTGAATTCTACATAAAGATGTAAATGGCTGAATATTGACAGATGAACAGCAACAAGGAGCAGGGATGTATTTCTGCTGTTTTTGTTGCTTTGGTAGTCTGAGGTCTGCAGTGCCCAGTATTTCAGCTCTGCTGTGCAAACTCCAAGGAAAGACACATCTTGCTGTCTTTACAGTTTTTTCATAGCAAAGCAAAGCAGAAATGCCTAAACTCATTGATGTGAGATGATAAGGTGGATCAAAACAATCTTTCATGTCAGCTTTTCTTCTAAAATGGTGTGTGAATCAAAGCACAGTAACTGTTAAAGAGTTTTTTTTCAGTCCCTTCCTCAGTTGTAACCTTTTAAGGTCAGTGTCAAGGACTAAGGGTGTCCCCAACACAAAACTTTATTCCATTGAACCTTATCATTCTTAGCTTCCTTCGACAGACAAATTCTGGTCGGGTTTTTTCTTTTGGTCGGGGCGGTGGTTGGTTTTTTTGTTTGTTTGTGTGTTTTGGTTGGGGTTTTTTTTGTTTGATTTGGTTGGTTGGTTTTTTTAATAATGAGTTCCCCTGCAGGATTGCTTAGAGCAAAATACTGTCTGTAGGTGTGCCCAAGCATCTTGTAGATTGACTACGGAAGGTCACCAAGAAGACGGGATAAAATAGGAAAATGATGTGTCTTACCACAGGAAGACTGCAAAGAACATCTGTCAGTATGAGTTGAAAGGAAATAGATGGTGAAGCTGAAGGATTAGGAGAGGTGGTTCAGATGGCATTAGGATCTCAGCCTAATGATGAGGATTTACTTATGGTGTCACAGAAGGGTCCTAATCTGAGTGATGCTTCTTCATGCTGCTGTGCAAAAATGCAGTAAGAGACAACTGTCCTCCTCAAGAGCAAAAAGCTGTGGCGCTGTGTGGAAGGACTGGTGAAAGGTGTGTATGAAAGGAGAGAGAGAACTGGAGAACATTTTGGAGAACTTGAAAAACACAGTATCAGTTTGGAATGGGCTTCTGGAACAGTGCCTGGTAGAATGATCTGATAAAGCGTAGGAATGACAGATTTTACATGAAAGAGTTGCTGAAGTATCTCATTCCAAAAACAGTGTTACATAGAACATGCAAGGATGAGAGCTGGATAATTACATCACGTCTGATATGTGGATTTTACTGTTGTGTGCTGAACTTGCAGGAAAAAGACCCCATCATAAGCTACATGTTGAAGTTCATCACCTTTATTTGCATGTCTGTGTTCAGCAGTATCTGAAGCCTCCTGATAAGATGCTAAACTTATTCAAACTGCATATAAACCTAGCAATTTACAGGCAATTTCTGTTGCTGCTAAACTTTGAGTTGTGGTTCAGGTCTGCCCAGAGTATTGTTTTTCACTCAGTAGTGGTTGCACATTCAAACCCTGCAACCAACCTGAAAATAGAAAATTATATAGCTGAGTTAATTGAAAATCTGCTTATGGTGCATGGTGGCATGAGCAGTAATTGACATAAAGTGCTGCTTAGCACACAGAATCAATTATTTTCGATTGACATAAAACAGGAAATCGTTTAATGTCAGATTGATATTAATGAGCACAGTTGTACTAACGAGTGCAAGGCTACCTGCAGCATTACATTACTTTTTCTGGTAAGGAACTTAATACAAAGTGAGCTCAGCCCTTAGGGGCAATGATACCATGTATTGAAAAATGAATTTAATGGTGAATTAAAGATCAGATTGTTATTGTGGGAAATCTTTTCTGAAAATGGGATAGAGCTTATTTGACCAAGCCATGACTATGCTGTTAAAGTCTGAGAACCACAACATTGTCTTTGACTCATTACTGGAGAGGGAAATTTTGTCAAAAGTAAAGATCAGGATGACTCTGAAGTGGTGATAAGCACGTCCAAAGAATATAGGAGTACGGTAAAAAGAAGTAGAATCAGGAAGGAAACGTTTTCTCCCTTGCCTGACCCTACTGCTGTAAAATTGGTCTGACTCCCTTCTTTCCTCCTAACGTCCTAATAACAACTCCCAGAGAACAGCCTATGTTGTATTGTACAATTGTCCCCAGATGAACAGGTACAGCTAGTGGCCGAGTGACCAACTATCTCTGTTTGCAGTACAAGATGGGTGGAACCTGAGAGGAATGTGAGAGATGTTGCAAAGTGTCCTTTTTTTAATATGTATCTTTAAAAAAAATGTTGACTACCTGTAAGTGCTGTAGCCAGAGCTCTGCACATCCTCCACACTCAGGATGCAACCTTTCTAATCACATGTCGCTGAAATGGAGGACCCTGCAGCCTTTGAGACAGTCCTTCAGTATCATTCAGCATCTTTTTCCAACAGAACAGGAGCACTGAGACTTGTTTCTCCTCAGTTTAGAAATGGGAAGTTAATTCTTCATAACTAAGTTATCTGCCCTCCTTCTGTGGTCAACAGAAAGGGGTGGACACCTGCAGAGGGTTATGAGTAATGTGTCTGGTCCTCCTCAAATACCAAAGAGGGATGGGATGAATGTCTCTCTACAGGTATCTCTTTCCATGGACAAGAGGGTGGAGCCCAGCTGTCTCCTCTTCCTCATACATTGCTAACTTTTAGATAACTAAGGTTAGATAGGTTGTACCCTACACACCCCATCTGTAGCAGCCCTCAGAGGAGGAAATACAGTAATATATGTACAGGATAAAACAACGATGTCTTTACTTTGCCTTTGCCCTAGTCTTGGAATAATCGTTATAGCAATGCAAAATAACCACAAAAGGAACAAAATGTCCCTGAGCTACTTACCAAGTAATATAATGATGCAGAGAAGAATGGCAATAAGAGCCCCAGTGCTAAGACCAGTAGGATGAATCAAGGCTTCTGCATTACAGGACAGCATCTTCCCTCGATGGTCACAAGCACACACTCGAATAGTCACCGTTTCAGTGCTGCTCTGGATGGGGTAATCATTGTCTGATATTACCACTGGCAAGAAGTAGGTACTTGTTTCATGCCGGTTATATCTGGTTTTTCGGGTGAAAATCCCTGCTGTGTTGTCTGGAAACACAAAGCATGCATTAATACTTCATCTGAAGACTGAAAGCAAAGATAAGATAATAAAGAAAAGTTCCTAGAAATTCACCTCTGTTGTCCTGTAGCGTAAAGTTTGAGCTGCTGGCTGCCTCGGGAGCTAAGGAGAATGAAAACTGATGTCCATTGTAAGAGTCATCTTTATCAACAGCACTTAATGTTTGTATGAGCTGAAACAAAAAGAACAAAATTATCTCCTAAGTCAGTGAATTTTATGTTTATTTATGTACTCTGAACAAAACCTGTAAAAGCAATCTTTCGTATTATTTTTTTTCTTCTGCTTCCAGACAGATGATGTTGCTATGGTGGGCTTAAGAAAAGTGATCCACATGCTGCTGATGCTGTTTAGGATCACCATACTATCACCATCCTCTACCATCAGCGAGTAACATAATGAATTTGAAAGCTGGCAGGAAAATCATGTTGATTTCAACAGAAGGTTTGTGTTAATGCCACTCCTGGGAATGGGCAGGAAACCTTTGCATGTGACAAGCAATAGAGATGAAAGGTGAGAGTCCAAGATGACTTTATATTTGTCTACCCAAACCTCATGTCAAAGAAATTGTTTGGCTGAATCTTCCAAATCATCTGCTGCTTTGAACTACTTCACAATAGGAGCGGTAGACTGAGAGTTATCTAGCAAGAAAATAGTTGTATCACAGACAGGACCTGTAACACTTACAGACCTCAAACTGTTTCTGAAGGAGACAGTGGAGGTGCCTGAATAAAGCAGAGGATGGAATAGTGAAAATGAATCAGGGGTAACAAGGTGCAGTACAGAAAATAACATTCAAAAACATACCATCATGATAGCTGGAAGAATACTAAGTGAAATCAGATACTGTGCAGCCACTATTTAATTTTGCAATTAAGTTTGATGCAATGCAAAGTATACCTCTTGATGAGGTAATGCAAGAGTAGTAGCAAAACTCATTTAATTTTGAATATTTTCTTAGTACAAGCAGACAACACACCTGTTCTGCCTTTGCGTTTTCACAGACGAAGGTCTCATAAAACATGGCAAACTCTGGAGCGTTGTCATTTACATCCAAAACCTTAATGAACACTGGGACACGGCTGCTTTGTTTTGGGTTGTCTGAAATGACAAAACCAGAATGGAGATTTTATTTAGCCCAGTTACTGACTCAGTGCAGTGGAAGAAAAGGACAGACTTGGAGGCTCATTGCCTTGATTCTTCTCACTCAGAGCACTTCACTTACATTCTATTGAGTTCTGGTGAATGTGTTATGGGATGAATGTGGTATCACTACTCTAATTCTGCATAAAATATAGAGTTAAGATAGATTAGGAGTCCAGGATTTAAAAATTCCTTTGACCATTCCAAGTATGAGTATGAATACATGTGTGATATATGTAAATAAAATACTGGAACTAAATTAGATCTATTTATTAGCCTGACTGATACTGTTTGGTGGCAGTGAAGTATCTAGAACATATTCCCTTCCTTAGCTCTCAAACAGGAAGACTGAAAGTCATGAGGATGAGATTGAGTGGGTTTTTTCTTCGCCACTTGTTAAATATAATACTCTGTGCCCTACAAATCTTGTGGCACAGTTCCTTAAGCTACCATGATTATCACTATGTTATAGAAATAGGAACTGCAGCTGTGATCACAGATGCTTTCTAACCTGTTGTGAATTGTTTTGCCTGGTGTTCTAGAGTAAATACTGAAGTGTATCAGCTGAAAAACATAAGCACTATATAAAACCTGCAGATCCCCCTATGTAAACAATTTTTTTTCCCCTCTAAGGACTGCATAGTGCCAAGAGGTTGAACTTGACAAGGATATTCCTGAGCATAAAATACTAATTAAAATACTGTCATCTTTCTGGATAAAAATGAAAACATCTGGAAATGCACCATACTGTATAGACCATTCCTTTTTCTGCTGGGAGGAGACAGGCCTTAGTCAAAAAGATGCACAGGATAAGGAAGAAAAGCAGTGGCAGCAACCTTGCCTAGAGCCATGCGTGGTGAAATAGGCAAGATTCTGAGGCAAAAAGTCACATCATAACAACCACTGACTCCTAAAATGTACAAGATCTGGTCCCAAACAAATTTATCATCACTAATCGAAAGAAACCCAACAGACATTGCCATCGATCTGTCTCCTTTGTGCTCCATATCACACAATATCCATCTAGGAGTATGTGGGTATGGGAATGTCACAGAGTGAAGTCTGAGGGAAAGAGCATGACTGAAGTAAGTTTTGTTTAAAATAAACACCTTCCGCTCTCTTACATGAGGGCTCACACTGAATTTTCCTATGTTGACTTCTTACCCAAGTTAATATAGTTTATTAATGCATTTTAACCTATCATTCAAGTGAAAAAATAGTGCAATAAAATATAGCACATCTAAGACTCTATATTCTTCTACAAGCATTCATTATAGTAGCTGGTTGGTTTTATGATTATATTTATTCATTATAGTAGCTTCTATTTATTCATTATAGTAGCTTGTTGACTTTAATAAAAGTCCTATTAATGTGTTTATCATCCTTTTATAAATGTGAAAATGCCTTCTCCAAAACTGGCACTGCTTATTTATATTATAGAGCTCAGTCATTTGGACAAAATATTGTGCTTTAAGGCTCCACAGTCTCATTGAAGTTAATATGATTCCATTAGGCACAAACCTCTTTCTAATACGAGCCACTGGGCTAAATTCATTCGATGTATAAAATAACAGTTTATGTATAATACAGACTAGGCTGAATTCTGTGCTAAAATACATCAATAAAAGAGTTGAATTTTTATAACGGGCAGAAATCAAAGGCACTCATTTGAAGTCACAGGACTATTGGCAAGGCTGTTTTGTAGGGCATACTTTTCTAACAAATATATTCAAATATATTCGCAAACATGTTTCTTCTCCTCTCAAGAAGGAGAATTGGTTTTTTCCTGCTTTTTAAACCTAAACCTACATATTTTCATTTTACTTCTAGGTGCTTAAGGTTCTCACAATTTAAAATCATACTGTGATAAACAGAAGCTTCACATAAACTCTAGGCTCTATGAACATATGCCTCTTCTCTGATTTAATGTAAATTAATATACATCTTCAAGTCTTTCTTTTTTGATATATTGTGTCATCATCTTTCAAATTATTTGTGCAAATTAATTGATGTAGGTTCATTTGTTTGCATTATCCTTTAATTAATGCTGGGTTCCATCTCTATAGACTCAACAAACTGCTTAAATCTATTTCTCTCTATAGGGATATGTTTTCTGCTGAGCCAGCAACCAAACTGTTAAAGTGGGGATTTTTTTTCAGAATACAACCTCAAAGTCCTGCCAATGTTCGACTTGCCCTTAAGTGTTAGGTAACAAATATTTAAAAACACTCTGGGAATTGTCTCTGGTAAATCAGCTTTAATTCTGCAGCTGTGACTCACTAGACCTGTGTCCCGAGTTTTAATGCCAGTTTGCTGTCTGACTGTGGCAGATGTACTGACCCGGTGTTTCACCAACTATTTATTTGCAGCAGTCACAGCATGATTGATTCTCTGGGCTGCTGAGCAATTGCAGCTCATACTGGTGAAAAAGGAGAACATTTAGAAATGGAGCAATCTAAACTTACTGACAGTTCTAGACAAAGGCAAAACAACTTCTGCATCTCTTTTTTTTTTTTTTACTATAAAACAAAACCAAGAGCAGTCATCACTGAAAGGTGTTTATTACTTTATAATTCTTTTTTTCTAATCAAAGGGAGCACCCACCCATTTGAAGGCATATCCTGCCTGTAATCTGACTGGGTATTTTTTGAGATTACTTCAGTGACGTATACTTGGATCTTGGTGAGATAATGTCACTGAGAGGAAGAAGTGATTCTATGGAATTTAGTGCAATGGGACTTTAGGTAGCCTTGCTAGAAATTTCTGGGTTTAGCCAGGAACAAGCAGCAGTGGTTCTTTCCAGTCTAGTCCCTTGAGACTAAAATTAGTGAAGTGCCCTGGATCAGAACAGTAACTACATTTCAACCAAAAAAATTGCCTTTGGAACACATCTACCCTAGTTATGCCAAATTGGGTCCAGGCTTAGTAAAGCACACCCTGGGAAGCAGCTTGTTGCAGCCTGAAAGGATTCTGACTAAAAAGGAATGGTAATTAAGACAGAAGCCTGTGTCAGACACAAGAGGTTAAGTTGAGAGGGTTTGGTGCAGTAGAAGGTCTGTGCTTAGGGGAGGAAGCAAGAAACCACACGAGAACACGAGAAGCTGGATTTCAGACAGTATACAGCCTTCTATACTGCATGTTATTTCAGCCCAGCTGGGGCCAATGCAAGTGTTCTTGCTATTGTCAATGCTAAATGTTCTTGCTATTCTTTCATTTTTAGGCATTTATTTTTCCCTTCTGCCCTACCCAGGAGCTGCCTATAGTATACAATTTTTGACCCTAGAACCCTCTTTCAAGAACTTAATAGAAACACAACCACATGACTAACATTCAGTGTTTGGTGTGCTGAAATCCTGTACCTAGCATTAAAAGGTGCAAACTTTCATGCGAGAGAGAAAACTATTAATATCCTGTCATTCCTATAGGCTCTAACCCACTACTCCGCCATATGGCCCCATTTGCTTGCCTCAGTAGCATTGTTTTACATTGGTTTTCAGTTTTAAAGAAGACTCGCACAATAGAGAAAGTTGAGCCAAGTAATCTTGAGCTCTTTACACTCTTCTCACTGTTAAGCAGGTAATCCAGCCATATACAAATACAACAAAAGAAAGTAGAGCTTACATTGTCTCAGAAAAATCAAAAGCTTTTTAGCCTCCGAGTTGCAGAGAGACATTGTGACACTCACAGAACTGGTGTTTATTTTAAACTTATCTACCATTCCACCATAAACATAGGTACTGCGACTCTGCAAAAGCAAATAGAATTGCATTCCCCGCTATTTGAGCATGTGATGTACTTATAGATAAAGTATTAAAACAAAGTGGATTGTTTATTAAGGCCATCTCGAATACATGTCCGTATCTTAGACCCCTGGCATTTTGACTGCTAAAATCAACATGTCTAGGATTATCACAAGATTACTACTCTGGAACAATCCTAAACTAAGTGACAGACTGATTTGTAACTACAGCTTGTAATTTCAAAGGATGCACACAAAGTGAAAAATGGAGATGCATAAAACTGATTAAGCACCTAGCTCAGCCCTTATTTGAAAACATCCACTCTGAATGAGACTGAATTCAGCCAAGGAATGCAGTTTGGCTTTAAACCATCTGTTTTGCTGCACGCCGGTTTCAAAATTCAACAACCGTGTCTGAAATTTAAAATGGCTATAACTGATCAGAGAACACAGTCACCTTTTCTCCCTGCTAAGTTACCTCTTCATGAACTGTGTCCCTAATAAACTCAAAACTGCAGACGACCTCTCGCAGAGTTACTGCTTCTTCATTAGTATTGAGTGGGCTATCCATAAACCTGACATGTGTCCAGCTGCGCTTTCCACACACTCAGCTAGAAGGCTAAATTCATTACATCAGGGACAGCAGTCGTATTTAGGTTTAACTTACTGATCTCTGCTGCTATTACTGTAATGTTGTGCCACAGCAGCGTTTCCCGGTCAAGGGGTTTTGAAGTGAATATCGAACCATTTCCTGAATTGATGTTGAATACTCTGTCCATATCAGTGTGACGATCTACAGAGTACCTGCAAATACAGAGACAGGGATTAGAGGAATGCTTTCCTTTTAATTTCTGTGTTCTAAAACCATTTTCTAAGACTAGACATCAAACAGCTAGTAAATGGGGTTTCCTTTTGTTTTCAGCACAGGCTTCAGAGTCTTTATGTATTCACACAAAAGAGCTAGTTCTGAGCTACTGGATAATGACACATTGGAGGTTTGATTTAGAAGGTGGAGTATTGTCACTGAATAAATGAATTGCTGCAGAATTTACATACCTCTGAGAATCATCAAAGCTTTGTTTTTAGTGAAAAATGTGAAGTCTGTGTCCTGAAAGATACGAAGTTTATTTTAAGGCTGAGCTGGCTTTTCCTTTATAAAACCCTCTTTTTATGGTTTGATAGCTCAACTGTTCCAAATAATTTCTGATACAAAATTTGACAGCTGGGGTGCATTTGTACCTTTCACTTCCCAGCATTTAAAAAGGCTGCCTGCCCAAACCAAGTCAGCACGGAACAGAGATTCATTATTCCACGGTACATATCACACAAAGGTTTGTTGTAACTCATTAAAACTAACATTCTAAGCCCTGCTTGATGGTATCTATATGTGAAAATGAATGCTAACAAGCTCTGGATGAGCTCAGAGTCTAAATACAGATTCACATTTTCAATCTGATCTTTTGCTTTTTCAGCTGAACTAAATCCAAGTTTAAAAGTAGAACTCTCCAGTTCCCGGGAGAGGGTGCTAACACCTTGATCCAAATGCTGTGACTTGGTTTCATCTCTCCTGAAGGGAAAATTCTTGCATAAATTATGGAGGTTTTGACAGAAATATGTCTCTGATGTTGCCAAAGCAAGAATGCAATTGCATTATTCTGCTCTTGTTTCAAGCCCAACTCTGTGCTCATGTATAATCCAGGGCAGATCCTTAGAAGCCCAGTGTGCTCCCTTGGTCTCCTTGCAGGCCACGTCGATGGAGACAAGGCAGCTACTGCTGTCCCTTGTGTCCAGGCAAGGGCAAAGATAATGGCTGAGCTGGTAAGCAGTCAGATGAAAACTGGGCCAGGAGGATAACTGGCAGAGTTTACTGCCACTACAGAATTCAGGGGAATGCAGAGGCTGAAGAAAAAATTCTCTCCCCTGCTCTGCCCTAGAAGCAGCTGCAAGACCCGTCCTTTATTCTGCACAGATATCCTAGTGCTTGTGCAGTGTCTCTTAAATTCTGAGAAAGATCTTGCATGAAAGAAGGAGGGAATAGAAGAAACCAGCTGAACTGTGATTCTGACAAAAGTTTTAAAATTAACTAACTTGCTAATTTTCATGTAACTGATTTTTTTTTCCTTTTTTGCAAATAAAAAAGTGGGATATAATGCCTACAGCAAATTAGACTTATTAGGTCTTACTCCAAAACAAGAATTTAAGTGTAGCCTACCTTTCTGAACAAAACAATGGCAAGTATTAATTATTTGTACTACACTGTTTTTCTTCTTCCATGGTAAATTCCTAGGGAAGCACCCAAATGACATTCAAAGGTACTAGCACAAAAAGCTAACATTTTTTGGTAGGACTTGCATAGGCACAGCTTGCTAGGTCTTCAGGAGTTCAGATCTCGTTTTCATCCACTGCTGTCACTTCACTGACAGTACTGCAGTTTTGGCAGCAGGAAGTCAGCTGTGCTGTCCCTAACTTAGTTCCTTTATGCAGCATTGTGACGTTACCACCAGCTTGAAAAGTGTTGCTTTGTCCAAATCTAAATAGCAGTGTGAATTTGTTGACTTGGCTGAAATGTTTAATGGGAACAAGTTTATACAAACTGGTCTGACTCTTTTATATTTTGACAAAGTAAGTATTTGATATGGTAAACATTTCATTTTAACTTTTATTCATTCAGGCTTTTATATGATATTATGTTGCTATCTTCTGAATTCAATTATTTTCAGATATTCTGTACTCATTTCCATATCTTTCAGCTGTAATACTTTGGTATTTCCATTTTGCAGTTAAATCTAGATTCTGTATTCTTCTTTGAAATGAAATATCAGGATTTTCCATAGATTAGCTGTTCCAGCTAACTGTAATACTATGTTTCAGACTCCTATTCAGCAAGGCATTTAAATAAGCAACTAGCTGTAGGCATGAGTTGTCTGTTCATTGGGCGTTTTTTCTTCAATTTTACTTTCACTCCAGCTTCATATTTTGAATGGACTTAAAATATCTTACTGTCTTAGCACATTTTAATGCCTTGGTGCATTGCAATCACTATCTTTGTAAGACTTCCCAAATTCAATCTGGGGTGCAGTATCTGGAATGAAAAAAGAAAAGGTTCTGGACTTTTTCTAAGATTACCAGGGTTGTAACATTGAGGACTTTTTCTTCAAGGTATTACGAGTTTTGAAGCACAAGTATTTGTAAAGCCATATGTATATTCAGTCATTTGTACAGTGGAAACTCAAACTCATAAAAATAAAACCAGCAGAGACAGTTTCTTAATGGAATGTTAATTTTATTTCTTCATATCCCAAAGAAAATACATACAAGGTCAGTGCATTTAAAGTATATTCCAATTATACCATTAAATCTGGTCTAGAAGGATGATTTTAATAAGGTAGACTGTCACTTCTGTTTCTCAGTTTGCATAATCCAGTCTCTTTTGATCAAGGATTTTTAATTATGTTGAACTGGTGGTGATTCTGACTTCTGGATCACAACCTAGTAAGAATTAAGTAGACAACATCAAACTAATTTTTACATTTATTTAATGAAATTACTGGTGTGTATTTGTCAGATTTCAGGACTTTGTCTCTTTCAAGCTTTGAAGAATTGACAAGCTAGGAAGTTAAAAAGTATCTATGCAGACTCCAGTCTTTCCTTGCACATAACAACAGGAAGAAGGGAAGGGTAAAAGAATCTAACACATGCAAATATGTAGTCAGTAAAATACACAAACAAAATTTAGCCTTACATTTGTTTGCAGATCATTTTCATCTGGGGTACTTTAGTAAATCAAATCACAGCAGGAAGACAGTTCCAGTGACTGATGAACTTCATTATGCCTCTGAGGAGTTACTATAGCAAAAAAACTCAGCTAGCAATTTAAAAAGATCTGATGTACAATACAGCAGTGCCCGTTTCAGCATTATTTTTTCATCAGTATGCAGCAGTTCATATTACTTCTGTGTAGCTCAAACACAAGTAGAATGCAAAACTTTTGTTTTATAACACAGCTGGACAGTAGAGTGCTGCTCGGGATTGTGTTACTGTTACTACACATGGATGCATATTCAAATACAGCCAAACGTGTACTGGTGTATTTTTGTATTTTCTCAGTGTCATGTCAGAGCAAAACTTACTTATAAGACTTAGACTGATGCAATTTAGCTCTACCAATACACAGGTCACGAATGGTTATGCAGTCTTACAACCAGGGCAGATATGCACTTCATATTCTGCTATTGCTTCATTGTCTTCTGATGTTCAGCAGCTTGCTGCCTAATGTAACCACAAGTCAGGAAGATTTGTGGGTCAGGAAGGAATGTGTGTGTGAATTTTTCATAATGCATTTTCATAATGATATTGTGAAGGTTTCCTTTAATGGAAGATCAAAGGGGCTTTCATCTAACAGAGTTAGGGCTCAGTTTGTTTAAGAAGAGAAATCTTCACTCGAGTAGAGGAGAAAATGGAAGGTTTTCATTGCAATATCAAGTGTCTAAAGATTTTATTTTTAACCGTCAAGAAAAATTGACAAGCAAGTGACAAGTCATACATATACAGTCTAATTGCATCTTCCCCGAAGCTCAGAGTGAAAATCGGATTTCGCATCTCTATCGCATGATAGAAAAAAAAAAATTACCCTGTCAAAAAGATGCAGACTCAACCCATGCCCCTGAATTCTACCAGATATCCAAGATATTAGCACCATAAAATTATATTTATTGCAAGTTAACATCTCTCAGGCTACTGCTCTCTGCTGATTTCCTTTCTCTCTTACTGATTTTCATGTTTTTTCTTGCTGTGTTTATTACTCTAACCTCTTTCTCATTTTTATTTCTCTTCTCCTTGCACTTGGCTGTTGCATGCTATTAAGGTAAAAAGCAGACAAGCTTTCCGCTGCACTGCATCAGTTTTGACACTTCTACTAAATTTTGCTCGATAACTATCTGGTACTTAAATATGCAAAGTACTAATACGGTATTAAAGAACTACCCTTTGAAAGTTAGGTAACTTTTAGCACACGCATTCAATTAATAGCAAAGAGCCGGCAGGCAGTACTCAACAATGAACAGCATAGTCCCTATCTACTGTAAATCACTTATAATTAGGAGCTGGTGCTGGGGTGAAATGCAAATGGTTGTAGTTATCACCACAGGGAAGGAGGGAAGCACTCCCCTTACTCTCCAGTGCCATTAGATATAAAACAGCAGGTTCCTGTGAAGACTGCAAGGGGCCTGGGTGTCACCCCAACCAATTTTTCACCTTCATGCTAGCATGGCCATGAAAACGTGCTATGAAAGATGTTCATTCTGTCCCGGGGCTTCACCGAAGTTGGCAAAACATTATGCTGCTCTTTAAGTGACTGAGCTCTGCTGGCCCAGAATGGCATGTAATTGTTGCATGTCATGATACAAATTTAAGAAAACCTTAATTAAAGTTAGAAGGCTTGGTCTTGAAATAGAATTCATGCGTAGGGCATGCTATGAAAACTGAAGATAGAGGGGGTTTCTGCCAGAAACATTTTAGATTTACCTTCTTCATCTAGGAAATTAAAATGATAATATTTGCCACTCTCACAAGATGAGCTAAGAGCTTAAAACTTACTCATTATTTTAAGATATCTTGATGAAAGATAGTAGTTTGCAGAAGTGAAAAGTACTGATGGACTAGATTTTTATTAAACCTACACTGTTCTATTTTGATCAAAGGCTACTATTGAATTTCCAAGGTGCCCAACTCAGAAACCTCCTGAAAATTGACCTGGACTTAATATTGCTGCACTTTTCAATTCCTCCTCTTGCTGCCTTGTCAGTAGCAATGACCTTTAATTAAAGCACACAACTATTCATAAGTTCTTTAATACTCTATCCAGTATGACTGAAGTGCTCCAGTATGCACTGAGACAGTACACTATTTACAAAGAAAGACAACTTACATATAGCTACTCCAACCTTAACATTTCCTCCACTTCCTGTAAGAGCAGTTTATTGATTCATGGCAAGTTTAATTTATGAAGCTCGTGACACTAACTCTTATCTTACAAGCCTTGCATTGATACAGGTGAGATCAGAGCCTGTGCGTGCACATGAGCTGATTTTGAGGCACTTCTACTTGCAATTCAGAGAAGATAAATGTGGCCTCTGTTAAGCAGGTCTGGACAGACGGAAGAAGAAAAGGCTGCTGAATCACCTCCTGTCATACAGCCAAGAGGATGCACTGTGCTGTACTGGAAAATGTTAAAGGTGGAAGGAAAACACTAAGATTTTCTTGGTGCTCTTTTTGCAGTAAATTTTTAATGGTAGAAATAACCACATACATTTGCTATTGAAGAGATTAGGATATAATTCAAACTGCAAAAGCCATGCAAACACATTCACACATACCTAAATATGCTCAAGCGTGAGAGATCATTTACCATGTACAATACTCCATATTCAAGCATGCACAATTCACATTGTTACAAGTGAGGATTTTTTGTGTGTGCGGCATGACAAAAGCCAAATTAAAGCTGTAAAAAATTTACAGACAAGCTGAAGTAGTATATGCTTACTTGACAGGGTTCTTGGCAGCATCTGGATCCTGAGCAGTTACTGTTCCTATCACACTGTTTAACGGCACATCTTCTTTCACCTCCATTATGTATGCTGGTCTGCTGAACATGGGGGGTTCATCTACATCCTCCACCTGAATTCTGACTGTAGCTGAGTCTTTGAATGGCCCCAAATACAGGAATCGAGGGTCCACATGAGTATTGGTAGCTTCCACTTTGAGAATATACAAGTTTTTGTTTTCGAAATCCAATGCCTGGGAAGGAAAAAAAAAAAGAGTTTGAGAAGTCTGTAGGGATTGCTGCGATTCTCAGCCAGATGAGCAGGATGAACGGTGGGAAGTCATGGAGAGGCCTGTGCTAGATAACAGGAGCCTGAACTGGAATTAAAATGTCAGCAGAAAGGAGAAAGGGCTCTATACCCTGATAATACATTAGGAAGAAAACCAATTTTTCAAGGAATTCTATACCTGGAACTCCTAAACACCAAGTAGTTTTCTCATACAGCCTTAACTTTTCATGTCTGTTGTTCTGTCATTTTTGGCATTTTCATGATTTGTTATCTATTTCTTGCCCATAAACACCACACACTAAAGGAGGGAAGATTTTCTAGGTATTGCTTGTTTAGATACTGGCATTCCATCACTGAAATGAAACACTGTGACAGCTAGCGTCTGGACATCCAGGACCACCCACAAAGCCAAACAGGATTTTATGACAGGCTATGACTATAGCACACTCTGTTAGAACTATGAAAAAACAGCATTTAGAGACTCTTTGTCACTACTTGGAGAAATATGGGGACAGAGTAGTCACCCCATTTTTCCATTCCATTGTCGAAGATTCACAGCTTCTGTCAGCAACAGACAGAAATACAAACGGAGTTAGACTGATATCATAATCAGACCCTGGAAGGCATCTCCTAAAAAACAAGAAATGACAGGTGTCGTACTGATACCAACAAGCAAGCGCATGTTCGGAAAATCTACAGAATGTCTATCTAGTGATGACTGAACTTGAACTGATGAAGGATGATATCTGTAACCTTATCAAGTTTGCCTGATAACCCACTGTAAACAATATTTCTCAAACCTTTTCTGACAACCAGTGTGCAACCTAGTAGATGATGTCCACTGTGATCTCTCAAGGCACTGTGATTTTTTTTTTCTAAAGCATGCTGGTAGATTTATTAAATTTTTACAAAATGTGAGTCAAAATAAATTTGTCTATGTACTTTAATATATTACAGCTGCACAATTCAACATCCTCTGATAATGCAAAATAGGCAATGTGATACTCATTATTTCTGTGGTCTTAACACAGTATTTTCTACTAAGTGAGAAAATCCTGTAAGCATCACAGGGAGAAAATCATAGTTGGATGGTGGTGCTTCCTTGAGTTTTTCCATGGGTATGTTCAGGCTGTAGAATTTTTTCTTAGTTGCACTACACTCCTTAGGTAATTTACTCTCTCAGGTCCCTCATACCAAAGTATGTGCATTGGTTTAGTACAGGAGGTATAAGAGGAAGGATACCAATTGCTTGTATAAAAGAAACTTTACATAGGTAATGTAGAGATTCCCAAGAGATAGAGTTCAAATTAACAAAAGCTACATGTTGCAGTAAAAATGAAAAACAAATATGTGCTAGGTAACAGTTTGACTGGTGTTTCAGAGGCTGGGTTTAGGTATGTTAAGACGCGTACCTTTTTCACAGTTATAACTCCTTCCTGTGTGTCCTTGTCTGTGGTAATTCCAAACATGTCATATCCGTCCCCCTCAGTGATGCTGTATTCAATCTCTGCATTTTCATCCACGTCGGCATCGTTAGCTTTTATCCTGCCAACTGGGGAGTCGAGTGGCGTAGACTCAGGAGCTCTGAACTGGTATGTGCCTGCAGCAGACAGAGGGAAATCTGGTTAGTCAGTCTCAAGGTGCTTTGGACACCATCTCTCAGTCCGCTGTCCAGGCTGGGCATGTGCAGGTGAGTTAGTGAGCCACTGGTGTCCACAGGCCTTCCTGGGGCAAAAGCCTTCAGCTTCTGCCAAACTTTCATGTGGGTAAAAGTTACTTATTTTTCTGTTTTCTCATATGGAGGATGGGCATTTTGCTTTGCTACAAACATATAACTTCAGCAACAGATGTCCCTTTCTGGACGTTCTCACGGTCTCTGTTGGCCATATCAGAATTGTATATGAAAAATGTCTTGAGGCCAAAGGGCAAATATTAAGAATTTTCAGAAGCCAGTGCAGCTTAGTAACACTAAAACTGAATCCAGCTCAAATGCCTATTAAAAATGTACTACATTGAATTTTTGTCTGAAAAAACGACTTGTGCAGTGCTGGCATTATGAAGCTCTATCTCTGGCTTTTATATTGAAGACACTTATGTCCAGAGATGTATAATTAACTCATTGGGGGGAGAGTGTTATATTTCTTCTTAAGTTGCTGTAATTTAAATGGAAACTCTTTGCCCACAGCTAAGAACAGACTTTGAACCTAAATGACAAGTTGCTTCCAATAACTTTCCCAGTGACTTAACTGCCAAAGCTCACTGATTTGTCTGATAGTATCTGCAATTATTTTCTGTAACAGCTGCCCTTGACTTTGACACGCACTGACACTGTGATACACACACATCATACAGAGAGCAGTGGTTAGACAAAGTAAAAAAGGAAAAAAATAGAGTGAGAAAGAAGGAAATAAAGAGAGGGAAAGAGAAGAGGATGAAAGCTCAATCACTTTGAATCCCTTATGGCAATGAATGGTCATTAATAGAAATTACTTTCTAAGAGAGCTTGCTCAATTGATTCCCATAAGTATAACACATGTATCTACCGAATTATTTGAGACGGGAGAAGTAAATAGGCAGAAATACCTGGTATATTTATGTATGTCCTTTTGTTTCTGTATGCAAAGAATATAGGAAAATTCATTGAAGCAAATGCTTTCTGGTTATAAATACTCATTTCTATTGAATTTGCTCTTGGAATATTTTTGTATACTTAAATATATTTATTTCAAAACTTAAAGATATTGGATTACAACAGATACCTTAAAATGCAATCAATCACAAAGTCTGAAAGAAATAATAATGAACAAGAAATACAGATTACGTTGATCAAAATTACTTAATAGGTAGAAAAGATAGCAGTTGTTTCTGCACATTAATTCACCTCTCAGACTGTCAGCTGCAACTGGAGTAAAAATATTAAATGTTTCCCAGTTACAGCAATTAACCTTAGCATGATGCTATTGCTTTGTTATGTGCTCTCTTTTGCTTTCCTAAAGGAAGTTTGATACTCAATAAATTCACAATAGAAGAAACAATATCTAAGGTGAACAAAAAACAAAACGAGAACCATTTTTGTCCATTTTAGTGTTACAACATAGAATGTAAATATTCCATACTCTGAGGGAAGCGAGGTGGATTGTCGTTTACATCAGTCAGTGTGATGTTCACGGTGGTGGTTCCTGATAATCCGCCCATCTGGCCTCCCATGTCTTTAGCCTGGATGACCACTTGGTATTGCTCCCTATTTTCACGGTCCATGTTCAGTAAAGCAGTTTTAATAATGCCTGTAAACATGAAAATTAAAGAGTGGGGAGTTCACAGGTAGTGACTTTGATGGAAATTCTTATTAAAAGAACAAAACAATCTCTGTGTAGTAAGTAAACTTTGCCCAGTACAAATATTTACTGTTATAAGATGGTTCATTAAATTACAGACTTGTCATGTCACATCTCAGGCTACTGCCTATGTGACAGACACAGTATTAGTGGTATCCACAGAAAGATGTTCTACTTATTTGTGAGCCATGTTATTTTACATAACTACTTACCCTCTTTCAGTTCCATGCTAAAATCTCTTACTGAACTGGAAAGAGGCTGTTTGTTCATTTTTTTGACAGATGTGGTAAAAAAAAAAGAAAAGCTAACTTCAGCAAGACACTATTAAAGAGTGCAACAACATTAAATGGAAAAAGAGAAATTAATTAAGAAAATTATGAGCATCCAAACATGCCTGAGTATATATATTTCTATTTATACATTGACTGAAATGATTTGCCAGTCACTTCCTTCTTCAAAGGCACAAGTATCAGTTATAAGGCCAACTCCTATTGAAATTCAATCATTCAGATATACCATGAAGCAAAATGTTTGCCTTCTCACTAGGTCTCTTAAGCTAAGAAATGTCTCCTTTGTAGGCAAAAGGGGTGAAATTCAAGTACTGAAATCCATGCCAAAATTCACAGTGGTTTTGAAAGAGATATGTTACACTCTAGGATTTCTGCAAATGATTTCCACAGCAGAAAGATCAAGACTGTGGTTTACTTATCTTCCCGTGCCCCATACAAACCTCCTGATAGAAGTTTAGTACTGGTGAACTCCCAGCTACTTTATCCTTATTATAACTCTAGAAGAGCACATACTGTACTGTCCAAGTCAGAAAGAGTGCATCAGTGCAAAAATCCTGGCTTGTTTTATCTAATACCTTATGCTTGAAGGGAAGCTCCTTTTGAACTTGGCTTTCCCTCTTTTCAGACTTGGGTACACCCTTTCAGCTCAGGTTTCAGTTTGAGACATATAGTCTCTCTTTCCTTTTCCCTGCCTGAGTCGCTAAGATTTATGCAAGAAACAATCCTAAACCTGATTGTCTGGGATAATCTATTTCTTTCCTGTAAGCATGCTGAGGACAACTGATTTCCTGAGCTTCCAGCAACCTAACACAGTGGATGGTTCCACTGGAGTTTCTTGAGATTGATTGTTTCTTTTTGGAAAACTTAGTCAGAAAGCTTGGGAAGGGACTATCTATGTTCCCAGGTAGTCAGTGGTACACCAATTCAATCAGACAGAATACATATGTTGTACGTGCACAGGTTCCACAGCTGTCTGTTAGTCAGACCATTAAAAATTCCAGTCACTGTGTATAATTTAAACATCTTCCAAAAACAGAACTCAGAACTTTGGGATTCTATTTGTGATCTAGTTTAGCGCAACAGTCAATTTTACCTCTTCTATCATTACTCTTAATTAAGATTTCTTTCATAAAATTAGCATTAAAGTGATATGTTGCAGATGTACAGAAATTATAATTACTTTAAACAAGTTTTGAAGAAGCAGACGGAGGAAAAAAACTCACCTGAACAAACCCTTAGTCTTAATTTAGCCATTATGAAGATCTATGAGGATTAAGCACTTTTTTCCACACCCACCTGTTTCTCTCTTTTATCTAAAAGCCAACCTATTTGGTTTAATTTAAGCATCTACTGCAGTCTCTGTACCCACTGCTTGTTAAAAATGATTGAAAACTGATTCACATCCAGTACTAATTGTATTTATTAGACTTTGCTGGTAAGATTAAAATAACGTAGGTGTCATGTTTAGAGATGTATCGCTCTACTAAATTTGTCAGATTTTGCACTGAATAAGATGTAATCTCTTCAAAGTTTTTTTACTAATATAACCTAGCTTGTCTTAGCATGTCATTTTGAATTACAGACATTGTCAGAGAATGACAGATACGGTCCCCTGACCTGTCTCAGATTCGACGGAGAAATATGGTTGTCCCTGGAGAATGCTGTAGACAACTTTAGCACTGTTCCCATATGTAGGATCATCGGCATCAGTTGCAGTGACTTGCACAACAAAGGTACCTGCAATGAAAAATTAAAGAAAATAAAAACTATTAGGTTTTTCTTCATAGCCAAGACAGTTTACTATGTAGAGAAAAAAATAATTCATGTTCAGGTCAGGCTTGTGGCAGGAAGTTAGAAATATTCTTATTTTGTAGAATTTTCTCTGTTCATGAAGGACATAAACTCAAAATGATACCTGTCTTATTCTCAACTCATTCAAACACACAGTTATTGATTGGATATGTGGATCCTTCATCATGTTTCTCATGAAGGAAACTGAAAGGCACCCTCCTCCAGATATTGAAAGCATTCGGAATTTGAATCTAGGTCAAGAACATACTTTTGCAAATTTATTCATGCTCATAAGGTATTTGACATAGGAATGTAAATATGGTTCTTCATGTGTCTATTCTAGAGAAACAAATGGTGTTAAGTCCTAGGCAAAGTGTTAAGAAACAAAAAAAATTAGCTTAGATTTTGGCATTTAAAACCATTTGTGAATAAAGTGTTCACATATTAAAATGTGAATATTAGGTTCTCACTGCGCCAGATGAGTTTTCATCCACATGACAAGTCCCATGAATGAGGGGAGAGAGTATGCCCCAAAGTCTTTATTTTCATATTGCTTGAGCTTTATTTTAATCTCATTCTTGATCTTGATTAATTAACGCTTCTCTCCCTGGACATTATTTCAAATTAGAAATGTGCTTCTTGGAATTCAACCATCTATTGCTCTCTGACAAAGAAATCAACATGACCTCCCTAATAATCAAAGAATCAAAACCTGTCAACTTCTCAGGAAAAGATCCCATCTTAAAATCATTTTCCAAGGAAGTTCTTTTTTTTTTCTTGTCTTGATTGATTTTTACAGCTCAATATATTTTAAATCAATAGAAGATTTCAGTGGACTTCAAGGGACTTTGGAGCTCTTTTTTTTTCACATGGAAAGAACAACAAAGTTAATAAGAAGTTAATGGCGTATCTCAGAAGCAGTGGGTGACAGAAATGTGTACAACCCCTTCTGTACCTGCCCTTTCCCATTTTGTATACCTTCCTGAACTAAAGAAGGGTTGCTGAACAGATCTAGGAGTGGTATTGACACAGGTGACCATGGAATACCACATTACTACACTGCTACTGAATGACGTTAACAAAATGTATTAAACTCAGGTGTCGTGTAAAAGAGCTCAACTCACGTACATTGACCTTAAACCAGATGGTATTAACTTGCATTTTTTGTGGTAAAACAGAGGGAGCTGGTTTCGCTCAGCTGACACCTCTTATTCCAGGAAACTGTTGCCACTATTTTCGTGGATTTTTATTTTTTTTAAATGTCTGAGGTGCTTCTACTCCAGACTCAAACAGCAGATGTCTCTATTCAACATCTGTAAGCTCTGGGCCCTTCAGTAACTCCACAGAAAGAAGCCAGACCAGACACTGAAGTTATTAGTTAGCACCTACCAACATCTGACATTTCAGGAATGCTGGCATTGTAAACGTCCTTTGTAAACATTGGCTCATTGTCATTGATATCATGGATCTTAATGATGAACTCAGATTCTGGTTCCACTGGTCTTCCAGTCCTTCTGTTTATAGCCTGGGCACGGAGTATGTATACAGGCTTTTCTTCCCTGTCTAGTCTCTTTGTGGCCTGGATGTCACCAGTGTTTTCATTGATAATGAAGAGGTCTCCTGCTCCATCTCCAGAAAGGATGTATTTAAGTGATCCATCTCCTTTATCCTGGTCTGAATGCAGCTGGTGGTGAAATGGGAATAAAACAAAAAAAAAAAAAAAAAAAGGAAAAAAAATAAATAATTGGGACACAGTTCTATATACTTTAACTGATATAATGATATATGCTTTCCTATCAGTAATACTCAGCCAGAAGGCTGTACACTGCTTCTGAGAAATGAGTTGATACTACAGTAGAAGCCGTGAGTAGACAGAGTTGTGTCTTGATGTCAGAATTGAAATGGTCTGCAATACTGTAAGAAATTGCCTGAGGATAACCACAAACTGAAGCTGCAGACCACTTTCCCAAGCTAAATATTCATCAATCAAATCCAAATGCTAGTGGCTTAGGTGAAATACTAGGAATATATAGGGCGATGATACCCTAGAGGGGAAAACCAGTGGGTTTGGGAATTGCAGTAAGCAAAGAATTAAAAAGCTGTTTCTTGACTTTAAATTCTGGGTGCTTGGCTCTTACGGCCCACTGACATTATGTAATATATCGCATAGTGTACAATAAAATAACCTATCAAATACATATACAAACAGCAAATAAATACATGCATTCACAGATCTGGCAAACTAAGGGCAGAGGCAGGCAGGTATAATAGACCACTACAGCACTGGAAGTGAAGAGATCAGTTGCCTTATCCAAAGGAGTATGGACAAAGCTGAAACATGGTGGGGGAAAGGGAAAGAAGAGAACGATGGTAATTAGCATACAAAGCATGAGCTGCCCAAACCATCATCTTTTATTTCCCCAGATGATTTCCACATCTCTTGAAATGCTGCTGAGTGACACAAAAGGTGTAACTGACTAAATAATTCCATTATGGGCGTTCCTTTGATAAAGTCTTATTTATTCTCCCGGCCTTAAAATCCACGCTACTCAACTACAATTTATTTTATTGTTACAGAAAATAAAATTTAAAAAAAATGAAACATTAAAATGGCTTCTGAAGTCAGAGCATAAGTGATGAAACTAATGGGAAAAAAAAATCTGTTAAGTAGCAGATTCCTGGAAATAATTTCTTTCATAGAGAAAACATCTTTATGAGTCAGAAGAGCTGGACTTTCTCAACCAGCTCTTTGCTTCTCTTTTCCTGAATAAATGTTAGGAAAAAACCCCTTGGTTGAGTGTATTGCAAAGCACTTAGCATTGCTGGATAGCATGCAGAGGACAGAAAGATTTGTAGATTTAAAGAATCTTGGCATAGACTCCAGCAGTGCCTGGCTATGCCCCTACCATGCTGGAAGGGCAGCCTCCAGCATGACCATATGGTCAATGTTTTGGGCTTCCTCCAGCTTTCTGCTCAGATCAGAAATCCACAGACAACACACTTGGTGGCACAGTGCTCCACTGTGTGTGCATATGCCAATGATCCCTAGAGAAAGCATGCTCCATGCAAAAAAACTCTGCCTTTAAGCGCAAAACTCTCTGTCACCACACATTCCAAGACTGTCCAATAATACAAAATATCCTACCTGTGGCATGGTTAATCATTAGCAGACATGCTGAAGCACTCTTCTTAATTTTCTCCTTCAGGGAGAAAATGGGCATTCTGTGTAATTTTGCACGGAGCCCTTTCTCTTGATAATAAGAATAGCAATAAGTAGGTTCTGTGCAGAATTTTTCATAAACAGATTTCCCATCCCTTCACAAAACCAGTCAATACCATTTGCTCTGTTTTTTGGATAACAAAGTTTCCCAGAAGGCTAGTCTTGAAATTTGGAATAGAGTTTAGATCTCTTGAGTCCTATTCAGTTAGCCAATTTCCTTGGCCAGGGGGCCTAGGGGAATTATATTATTTACTAGACATAACTTCAGACTCTAAAAAACATCTATCAGACCAGCTTGTTAAGAAGTCAGACTAGAAGTCTACTGCAAGACGGAATTTCAATAGGTTATTTGAATAGAACTTTCCTCAAAGGCAACCTGCAACAGAAAAGGCATGAAAACAATTTTGTTTTAAAACTGTGTATTTTTATGATTGTTTCACATCAAAAATTCAACTCCTGTCTGCCTTGAAAGCCTGTTTGTATCAGAATGGGACAAAACCAGCCCTCAGTAACAGACTATTATTAATTCATATGAGTCATGGAATAGTGCTGTTTTGAGACTTGGTACAGGCTGAATTCTCAAGCTCATTTTTATAATCATTTTAATTAAACTTGGTTTCAATGAACAAAGAAGCAAAAAAAGGTCAAGACAGAAAAGGTGTTGGAACCACTGGGAATAGTTTTCCCTAATATTCTTTAACTAGCCTAGACTATTTAAAGAACTAAAAATGGAAAGTTGTATGATTTTTTCATGTCAATTATTAAATTTCCAGTTCTCCTCCAAAATAAACCCACCTCTGTAAGTATGACCCACTGTGACTCTGGATACCAAGACAAAGTATATCTTGGTGTCATCAACACTGAGAATGAGATGATCCTCATCCAAGGTTCAATCTGTAACCTCCATCTAAATCACTACGTTTTGAAAAAAAATGCTCCCTCTGACAAAATCCTTTCCAACTTTGGTATCTTTAGTTTTTCAACCTTCCTATAACATGACAGAACAAACTAAGTGCTCAGTTAGCCAGGCCATATGTGGATTATTTACTGTGAGAGTTTGACCCAGGAGAGGTCATGTTCTACATGTGTATTACAGAGACCTAAGGCTGGCTGAATGCTTGTTCTTCAAACCAACAATGAACTTATTGCCTATCATTATGTGTGACCTCATGAACCTGGTTCACAAAGGATCTCTAGAAGTATGACTGAAATCTATTTGATTTCAGTAAAGGAGGATAGTTCTCGCTGTAAGGTATTTGTGGGAAAGACCTGTATCACCTGCTTAATTCCTGGGACAACGACTATATTACCAAAATAGTTTTGATTTTATTCCCTTCTATTCAGAAAAAAAAAATTAAAAGAAAAAGCCAAGCAGATCTCTAGAAAAGTTTCTCATTGATAATAAGTTTTCAACATTCCCTTGTGAGGAAAATACATATAAAAAAAAATATTATTTTAGATTACTTATCTGTCCTTGACTCTTTGTTTTTCTCTTTTATTTTTTCTTAAGTGTCAGTTTATCTTGGAAGTAATATTTTGTTTGTGTGACCTATATGAAGAGGGAAATTGCTACTGTTACCAGGTTAAAAAAAAAAATTTGGGAATAAAATTAAAGGACAAAAAAAATGGTGCAAATTGAGTCTTGAAGAAAGGCCTGGAGGTGAGATGTACTTAAAAACACAGTTGATGGGTTTTGTATATAAAACTTAACACCCCTGTGAGGTTATGAGGATGAAATGAATGGTAATAACAACCCCATTTTCCTTTTAAGTTGAAGTTATTTTTCACTACCCAGACACCTCATTGCAAGGAAAGTTTGCTGTAATGAAGTATGTGCATAAATTATATGGCAGATGCTTTTAGCAGGACTGTTTCTAGCCAATACAAGATATTATAGCTTCACCCTGTTTACTCACCCGTATTGCAAAAGTGTCCATTATCATCTGCATAAAGTTAGTCAAATAAAAGGGCCATGGCAGATAGTCATGGGATATAATAAAATGTTTGGGACATAGCACTCACATAATCTGGGCTGTATCATATTACCATTCCTCAAGACAAAGTTACTTCAGCCAATTTTTTAGAGTCCACTTTAAGACAAAATTTCTACTTCCCCAGGAACTTAGTGTTACTGAAGGGTGTTCATTTCAATTGGTGGCTGAACTGAGCAGTAACCCAAAGGTAAGCAAAATGGTGAAGGACTAAGTCTATGCAATAAAAAGTAAATGCATCAGCAATTGCACTGTATTAATATTATAATAAATTGATTCATTCAGAAGCTAATCTGGACAGTCTTGAGACACTGTCCATCAATCACTGGCTAAGGCTGAGGATGAACGACAAATTAAAGATTTTACTATGCCCTAGGCATACTTTTACTCATTTTACTTTAATACCACTGTAAAGTGAACCATCTGGCTTGCTTTTAATGACTTACAGTCAGATAAAAACTCTTCAGCCTATCTTTCTTCTGTTCCTCCCAAATGTCCTGGCCCAAACCATTCAAATACATCTGCCTGTACATGGGGAAGGCTTCATTCCTCATGAAGGAAGAGGTGTTTAAAGTGCACTCAGGACTGCAGCAATAGCTCCTTGTACCGGACATTCTGCTTGTTGTCATATACGTAATAACTTTAAAATGACAGCTGGCTGGTTTTTAGTTTGGGTTTTTTTTTTTTCTCAAAATTAGCCACAGTCCAGAGTACCCTTGTTCTCCACAATATCTCCGGCAGAGCCTTCCAAAATCTCCCAAGAATTTGGAGAAGATGGACTGTCTTCAGCATGACATCAAGGAAAAGGGAAGTGAAATCTCTGCTCAAAGTATTTTTACATGAACATTTTATTTTTTTATTTATTTCTGGACTGAATATATTGACAGCATTTGTGTTCATCTCCAACAGGTAGCATTGCTTCATTTTAAAGTAATACTCCAGGAAAATTTTACCAGGATTTTAAAAATTAAGTTGGACCCATTCTACATACTCAGGAATTCCTTCAGCAAAGCAAGTGGGAAGAGTTTAAGGGCATCTTCCAAGTGCTTTTGCAACAAGACTGGGCACCTCCTGGAAATGGTGATGCCTGGGCAGGGCTGTGGGGAGCTGGAGACTGGCCCTGCTCCCTGCTGTGGTGTTTCTGGGGCAGGGCCATGGGGCTGACTTGGGGTCCTGGGCTCTGAGCAGAGGGACAGGGACAGTCAGGGCTGGGCCGTGAACTTTGGGCTCTTTTCTCAACACACTGAATTCACCTTGATATGAAACTTTATGAAACATCAGGACCAAAACTAAATAACTGAAGTGAGATCCTATATGTTTTAATAGGTTAAGACTAACCACTAGCTTTTTTGTGTGTTTAAATGGAATACACTAGAGAGAAGCGGCTTTCTAGCACGGATATTTGTAACAAGGTTGTACTGAAAATGTACTTTTACTGCTGTGGTAATTAAATTCCAAAAAATTGAAATTGCAGGCCATGGCTATTCTCCAGAGTTAAATAACACCCCTCCTCTACCTCATTTTGTAACGCTGATTTAAACAGCACAGTTAATCTCATTTATGAAGTGGCTTTAGGTTATGAAAGACAGCTGTAAATTGCAGTTTAGCTCCCACTAATGTCATATTGCTGGTTACGATACCTGGCAATTCAGAGGGTAAAATGGTTTTTTATTCACCCTACAGACCAAGTTCCCTTTCCTTTTGTGAATGTTACATGCTTGTCGCTGAATTTCAGAGCAAGTCCTGAATCTCTGCAAAGATCAAAGTCAACTGACCTTGGGATGTACACACTGAACCATCAACCTACAATTATCCACGAATAAGCTGCCTGCTGTATCTTATTATTTGTTTGTATTTTCAAGAGGGACTTGATACTCTGGGATTGGTGCGATCACATTTTTGTCTCCTAACACATTAATGGAGACCGACTATTAAAATAGTAAGCAAGCAGCTGGTAGGTAGCTAATGAAGAAGATCGTGTTTTTACTCCTGGGAGTATTTCATAGCACATGATTTTGCTCCAAATTTAATATATCCAAACACCAAAATCATGTCTAGTAATGAACAAATTCAACTACATGTATTGCTTGAGGTTACACAGTGCAATACTGAAGCATTCAGAAAAAACAAAGCATGCAAAAAGAGACTGCTAATACTGTAATAGTAAGAGTAATAACAACCTTGCACTCTTCCTTGGCTCTTCTGGTGCTCTTTACCCCTACAGCTTCAACAAAACCCCTCAATTACTATAATAACCAACTCCTTTAGTACCATCAAATAATCAGCACCAAACTTTTCACTCTACTTGGTGACTGTGTTAAGAGGAAAACGTCACTGGCTTTGCGCATTAGGTAATAAATATTTATATGTATTTTGCTGAAGTTTAAGTACAGACTTCTTTCTAATGCACGAAAAATACCCCCAAAACACTACATATGGGTCCCATATACACAAAATATATTGTGTATCACAAGGGCAAACACCTACACAAATAATTTATTTCAAGACATAAAAGATCCTTTCTTCCAAAGATATTTCAGAAGGTCCAGCATCACCAGAAATTACAGATTTCCATTGGATGTGTGTGCCATGTTTTTTTGGTCTCAATTATGCTAAGCTCTGGATCCTTCCATACACCACATAACCTCCCTATCTAACTTAGCCCTCAGCCAAAGCCTCCTGTCTCCCTCATACCACTCACCTCACTTCATGGTGCTGGATACTTCCTGATCTGGCCCTTGTCCTTAAATCCTCTCCTCTAGAAAACTGCAAAATGGTGCTACTTCTCATGTTCCCTACATGCTTCCTGGAGAAGAACCATCATGGACCACAGCTGGTAGTGGTTTGTGTATGTATAAATGGAACAGCCAGCTGACCAGCCAGTCAAGAGAAACAGTAGGTTTATTTGCCTGATGTAGCGACTGTTCTTCAAACTGTACATGAGATTAATGATTTTGACACATTTATTCCTCTATAAAATTAACTGAAGTAAGTTAATGGACTTTAGAACTATTTAGAGGAAGCCAGTGGACAGAGATAGATGATAGACTGCTGAAGCTCATGATTAGATGGCTAGATGCTTAAAAGTAATTCAGAAGACAATGGGAGAAAGATGATACAGTGATTCCAAATCTTCTTGGTGCTTACAGAAACTAGAAGAGATGATTCCTTTCCATTCTTATATAAAGCACTTTGAAGATTATAGTAAGATTTATACTCTATAGCCTCAAAAATCAAGAAACAGACTGAAGTAAGATTCAAACTGCCATGTTCAAAGAAAATAAAATGATAAAAAATATTTGGCAAGATTAAAAAGAAATGCAAACAGACCCAGTGCTATGAGATCACAGCACCATGATTCCTGATGTACAACTGTCAGGAACAATGCTTTCACACAGGGGCTGTATTTAAAACTGTTACCATAGGTACTTAGATTCCCACTCTTCGTATCTCCTTACTAACCTGAGATCTGCTATCCTAAACAATCAGTGGTCTTCATTTTTCATCACTTTCTTGACCTTGCGGATGTCACAGTTTGTAGAATAATTAAATTGGCTGACTAGAGTAAGTGATTATTTTAGTATGGTAACTACAGTTCCTGTACTATAGTTAATACAGTAAACCTGAATATGGTTCAGTGTGATTGATTCCTGAGTGCTTGAGGTTTTTAATGTAGTTTTATCTTGCTTGGCTCTCACCATGCCTAGCAAAGAAAGAGGTGCAACAGGTACACCGTTCCTGTTTGCAGAAACAGCTGCTCTGGAGATCAGAAAAGATCTTGTTTGCCAAACTAGATGTGCTGTTCTTGTGCCAGCATTATTTTTCTGTTTTAAGAACCTCCTCCCACATACATACATTCTTCCTCATCCTGCATTTATAGATAGTAATTCCATATGCTCTCATTATTGTTTTTTTGCTAGACTCCCAGCCTATATACAGCCTTTGCTTGCAAAAGAGGCACTTCTGAGTCCTCAGCTGGAAACCTGTTTACAACCTCAGTATCTTGTTTTCAAGTCAAGTGGATTCCAAAAAGAGACAGATGAAGAAAAGGCCAGATATGAAGGGCTGATGCTCCTAGCTGGTTTTCTGTAAATGCTGCATTTCAATTGGCCTTCCTTCTGTACAAATGGACATAGATCTCGGAACAACAATGTTAGTATTTTCCTATCTGCATTAGAAATGAGTACAAAGATTTGCTATTTTCATTGCTGTATCAAACTAGTTCTTCCTGACTAAAACACTCAGGTTTTTTCTCTTTCTCCCACTCCTTCTCCTTCCATTTTATGACCATGCATTGTCTATCAGATTTTTTTCTTAATAACTCCTACTTCATGAATATTGCATTTTTTTCCTGTTTCTATTCCTTCCATTTTCAATAGCTCTCTTTTTCTACTGTAGTATATTCTCCTAATAAAGGGTAATACTGAAATCAAGAATCATAGAATCACTGAGTATGTTGAGTTGGAACGGATTTATCACGATCACTGAGTAGTCCAACTCCCGATTGAAAACATTAAATCTATAAAAAATTAATGAAATAGGGCACTGAAGAATTCCTGAGATTATAGGAGGTTCTTGCATTTTAGGGTGTTGGTTTCTTTGGAGTTACTGGAAAATATACTATGTCTATTTGATTGTGCTTACTTTTTTGATCCATAAGAGTTAGTATAGCAAACCCAAGAATACCTCAAAACCTGGCTCATTCAGCTGGGGAATCCTATTAATATAATAATACATAGCAGGCTGTGTTTTTATAGAAAGAACATCTCTGCAAGACACCTTGCTTACAAAAAGCCTATCAGCCCTGGTTGCATGCAAACAGGCAGATTAGCAGAAAAACTTAGTAAATACTGAAATAATACTGATAAAAAACGGTAAAGGATATGGGAATTCAATACTTCGACTATTAAAACATAAATTAAATGCTTTATTAAGATAACCACCTCAGTGCATAACATGCAAAGGGTAAGACAACGATATTCTCTAAGGGTACCCTTTAACCTAAGTACTGTCTTTTAAAAAAAAAACAAAAAAGAAAGCAGTCATGAGATTCAAGAACAAAAAAAAAGCTAAAATTGCACCCACTGCAAACAGGGAAAAAAGCTGTAAGTGTTCAGTAACAGCAGTATCATCTACAAAACATATTGTCCTGATATTAAGAATTGCAGGAGAAATTTAAAAAAGTATCACGGTGATGTTGTCTTTCTATTTCTTGAGAGTATCAAAATGTCAGTGAACTTTCTCATTCATTCTCAAAAGTAGCAGTGCCAGTCTGTTCTCTGTAAATGCATGACACTAAGAGAGGCTAAAACCAGTTTTGTGGAGATGAACAAATTCAGAAAATGAACAGAACAAAAAGCACTAAGCATATTTCAAGATTCAGAATCAACCAGGTACTCAAAAGGCAAACTGAGTATAAAAGACAGTGGCATTTGATTTCAAAACAAATAGAACACAGGAAAGTCATTATAATAAGAATATAGGCTTCTGGAGTGAAAAAAATAAGAAGAGTAAGTAATGGAAAGGGCAACGGAGTAAGAATTTGTCACTGGACCAGAGACAGATGTAACATGTTCTCTCACTTTGGATTCTCAGGCTCACACCCTTCAAGCAGGCTGGAAGGTCCAGGAAGGCTGGAAGTCTCTTTCTGTGAGGGCCATATGTGAGGCCACATGGCCTGATATAGACAGGGACTACACCTTGGCTGGTGTTGGAATCCTTGGTTTAAGCAATAGGCTGCCCAAAGTGTAGTTGGTAACCTGTTGTTCTGTTTTAAATGGATGGAGCTAAGAATAAACATCCATACTCTGGTGACTCACACCTTTATTACACACCCTTCAAAATCACAAATGGGTTTTCTATCCTGAAGTGCAAACATGCAGCCACAGCTAATCAGCTTTGCAAAAAATCAATTGGAATATGTCAATCCTTTCAACACTGCCTGAGGCCTCTCAAAGTCTTCTTCCTCCTGGGTTCCCCAGCTGCTTCTGCTCTTTGTTGTGATTAAACAGGGACAGTGGCACCTGTTTGTTTTGTCCTGTGCTGCAGTACATCAAACTAGCAAGGTACCTTATTCTGACGGCCCTTCTCTCTAGGGGCAACTGATTATCAGATCTTAATGAATATCTGGCAAAGCTGCAAACTAGGTAAAGGTACCTCCATGTTCTCCTGAGCTGAGTGCTGCTTAGCACTTCTGTGGTAATGCAGTTTTATTTGTTCCACTTATCTCTAAGCCAAATTATAGCAGGAATTTACGAAGTTTGCCTTTACAAAGACAAATAGGTCTTTAATTTGTAAGGAACAAGAGACCGTGATGTCAAGTCTGATCTCTATACATATGGGCCCTTGAGTTTCATGTCCTTTTATCAAACATCGTGCTTTTCTTTGAACTACTGTATAACACTAAGGAAGAAGCAGTCTTCCTTTCAGACTCTAAGGAACTCAAAACAATTCTGACTCTGAGTAATAACTGACCTCTCACTTAACAAAAAAAAAAAAAAATCCATGTCTGTATACTGAATTTTCCCAGTTTTACTTCGAGCAGTTGGGTTTCAGTATGCCTTTGAAAGATCAAAGAGCTCTCTTCAGCTAAACAGTAGTGATGGTAACAATAGACCATCATATAGACTTCTGCAATTACCCTCACAAAAGCGTGAGATCTTGTTCTTCTCTCAAGGAAGGCCAAGGCAGTTTAAAATCCCTGCTTTATGCTTTTGGTCCATCTATTTAATCATCTGGATTTCTTTGTCAAAGCAAGCATTATTTCTTTTTGCCAGTGTTTTCAAACTGTGGGGTAGCAGAAGGACCTGGTAGACATGAGAATTTGCTTTAGTTTAGACATCAGCATTCACTTACTAAAAAGTAAAAATGGCTTAGCCAACTTCAGACTTGTCACAACCTAGCTCAGGTACTAGGAAAACTCTTTTGAATAGCTGAGCAGAAGATTAGAATAGATTTAAAAATTATTTTATCTAGTGTATACTATTCAGTGATCAGGATGAAAATTCAAGCCTCTGAATACTTGGAAGAGCTGTACGAGTCATATTAGGAGACAGACATTGCCACCACTGCAAATCTACCACCTTAACTGAACAGTCAGTCATTGACTTCAAGTGTGAGTCTTAAAGGCTAAATGGGAAACTTAGTCTGAGACATCACTGATGATTTTCTTGGTATACAAAAAAAACACCACAAACAAGGTTCACTCAATGAAGCACCTTTAAGAGTACCTCTTTGACAAAAACACAAGGTATGTAAGGGAAAGACAGGCTTGTAGCTGCAAATATACTGTCAGGTTTTAATATTGTCTTTGTCACAGTCTTCCTGTCTGATCTTAGACAGATCACTATTTGATGCTTCTACATTCTCCCTGCAGTAAAATGTTAACAATGTCCAGTTCTGTATATAATGATTATAACATGATTTGAGAACCTTGGGTGTAATTTGTTCCGTGTTAGTTTACAGACAGACCGAGTATCATTTAACTGGAATCAAGATTAGCAATACTGTGGCTTTGCCACAGCTTGCTGTATTTAGAGTTTACAGGGTGGGGGGGATGGCCTGTCCTTAATCTAGCTGCAATGGTAGAAAATCTAATTGTTCTCAGGTATGCCCCAGCTGAAGGTTACTGTCACTGAAGGTTTGGATGAATAGGTAGGGGGGTTTCTGCACTCCGAGGTTGGCTATATTAGCTAAAGTAGCATTTTGAGGTCTCTTAAAAATTCCTTGAAAAGGAACATGTGTGCTTTCATATGTGAGGTTAAAGAAAATTAAGTGCCTGACTTGTAATGACATTCAGTGGGAATACAATGAGTTCATGAAGGGATGCATGCCTAAACCCCATTTTTCAATTAGAACCTACAATTGAATTGCCTACAATTCAAGAGCACCAACTTTCTTTACAGCTTTTTTCCAAGTCAGAGGAAATTAATTCCAATATCCTACTATCCTTCCACTGACTATAATGGGACTTCTGTCCTGTACTGCATTAGTCAATTAAAAAAGGGAATTAATATAGTAGAAGATGGCAGCAGGTATTCTGCTGAGATTAGGAGAAAATATTTTTTTTGGAAAAGAGTACATTCAGCAAACATGCACCACAATAATAATTTTAGTATATTTGCCTTAGTCTTTATATTATATGATGTGTATAGTTAGTGAAATCAGTCTGTATTATATGTCCAGCTTTACTTATCTTTGACTTCTCTGGGAATTTACCCAGGGATAGCTGATTACTCTTTATCAGTGGTCAGAATTATCTGTTTAATCACTGACAAAATGTTTTCTTTGGAACCATGAACTTTCAAAAATGCTTCATAATTAAATTGTAAGCAAATACAGCACCTTAATTAAGGTATATGAGCACATACATTTCTAATTCAGAGAAAACCTCTACTCTCCTGTGGGGGTAGGAGGAATCTATCTGAAAGATGAACTACAAAACAAAACAAAAAAAACCTTGGCCTAATATCCAGAAATGTTTTTACTGGGATAGAGTTGAATAAAACATCAGGCTTCTTTGGCAAGTAACAGCTTCTGACTACTCCCCGATGGATGCGCTTGAAAGCAAATGCTCATCCTTTGCTTACTGACAAAGGTGACCCTTTGATATTCTGAGTGCTTGATGCTGACAATCAAACCCTGAAATGTGTGCATGAATTTTATATGCTATATAAAAGTGTGTGTCTCAGGGAGGAAGAAGGGGGATGGAGAAGGGAGAATAAAGACAAATGCTAAAACAAATGAGAACCCACATTCATATTTAAATGAAGACTTAACAAAAAGGAATTCATATCCACAGGTTTAATTGAGTCTTTAATCTGTTTTCATGCCCCTGTCATTTAGTTCTATAGGTCAGAAGCTGGGAAAAGGAAAAATTATTTCCATTCTCTCATGTTCCCCAACTTTGTTTCTAAACAGAAGTTTGTGTTATATAACCAGATAAACAACGATATGTGAGACAGTAGATGCAATATGAAAGGCCATGCATTGATCTCTCAGCAGGACCCTCTTGAGGAAGACTCCTCAACTAGAAAAATGTTTATGGGAAACTTTAGCCAAGTCTGGCATTGAGAAGATACTTCCTTCAGGTAAGTATTCCTCCAAGTGCAATTAGTGAGGCTGTGAAGGAACAGCTCACGTGACCTGAACGTTGCAGCAGAATGATGTAGATCCTTACAAAGACCAGGTCAGGAAGGCAAGGAGGTGGATTAGCAAATAATCAGCACATGTAGGTGGAGCTTTGCTTTGGAACAGGTGACAAATCAGTTAAGATCTTGAGGATAAGAGGACAAGTCAACACAAGACATCACATTAGGTATCTGCCACAGACTGTCTGCTCAAAGAGATGAAGCAGATACAGCCTTCTATAGGGAGGAAACCCTGTGATTGCAGGTCATAGTACTCTTGGGGGACTTGAATAGTTCTTATGTTTGCTGGAAGGGCAATATGTGTGCAAGCAGCCCAGGTTTCTGCAGAATGTCCTAAGACAACTTCTTCACCCAGGTGATTGATGAGTTGACCAGAGGGTGTGTTATGCTGGACCCATTCGTCATGAATAAAGGAGAACTGCGCAGGGATATGGAACGGCACTTTGCCCACAGGCCCCAAAGAGCCTTGAGTCAAGCAGAAAATTCTGGTAGAGTGAAGCATTATCCACAGCAGACAAAAACCAATATATCAGGAGCCTTTTAAGTAAATTTGAGACACTCAATTCCATAAGAAAAAATTGGATGCATCTAAGGACAGTGATGATGATGAAAGGTTTCTTTCTATAATGTCTGAAAAGCCACAGTCTTTGGGGAAAGTACTTAAAATTCTGAAAATAGGGAAAGTCACACCAATTCAGGTTCAAGATCCAGCACAGCCTATCTAGGAATGCATATTAATTTTGACTGGAGAACCTGGAATTCTTTTGGTGAGAGTACTTGTGTCTATACTCTCCCAATTATATGATATCTAGTATTCATGAAAGAAAAGAATTCTCTCTGAAGCACATATAATTGGTGTGATACTATCAGTCTAAAAATTCTAAAAGAAATTGTTCATAAAATATTTCTGTACAAAATAACAGATATTTATAAGGTGAATGATGTAGATCTTGACAGGATCTGCCCGGAAGTAGTATGAGGCTCAAGCTCACATGAGTTTACAATTACCACGAATATACATGCAAGAGTTTTCTTCCATAGGCATTAACTCCTTGCCTGCAACCCCCTTGGCAGTTGTTATTCCCAAAATGTGGGAATTCTGTTATTCCCATAGTGAGTAATTTTAGCAGTTGTAAGCAGCATTAACCGTGCTTTAAGCAACTGACCAGAAATGTGTAAAACTACATGAAGTGGAAAGGAACTATGAACGGATGCTCTGACACCTCAGTTTGCATGCCCTTAAAATCCTCTGCCAGTGCCCCGATCAGATGGATTGCAAGGGCTGCTAGGTACAAGGAAGTATGTCATAGAGCCAAAGGTACAGCTATGTTGTTTGGTTCTGTCT
This sequence comes from Gymnorhina tibicen, assembly GCA_013399875.1. Classification (NCBI taxonomy): domain Eukaryota; kingdom Metazoa; phylum Chordata; class Aves; order Passeriformes; family Artamidae; genus Gymnorhina; species Gymnorhina tibicen. The sequence continues at coordinate 1,765,741 of VXAZ01005702.1, read as the reverse complement.
TTTGGGGGGAACTTGACCTTCCATTAATGATAACGTGATGCTAAACACAAAAGTTATACAAATGACTTGACTGAACTTGATGTCGCCTTCCAACATGAAGATACAGAACGAGCAGAGATGACAAATACGCTAAAGATGACTGAATGATCATTATGTGAGCCTGAGCAACACATTAAAACCTTCTTCGTTCCAGCAGATGTCGAATGTGAAACATCACTTGATGTTTCACAAAGAGACAAAGTATGAAATAATGCCAGAGGGGCAATATTCCTATACTGAGAGGCCACTTCAGCTGAGCTCTCCAGGAGCCCTGCCCTGTACCACACAGCATAAGCAAGCTGGGGATAGAAGGACTGCAGTCTTTATCAAACAATATGACTCCAAAATAAATAACTCTGTAAAGAAAGCAGTGGGAATTATAGTTCTAGCACAAACGTTTGCTAATGTTTCCCCCCTTCTCTATTAATGTAAGTTTTTAACTCCCAGCTCACTCAGTATTTTATTTCTTTACAACCTTTGTTTTCCTGTTTTGGGGTGGATTTTTTATGAAATTAGAAGACAAGAGAGAAAGGACTGATATTTTTTCCTTCTCTGTTCCTTCCAGAGGGCAATTCTTTCCTTTCCTTCATCTGCCACCTCAGACTTTCATGATAACTACAAGCTTCACTGCATCCTGAAGTACTTGCAAGTGCATGCTGAGGTTTCTTTCACCCCATTAATGGTGAAAGCAAGCCACAGTCTGCATTAGTGCATACGGATCAACAGTAGGCATTCACATCACAACACATTTTCCGTTTGTGTTCTGAAATGTTACACTGACTGGCCACAGCTCTCAACCCGCTGCTGCCCCACTGTGAACCGATGCTCACCAGTGAGGGAAATGGCAGCAAAAGAAAAGGGAGGCACAGACAATATGCTGAATTTAATAAAGAGCTTTCTCTAAGCTTTATAGTTTACTATATTTGGTAAGCCAACTGTGAACAACAAATGGTGAAGTAACAAACGGTTGTCTTAGGCCTGAAAGAGGCATTTTATTTTTTAGCTGTCGCTAGCCTTCAAAATTTACATTCATGATGTTGCAGCTTCATAGTGAGAACACTACTGTGCTATACAAACAAATAAGAAAATAGTAATTGCAGCTCCAAAGAACAGCAGTCTAAATAATCCATAATAAAGCATGAACTTCACATGTAGTCTCTCCCTAGAGAGGACGATTAATATGTTCAGCTGTTTTTCTATAGGGACACACAATTCAGGACTGTGCAGACTGCTAACAAGAGTAGAACAGGATAATCTGTGAAAAGGTGTGATCCAAAATGTAAGCACTGGTATGAATGGGTAATTAGCATGTGGAAAACAAAATTGTTTTCTTTGGGACACAAAAGTGAAAAATAAGAATTAACAGAAATATTGCCTTGAGGGTCCCAGGATTTGCTTGCTTAGTAGGTGGAATGGGAAGAAGGGGAGGAGGTTATGTATCGTTACACTGTAAGTACCATCAGGTGCCACAATGTAGGAAATGCGGTTTGTTTGAAACAGATGGTTGCAAGGCTCTTATATTGTGTAATATATTTGGATGCAAGGATGATGCCAAGTAGATTCACAATTACGATGATCGTAAACATTAACCATGCTATATTTCCTGCCTTTTCATTTTCTGAATAACATCCTTGCCCATCCCACCCATTGCCCATTATCTCCTTTCTTAGCCCCCATGTGATGGTTTAAAACCTGCAAGCTGTTTCTGGATTGTCATCCTGGGCCTCTAACCTCTCAACTGTCCCTCGTTACGGAGTTATCTCTATTCCGCAGAGACCGGCAGTACAGAGAACTTCTATCAGTGCCAGTAAATCTTTCGAAGAGGTGTATAAGACAAGTGTGTGTATGTGTGTGCAATTCAATATAGAAATGAAGGGCACTTGGGAAAGTCAAGTGGTGTAACATAAAATATGACTGATGGATGAGGAATAATGGAAGAGCAGATGCGCCACAGCATTTGTTCTACTTTTTAAGAGAATGACAAGTACTCAGTCTATTAATGTGTGAGGCAGGTGACCTAATCATATAAACTGGGGAGGTGGGGAAGGGGCTAAGAACTCTGATTTTTTTTTTGGTTTTCAATCTCTGTTTTGAAATTTCTGACTTTTAGCTATGCAGAAGGCCACTTAACCTCCATGCACATCAGTTTTGTCACATGTAAAAGGCTGGTCTTAATGCTTACAGTTCTTCTGGATGCAGAATGCAAAATCTAGACCCTGAGAGAGGCTATTCTGATCATCAAAAACAAAGGGAAAATTGCTTTGAGATACTCCCTGAATAAATGGAAGTTACAAGGGTAACTTTTAACTTTAGGCTTTGAAAAAATATCAAATAGTCACTGTGCTTGGAACAGGGAACTGAAGGCATCAGGCACGTATCATAGTGCAAGTTACAAGGCAAGGAAAACAAATACTGAGCAAGTGTGCCAATAAAGCTGCATAAAGATGTTAAAAAGGCAGAAGGGGGAGTCATTTTAGTTTGACTTTTCACATCTTGGTTTTTTTGGGGAACAAAAATTTGAAAGGTAAGTGCAGAACACTAGTGCACTAAAAGCTGAGAGAAAGTGAAGATTTCTCTTGCTAGTTATCATGCCATACAATTAAGATATGATACCTTTTAACCATTGGAGTAATGTTACCCATTACTTCCTAAAATGCTGAAAAGGCACGGACCGTTATTACATGACAGTAATTTTCTTTGTTTAAACAGCCCCTCATGTGTGCTCACAGCCAGATAATTTTGCCTCAGTACATTGCTTAGTCCCTCTACTTGCAATGGCTTGGAGAGATTCTGCCTTTTGTTTCATTTGCTTCTGCTGAAATACACCGCTGTGCTTGCCTTCAGAATAGTTGTAGCGAGAAAAGAAAACACTGCTGAAACTACCCTGTGGTAACATTTAGTTCATCCCCTCCTCAAAGTAGGGTCGACAGTACCTTAAACCATTCCTTGACAGAGGTAAATATCATCTTTCCAAGTGGTTCTTTCAACACCAAACAAAAAGATTCTGGGTTTGCCTACAGTAACACAGTATCCTTTTAGCTTTGCCAAGCCACATACCAGCAGGAGTTTGACTTTATCTTCCTTGAAAAATGGAGTTGTCAGCAGAGGTTGATTGTTTATGATGGGTTGTACAGGTAGTAACATCAGATAGCTTCCAGGCGAGCATACTGCTTGAACTATATGAACATCAATAAGACACAGCAAAAATGAAAAGTATGTCTGGAAGTTTCCTTTCAGTGCCAGACAGACAAGAGTGTTACAAAACTGTTCCACAGCTGTGCCTGTTGCTACCAGGAAAGCAAGTTGGTCCTTTCCATTGCAGACTGCCAGAAGCTGTTCCTGGGTTAATGAGTAAGATTTAAGACTTGTTCAGATCTTTCTTTCGTCCTAAAGAAAATGGAATCATATCCCTTTATGTAACAACGATTCTAGCTTTGTGCTCTAAACTCAGTGATGGATGCCAGTACATGGATTTTATGTAGCCAGTGGGACAGCTATGTCAAAGCTGTCAAGTGCATACAAATAGTAACTATACCTGTGAGTACAATCTTGGAACAGGGCAGATTTTTTTCTTTTTTTTTACCCCTGGAATATCTGAAGATCTCTAGAAAACACAGCGTATTCATGTCTGTTTATATACAGCTGCACTACTACTTCATTGTTTACCTGTGACTTAAAGATGCATTCACCTCAGCCCTTTAAAATTGTACTAAGCAGCCACAGGTACAACTAAATCTCATTTAAAAGCCAACCCAGATGTTGCAAATTTTGGCTAGGTAGTAGTGCTAGACACTTCTCTACTTTGATGCTCATGTTATTCTTTTATTTTATTTTTGGATTGAATCCCTGCCAAATGCTAGAATTTCTGAACCAGAAGAAAAGATATCTTCAGGTTAAAATGTCACTATGCCCATCAGTCACACTTCAATGCATAGCTATAGTTCACAAGTTATTCAGCAGTGCAATGAATAATTCCAGTCTAGAACTTTTCTTCAAGTTCCTTATTATTGGGTCTGAGACTAGTGTGACTGGAGGCGTGAATTTCAACTCTTTTTAAAAAGACTTTGCTTCACAAATATACAGGAATGAAATTCAGGAATACAAGGATGGATAATAAAGCAATCGATCTGGTGTCAGCGCCACAGCAAACATCAACTTGTATTTATAACACTGTGAGCATCTCGTTGGCAGCTGCACATCCTTGTCCAGTGAGATACAGCTGCATGTTTGGGCTGACAATGAAGCGTGCGGCATACAAAACTGGGGAGCATTTTTAACAGCTGGCAGTACCCATGGCTACCAAAACAAGGTTTCATATGTGCTTGGACAATTAACTCCTAGAGGATGGAAAACTCTGGGTTAAGTGAATAAAGAGTATACAGGGTATGGAGAACAACAGTGCCCTGGTCTGTGACCCAGATGATGCTACAGCATTGTCTTCAATACTGCCTTGAGCTCTGTCTTCAGAGAGATTACCTTTCTTTTTTATTATGTCAAACCTGAATGCATTCCCTTTCACTGTTCTTTCCCTACTCTCTAAAACTACCATGATGCAAATGTAGTTTTTTTAGTATAAACAGTCACAAAATTTTCCACATGTAATTTGGGCAGCTCATAGAAAAAACTCTGTTTTTTAGAATCTTTCACAATGGACTTTTTAAATCTCGTATTTTGACATAGATGTTTGGATTAAACAGATGTTGAAAAAAAATGAAAAGGCAAAAGTGAAACCAGCATGAGTAAAAGATTTTTTTTTAGTAGCTTATACAGAATCTTTTTTTTAATATAGTTATGATGTTAATGCCCACTAGCTTTAACCACTGAACATAGAAAGCCCCAGAAGATTCATGTCTGCCTGTTTATAAAGTAAAGCATAAGCACAATTCCCTTTTATATACATAGACTGCTATTGTTTTAAAAGATTTTGCTGTTCACATTTCTTTTTTATATTCCTAGCATTTTTAAGTCCATATTTAAGGTTAACATTTAGTCCCCTGAGAAGAAAAAAAAGCTTCATAAAAATGTTCATTATCCTCATTTGCCCACATCAATCAAGTTTAATTGCTCAGTTAAATTGCCTCGTTACCTCAATTTGGAGACATTTAGATGTTTCTATCATTTCCCCTCACACCAATCCTCAACTTTAATAATAAAAGGCTGCTCTTCCATGCCTCTTGGCTAATTGTTCAGTTACAAGAGTGTGAGCAGTTCTGGCATTTGAAAGATGTGTGAAAGGCCACTTGTGAATGGCTTAGGAACACGGAATCAATGACATTTATACATTATGTGTTGTTTCTGTGCTTTACAACAGGAAGTGTAATAAAGTACAAATAGGTGGAAGAACAACTTTTAAAAATAACCTACATTTTCTTCTCTCTCTTGACTCCTGTTGAAACTGTCTTGGTTTTCTGGTCCAACTAGACCATTTTTTAACTGTCTATCAGCAAACTTATCCTGCAGGAATATTCACTTCCCCATCAGTCCCTCTGAAGTCAATAGCTTGTGCTCTAATTCTGCAGTGGAAAGAATGGGGGGCTGAGCAGGTTTAACATCAAAATTCACAGTGAAAATGAGAGACTGTAGGACTCATCTCAGGACCACAAACTCTTATCTTTGAATAAAAAGATCCCCAATACCCTGACCACCCTCAGCAGACTGTGAAACACAAGAGTGTGTGGAGGGCATTTGTCTTTCAATTTGTTGCCTTTTTTCTTGACTCCATGTTTCATACCTGTTGGTTTTTTTCCTTTACTGTCTCATCTTCTGTTTTTGTTCTCTTAGGTAAACTTTCTCCCAACTCTTATCCCCTACCCCCATTTAATATCATTTCACCCTCCTTTTCATCCTGATTCCTCTTTGTAAAGCTTCCATTCCTTCCACCTCTTTCTTTCTAGTTCTTTCCTCTTAGTCTCTTCTGGCTTTTTTTTCTTATCCTCTTATCTTTCCTCTCTACTTCTCCTGAGGACTCTCTGCCTTTGGCCTTTTCCTGTAGATTGGGCTCAATGGTACCTTTCATGAATGCTGATTAACCTGGCTGGAGTTCTATGAGTATTACACCAGCTGAGTAGCTCTTCATTTGACTCATGCCTTGCAGCCATTTAGCAGGAAAGGAGTGTCGCATCCAGCTTTGACTGACAGCTGACTGGCAGGCAAGAAAAGCAGCCACTATCTCTCATGGGAATGCTCAGAAGCTTGCAGAAGGAGATAAAATGTCAAACCACTGTGATGTGCAGCCTTTGGTAACAGGCTTGAGAGATCAAACTAGATCAGACACAACCCCATTTTAGTTGGGAAGACCAAGCTGTATTGTTTCTGCTTTGAATGTCATCATCAATAGCATAATTTCGGCATTCTGCAAGACAGATTCCTATAGACTATGGCACCTTGGGCAGTATAGACTCTCTTTAGGCTCTTAACACAGGTGCATTAGCTCTACCGCTCACATAATGGTTGTTACCTACATGGGGGTCTGCTGCTCAGGGAGGCGGATGTTGTTCTCAAAGTTAAGCTGTGACTTTTCTTTTTAAAATTTTTTTTTCATCCTTTCCCAACTGTCAGCATGCTTTGAGATTAGAAATTTTCAGCTGCCTGCTGCTTCTTAGTATATATGCAGAGTGTGCTTTGTAGGAACATGGCTGGTGGTGTGAAAGTCATGTCACACAGTCCTCAGTGGCAGCACAAAACCTCATCAGAAAGTGGTTGCATCATTGTTGTGTGCAGTGGGGAATAAAAAGGGAAACAATTGCCTTTTGCTGGGTAGAGACCATCCTCACTGAAAATGTAGGTACTGTGAATCCTAACTTATACCTAAACCTTTTCTTTTCTGGTTTATATAGTTTGACTGTAGCAAAATTAATCAGCACGAGGGAAAACACATATTCCATTTAAAAGCTAAAAATCTAGCCTATAATTAAGCTGCATTATTTCTAGATACAAAATAAAATGGAAAATCTTTAATAGAATTGCCAATGATTTGCCATGGGACTTCCTGGTTAAATGAAGAACTTCTTGTTGATTACAATTTGAAGCTGAAGCGTACTAACCTTTCCGCTGAATTACTCCTCAGCAGAAGCCGGGCACACAGGAACATGAACTAGAAGTTGTAGCAGGCATTGTTCTTCCCTACTTGCTACTGCTGGCTTTCCAAAGCTTCTAAAATCAAAACTTAGATGCATATGAAAGAAACTTACCTTGCCAACATATTGGTAGTCAGTTCCTGTGTATTCCTCCAATAAAAAGAACTGATTCCACATCCAGCTCCTTTTGGAACGATGGAGGTCTTGCCTGCTGTTTCCAGACAACACCAAAACCTTTTCCTTTTCTGGAAAGCCACTAGTCCTCTTGGATAACGGAGTTAAGAAACTCTGGTGGGGCTGACCAGCCCAAAACAGCAGCCAGAAGCAATGGTAAGTTCTCATCACGGCAGCACAAGAAGGTCTAAATAATGATTTTTTGTCTTGTCTTTAAACTAACCTACTTTACTGCACTGAATCCAATCTCATGCCGTCTTCCTTCTTTAAATTGTCTTTGCAGTCTCAAAGGATCTCTGAAAAGAAAAATAACAACTTTTTTAGCATTTCCAAAGGTACTTAACTGTCATCATGGCAGCAAGTAAGTCTATAAAGTAGACGAGTAATAGTGATTGTTGAAAAACCTGGGCTGTTACTGATTAAAAATGTTGCAAATGGTCCTTCAAATGATCTGAGTGAATCTATATTGAGTAGGGAGAAGGGGTCATGATGTTTGGATTTAGGGTGTGTGTGGGTCCCCTTTAACCCCATTTGCTTCCCTTCATCAATAAAGGCAAGCCAGATATTTCTATTTTTACTGCCTCAACTTTGGGATGTAACCAATTACTTTCTGATTGGGGATGTTGATGAGGTTACCTTATTGCATTAAAGGAATGCCAGCAAAACTGCACATTGTCTTCCCAAGAGGCATTCTGTTGCTGTAGTTATGGACTGAAGAGACTGGACTTAACTCCAGGATTTCTCCCTCACATTGAAGTAGCTTCGCCTTTGACTTAATTTAGAAAGGCCCGGCTTAACAGGTTAGTGAAATAAATGTGTGTATTTGTCATTATCTCACACATAATAGACCTGCTTGTTATTGCATAAGAAATGAAGTGGACACTTTGGTTTTCTCATTATCTACTGCCAGAGTTTTGTACTGAGTTTTGAATCTTTACATACACAGTTATATATGTAAATGCTTCCACTAATAACTTCTAAAAATAGGAAACAAACCGCAGCTAGTTCATTGTTACCTGTGGGTTTTTACTAGCTACTGCTTCCTACTATTATTAATACAAAATATCAGTGCACCTACAAAGTAATTAAGAAAATGATTTCTATCTCTGAATACTGCGTAATTTTCAACATGCAAAAAGCTACAGATACAGTACCCCACTGTAGTGTTGACGGTTCTTCTGTTTTTAAAAAAGCTGAAAGCTTCTATTCAGAAGGAAGAAAATATACTATGTGTCTCAGGTAACCAGTCATGCAAAATGCCTAATGAACAGCTTTGGAACATTTTATAATGTGAAGAAATCAGAATTAGTTGACAGAAACATTGCACAACATGTATTTTTGTTCTAAACACTTCATTACATTTTTAGCTCAAACAGATCTATAACCTCAGATAAGGGTAATTTGGTTAACTTTCATTTGCTTTCTCACTCATGCTCTCTGAAAAAAACTTTTGGGTTTTTTTTTTCAGTATTCTGATCAAAACACAATAAATCGTTCTGAACCAGCTCAAAATTCAATACAGCATCTCTCAGTATTTGTAAAGAAAGACTGTGGAATGACAATCTGACTAAACAAAATTGAAGAGAAAATTTTTGTTTGTTTGTTTCATTGCATTTCATGCAACACTACTTGGATCATATTCTGTATCAAAGACCATTTTTTCTCCTATAATGGGTTTGTCTATTCAAAGGTGTACATTAGACAGAATTTAGCCTTTGAGCTATGCTGAAGGAGTTACAGCACCTACAATGCCTCAGGTTAGCTACTCTTCTAGCTGTCGTTGTTCTTGGTAATAAATTGTATAAAGTAAGTCTCTTAGAGTTCCTGTTAGTAAATCATTTTCTATAAAGAAATACCACTTAGCTTTTATATGAATGGTAGATAATGGAACAGGACTGTTCAAACAGTATTATTTTACTACTTCAAAAGGTAAAATTCTGTTAAGAGGTAACATCTATGTGAGAAGGAGAAAGATTTTTAGCATTAAGAGGAAGAACGTAAATAGTACAATTAATTCTGAAACAGTTTACTTTCTTCTGGAGAAGAGGGAAGGGTTGTAGTTAGCTCTTGTTAGCCAGGGAGCTTTCTATAGGAAAAGACAACTCTGTCCTGCAGGTCATGGGAGCTGTGCTCCCATACAGCTTCGAGTGTTGTGAGAGAGACACAGACCCTGGGTGTATTCACACATACATGTAAGCATACACACAGAGAACAGTAACAGCAGAGCTGCTGCTCACAACAAGACCTTCCCGGAGGAGGAACAGGAAAAGCTGGCATGACTAAGCTTTACAGCGTGCTCAACAATTGCTTTCTGTGCAACTGACGGAGCAGTGGCAAACTATTGTGCAGGTTGCTAGAGCAGGACACAGGCAGCAGGTTCAGCAGATTCAGGCACCAAGACAGGGAAAGTTGAGGTGGCTTTAACACGTCTATGGTCTCTCTTATCCTCCTCCTGTACCCTTCCAACCCATGTCGGGTCTTGTCCTTTATCACTCTGCCAACATCCATTCTAACCCTGGCTCTCATTAGACTGTATTCAAGTGGACATCTTCCTTCATGTGATATGGAAGAGGAAATTGTGTCTCATACAACATTTTGACTTCCATTTTCTTGCCAGGTTGCTCCGGGGGGAGACTGGGGCCTGCCCAGGTGAGTTAAGTACTGCCCCAAGTAGGGGCAGACCCGGTGAGCTGCCATGTATCAAGATGCACATATCATCAGGATGATCTGTGTTTGGAGGGCAGATGTGGAAAGATGACAGTGGTTCACTGTCATCTTAGACAGTGGTTCTGGCTGTGCACTTATGTCTTACTTTACTGGGCAGGCAGGGTCTGAGATAAGGAGTGCAGCACGTGAGCAAACCCACTACTTTGCTATTAGTAAGGTCTGCATGGATTTTTGAGGCATAAGGGAGCAAAAATCATCACCTGACAGGCTCCTCTAGTGCTCATCCCACCACCCCTATGGCCAGATCCTGTGGTGGGGCTCCATACCTCTGCTCCCTCACATAACATTTCCTGAGAAGTGCTGCCTGGAGCAGCATTACCTAGACAGGATTTGTGCCAGCCTTTTAAAGGATCAGTCCTTCAAACACCAATTGCCAGGAAACAATTATTCCTGTGGGGGAATTTTCTGCAGTTGAAGTCAGCTATATTTCACATCTCTGATGTCATGGGAAAGGTTTTATAGTGGCTCATGCTGAATTATAGCTTACAAGAATGATATCATAGCTGTGAAATACAGCCTTTTACTCTTCCCTGCAGAGATGTGTCCAAAATGCTGAAATAAGGGCATGATCCTGTAATGTCCTTCTTGACTGCATAGCCTGCATGATGCAGCGGAGCAGCTAAGCCCCAGCAGCTTCCCTGTGAATGGCAAGAGAGGAGACACACCTTTGCAGACCCTGGCTGAAGCATGCAATTGAGGTAAGTACCAATTGAATCCAGGGCGTCTCTGCCCTATTGCTGCTGATTACTCTTTTATGGGTCACAGTCATAAATTCAGCTGAGTGAATAAAAAGGACAGAGCACTACACTCTGAGCTGAGCTTTTAGTAGAGTGAGCTCTTGTGGCTCTTAAATGCCATTTTGTGCTCCAGTCCCAGTGTCTCATGCTCCAGAGAGGTGTCTGCAATGGAATAGTTTTTCTTGTGCAATCTCTCTTTATTTTGAAAACAAGTCATTTACCAGGGAGATTTCTTTAAGGGTAGATGTGCAAATGTAACTCATGGGACCTGGGGATGGGGGTTAAAATTTGTTTTCTTCACATTGCGCAAAGACAGGTAAAAAGAGGGACTTTAAACACGGCATTTCTCTCAAATATCAGCTGGTCATCTGGCTGGGGAACTTGCTGTGTTAATCAACTGTCAAGAGTGAAAAACAATTTTAGCGTACAACAGCCTCAGACAACTAGCTTAGCTCTGTCAGCTCAAATATATAGCAAATCTCAGCTTTTCACGAGAGGAGAAGAGATGTGCACATTGAAGCTTAAAAAAAATCCCAGTCTAACTTTAGCTATGATCACTGTTAACATAAAAGCAATGTCACTTGCAGCCACAGAACTTTCTTCAGTGTGACAAGTTGCAGATCTAAAGTTTATGTTCATGCCTCTTTGAAGGATTAACACCTCAGAAAATTGCTTAATCACTATAAATATCAACTTCAAAATTATTTCCCCCAGGTGATAGTAGTCATAGTCAGCCTTTCTATGCAATCTCTCCTCCAATACTTCATTAATGTAATGTCTTAATGTGAGAACTCAGTCCAAATTTACATCCTTCCAGAGCAATATCCAAGTATTTCAACTATAAATCAAAGAGGCAATGCATCCATTGGAGTCACTCCTACGAATCAGGGACCCCTGCCCTGGAGATGCCTTTCTGGTGCAGTGACAGGCATCAGATAGTGATTCTTGACATGAGGAGCCCCAAAGAGGTTCCAACTCTGCTCCTACTTAGCATTGTGGGTTGTAATGCTCTTCCCAGCTGGTTGTTAAATAAACCAGAATAGCAAAGAGCCTTCGCACGAGACGCATCAGCAAGGCGAGGGAAAACAGATCTTCCTCATTCCTTTCTGTTCGGCCCCATAGTACTCTCTCCATCAGCAGACTCTCAAAGGAATATACTTTATAAAGCGTACTAGAGTCTGGACTTTAGGATAATTTCTTTTCTGAACCCATGCATTCAGTTATGTTTCTGTACGAATTTGTACATCCTGGATGTTATGGGCTGCTGATAATTAGATTTTAAATAGCTTCTAAATAGGCTAGCAACCATTGGTGTCTCTAAAGTTTCTGATAAAACCTTTATTCAAACAGAAGTGCCAGTTTAATAGATCCTTTATTCCCTAGTCAGAGAGGTACAGTTTCATTGTTCGAGCATTGGATACAAAGCTTTGCAGATTTGGATTAAGGTCCATTAGTACACTGGAATGAACATCAATTGTGTTTTGAAGAAATGATAATGCACTGCTGTTCTCACAAAGTGACTGAATGAGGAGGCGAAAGTTAATATACGCTTTGGCATAGTATACAGGAAACTGAGCATGGGAAATGTTTTAGGGCTTGAGGCGTGATTATTTATTTATTTATTTATTCCTGCGACACAACAAATTGCATTAATCCTTACGGAGTTTGCTTAGTGTGAGGAGCCACTTTAGTTTGAATTCAGCCATTTCATCTTGCCTCAGCTCTGGCTGCCAGCTCTGGCTGTCAGAGGCGTGGGGGGAGGGAGCGTACACCTGCTACTCTCAGGAGGCAGCCAGGAGTGGCGGAAGCCTCGTCTCTAGGGAGGAGTTCGCCTGGCAACACGTCCCACGAGGCAGGCAGTAGGAGACACTGTGGAGGGGCTTCTCCAACCAGGTCGCGAAAAGGCCTCCGCCGATGGACGGCAAAGAAAGGTTGCACTGGACCAGTGGTGCCCTGTTACCGGGCAGACTTTGGGAGGGGTGGGGGGTATAAAAACCAACTCCGTCAGAGCTCGCTGGGGCTTGCTACTGTTTGCTGTTCTCGTTCGCTCCCTCTTTTGCCCCGGCCTGCCTGCCTTCTGGCTCTCCTGCCCTCGCTGGCTCGCCCTCACACCTGTCCTGCCATCCTGCGCCCCTGACCGCCACCTTGCCACTTCGCCCTGCGTCCTTGCCTGGGCTGCCTGCATCCAACCCTGCTGCGCCGATCAGTGCCTGCTCTACCGCCCCGACCCAGCCGGTCGCCGTGACCCTGTCCAGGGTCTCGATCTTCCTGTCCGAGCTCCCACTCACCGCGTGTCCGATGCCGTCGCCGCGGGAGCCGCGCCTGTCCGGGAGCTGCGCAGGCTCCCTACACCCAGCCTGGCCCCAGACAGACAGGCACACCCCTCTGCCGCCTGGATGCCGGCAGCACTGCCCTGACTCACTGGTGGTCATACCCTCTTTTTCTCTGTGTCCCCTCTCTCTCCTCCCCCCCAGTCCTTTTCCATTTTCCTTTCTTCTTTTTTGTCTCTTCTAGCGCTCTTTCGTTTGGGCAACTCCTTTTACTTTCTGCTTTTGTTACCAATAAACGGTTCTCAGATACAAGGTTTGCCTCGTTTGGCTTAATTTCATTCCTGACCATCCATTTTTAGAAGAACTCTCCGCAGTTCCCCACAGTGGAACGTGACACTTAGGTTCTTAGAGAAGATGCACAGAGACAGGGAATAGACCCTACTCTCTCATTCTAGCAGATTACACTATGAATGCACAAGTATATGTGCCTTTACTGCCCCCAAATCAGATCTAATTTAGAGTTCTTGGTGGAAAGATACAAACTAGTCCCTGGCTTCATCATCATATTAAGTGTTTACCACCAGTGTCTTTGGAAGAAAAGGAGGGTTCTACCCTGGAAGCTCTAATTTATATTTAATTTTGTAGATGATGTGGGAACACATTAAAAGTATTCTGACGTCATTTTCTAGATGCTTACCTAGCCAGCGCCAATTAAGTCAGTCAGGCAAACTGAGCCTGCTTAAATCTCAAACAATTCTACAGAGCCAACTGGCAGTGACAGTAACTGGACTGTAGGCTCTGGATTCACAGCTTCCCTATGCAGGAGAGTCACTTTCTAGTCCCCCAGCAAGACCCTGCAGCGAGAGGAACTCTCTGTACTCAGTCCTTGCTAGAAGGACTCTCTCCTGGCTCAAACATCACGTGCTAGTGTTAAACCTGTCAGGACTGCAAGAGGGGAAGACATCAACATCTCATTGCCAAAGCCTGAGGAACCAAAGGTGAGGAAAGCATTAATGGGGGAGGAGAAAAATGGAGGCTAAATAGTGACTTTTGCATTTACTGTGTCAGATGTGAGAGTCTGTGGTATGGAATGAAGCATTCTAGGTAAGGATCTGGTGATCTTTTGTTTGGATTTTACCTTATTGCAAAGCCAAGCCAAAGGAGCAATGTCCAAGTCCCTAGGAGAATTTGAATGAGTCAGAGAACCCAGGACCCTAGGGAGTCCTTGGGGCTGTCCTCTCTAATGTGAAGAATGTGATGCTGCTAGCCTGGAGGCAAGACTGCAAGGAAATGATTAAGTCTTTAAGGAAAATCTGCAAAAAAAATTACTTTCTTACCATGGAGGGGGAAAGGTTAAAGTGACATTAGTTGCACAAAGAAAAAAAGTATTCCAGCTAACTTCAAAAAAAAGGCGCTTTCAAATTTATCATATTCATATATTTTAATAAATCATATTAATACATTTTCATATATAGCAAAGAATTTCTTGCTGGATATTTTCAGTAATAGCTAAGTTTCATGTGCTCAGAAGCTGTAACACTGCAGTCTTGTCCATAATTGACTTGGACTTAAAACGCCGTTGTTGAGTTTGAGCTTACTTTACAATTACATCTCTCTTATGACCATTTAAATCTGAAAGTCTCCATCTAATAATTTTCTCAAGTGTGAATAAGCTTTTACAGCACTGAAACCCAAATGCTTTTTTTCTTTATTGTCCATGAGGCTTGCCTTTGTAAATATCAGTCATAAATGGAACAAAATGTCACTTTTCAGTGCAAAGATAGTTGACGAAGTTTTAGTCTTCTGATAATTTTTTATATCTTTGTTATATAAACCCATATACTCTAGTGATCATTCCTGTAAATACACCACTGAAATTAAAAAACAGAACAGAGCCAAGAGAGAATTCAAACTGAAAGATTTGTGGGTTTAAACTAGAGGTACTTTATGAAGACATCAAATACACAATGTAATTGCAGCCAGCAGCCGTTGATTATAATGTCTTTCAAAGTCATTTTTTTATTCAGTTCTCTCAGCAGGAAAAAAGGTGCAGAACTATAAAAATAACTAAATGCAGCAGAAATACTAAGATAACTACTACCTCCATCCTGCACTGGGAACTATTAACATGGTGGTTTTGTACAGTAACTGATTTAATCCTAGTGGACCTAGCGAGAGCACCAGGCCTCACAAAAGCACATACTGACAAAAGAGGGAGAGTGAGAAGTGTATCTCCTTCTTTGGTTCATGAATGGCTGTGGCAAAAGATGACTGTATGGATTTATTCAGTAGCTGGTGAGTGAACTGATGATGTTGTTTGTTGGTTCTCAGAGATTTTGATTTTTTTTACCTGGCATTTGAAAAGAGCCTTAGTATCATATTGTTCCAGAGATGCCCCCTCTCAGTCTCTGTAGTTAGCCACACTGGGAGTGTATCTTCTATCCACTGTGCGAAAACGGTCTCAATACACAAGACAGAGGAATGGCACAGAGAAGGAAATCTTGTTTTCATTGTATGGCTGCATTAAGTGACATTTCTTGGTCATTCAAGAATATCTGTGGAAGGGCTGGAACCTGGACCTAGATTCTTGAGGCTTACAGCAGTGTTCTAACCACCAGGTTATTATTCTTCCTTTCTGATGGAAGTCCAAGACCTGTGCTTTAAGCACCACAAGCACCTTTGCTGCATGTACTGGCTGGACATTGGTGTGAGCTGGAGGGTGTGTGGACACTGTAGATGGAGCACCTGGGAAAGGATCTGATGTTCCCTGGATGTGAAGGCAAGAGCAGCAACCTTATGTAGGTATCACAGGCTGGTCACCTCTGCAAGGAGTGATAAGGGAGAGGAAGGACGGACAGAGCTCTAGCTGATCCTGTCCTCTTTGTGAGCTACCACTGTGTGGCACTAACAGGGAGCAGGAGCTGGTCTTGCAAAAGGCTTCCAGCTTCTTCTGCCTTTTGCAGGTGATGTGGGGACAGGCCTCCACAGCATTTCAATGTCCCCCTGCAGCAGGAAGCATTCTGCTAATGCTGCTTTCTAATCTAAACCAGGGACAGGTATGTGACTAGCAGATAATACAGACTAATACTGTAAATTATATTAAGTTGTTCCTTGACAGAGAGAAGACTAAAACAGCCAAGCAATCAACTACATTTAGTAGAAGAACAAATCAGTAGTGCTTCTACTGCCATGCATATCTGATATGCATATTTTTTATTCCTGATGAATACCTTAATGGCAGAGAGTACCAGATGTGCGTGGAACTAGAGCCAGAGTTTTCAGCGGAACCCAAAGCAACCCTGAAGCCATGAAAATGCTGTAGGAAAATCTTATTTCTTGTTGCAGTACTTGATAGAAGTCTGCACTGTTGTCATCTTGTCGTCCAAGTTACTGTTGTTCTCAGACATGCAATAAGCTGCCATCAAATTATAAGGTTGTGGTTTCCCCTAACCCTTTTTTTTAATCTATTTAGGTATGTTAGAATAGAGAACTAGCAGGCTCTTCAAAACAGGCGTGTCATCAAAAAGAAATTCAGTCTACGCTACACATCAAAATTTGATGTCTGAAAAGGAGCCTAGCCTCCCTATCCAGATAATAGAAAGACTCTTAGGTGACCATCAAGTGCCTAATTTCCTACTGAAAAAGCTACATGGTCTGAATACCTGTTGTTATATTTCTGTTTAGACACTGGAATTTGGAAGTCTCCTAGGCAGGCTCTTAGAAGTGATCAATAACATTTTAGGCTTTTTGTTGTAAAGCAAAAATAGAGCTATTTTAAACAAGACTCTAGTCTGAGAAAGGTATGGGATGCCACCAATCAAAAATACCTGGTAAGGAAACTATTAAAAATCTTTGGACACATCAAAGAAAAACCTGGTCATCTTCTCCCTTAAAACTGTTTTTCTTGCTCTAGGGGAGATATCCTGTTTTGCTTTATTCCATGCACACTCAGCCTGCTGTTTATTAGGTATCTACCTTCATGCCATCTGAGGAAAATTTTTCACAAACTCCCATAAATAAGACGGAACCATAGGCAACAGATCCTTTCTGTGCTGATCAGCAATTACTCAAAGCCAAAGTGTCAGCGATACTCTCCAAACACAGGAGAAAAATCTGGGCTTGCAGATGCTTTAGTGGCATTGCAGTTCTCCCTCAAGTATTGTAGAGTGATAATGAAGGCAGAGGCTATACTGCCACATGCCCAGCCAGGAATAAAAGAAAGGAGGAGGTAAGGTGTCTTTTCAATAAGCACAGGCATATCTTCTCATCAAAGACTGACTATTTTTGACAGTAGCAATTAGGCAGTTCAATAACAGACACAAGTAAAAGAAAATTCTTTGACAGAAGTGTTTTGGATGTGTTTTGGGCAGTGTACATTGTTATGAAATATGATATTAATTGCTAAAATCCCAATTTACTTCCTTCAGAAGAAACTCAGATACTGTAACAACAGAACCATTTTAGCAAGTGAGGGCAAACAGGTAAGCAGAGTTCCCACAATTCTAATTTAGCCGTGTTAGAACATATGCACTTTTCCTATGTACAAAAGAGATTATTCTTTTCTACTTTTTATTTACAACTGTCTGTAACTTCACATTTCTAGCATAGCCACAATCCCAAATGGGATGGCTGCTGTCTCTTTTTTTTTTCTATTAGTGACCTTAATCTTTTCTGCCTACATTTCGCAGTTCCCCACTACAGGGACTCTCCTCGCTACCCCTGTTCCCAGTGTGACCCATTTCATCTGTGGTACAGCAAAGCAGTTGCCTTTCTTAAGAAGTTTTCTACTCACCAGCTGCTGCTTGCATTTTCCTCTCTGCTACAGGCTCAGTGCTCAGTACATTTTTCTTGACTTCTTGACAGAAACATATGCTAATTTCTCACTCTGAAGTTAGGCAGAAACAAACGAGGTGGGACATAAGGTACTGGAACCTGGGCACGATAGAAATAGCTAAACTTTGACTTTGCATTTGATTGTCAGGAGCTTTCTTATCTCTCATAGACTTTCATGGCCATTTACCAATGTGAAATGGGTGCAGAGTGCTACCAAATCAGAAATGCCTGCAATACTCAGCTCAGTGTGGGCAAATGAACTCCATTTGTGCAAATACACTCCAACAGGAGGTATCAACTAGAAAATAAAGAGATGCCCATTAAGACTGATTTCATTATGAATGTGCTATTAAAAGAACTGTAGAGTAGGAGGTCATGTCTCTTTTTTGATGAAAAGGTCTCTTATTTCTTTGATCATGATAGTAAGTGGCTACACTAAAACGCTATAGATTATCGAAAAGCTTCTTAATATTACCCTTATTAACTACACAGCTTAAGAAGCTGTAGCAAAAGAGAGGAGAGCTAATGATGATCGGCTGGCCTCCCTTCTTAGATCTTTTGATCCGACTTGTGATCCTGTTAAGGATCTAGGAGACTTTCTCAAGCAGGGCTAGACTGGATGGCAGAGGGTGGAGATAGCCATGAGAATAGCCCAGGAGGACTAGCATGAGGAAGCAGCTGCAGCAGCGAGAGGGATTGACCATTTCTGAGTGACTTCAGAGTTACTAGGACTGAATAATGAGTATTAAAATGGGAATAAGGCATGCTTGTGGTTCATTCAAGGTGAATAAATACCATGCCATGCTGGCAGGGACATTCTAGCAATTTGACAAGTAGGACATTCTGTTTCCAGCAGGATGATATTTATTCATTGTTCAAGTGCACGGCAGAAGCAGCTACACTCAACCTGTGACTTCAGGTGAGGCAATAAACTTTACCACTTCAGTGTATATTTCCAGCCATGATGACTCATTACTTAACTGAGGTTCTGTGAACAGTGAGTGATGTTTCTGAAACACTTGAAGTTTCATGAATAGGAAACTTGTACTTGCTTTTCAAATCACTAATCTGAGAGGTGGCTTTCTTCTTTGAGAAGGGCCTTTTAATATGTTTTTGTTAGTAATTTTATGTTTCTCGGAATATGAAAATGTATAAAAGAATAATGTTACTTGTGACTGAATAGCTTCTGAAGTATTTAATAATGCCACTTATGTCACTAGTTCTTTGAAAAACCTTAATGAGTTGCTTAATTAGAAATACTGAGGAAATTTGAATGGCACAATTTTATTTTTTTTTCTCTTGGTTCATACAGCTCCGTATACATACATTGTGAAAATGAAATACTATACAGGTGACTAACTCCTTTGCTTGTATTGTTAAAGAATACTCCTCTGGTGAGGAGTTTTCTCTGAGCATTGAAACCAATAAAATATATCTGATCAAATCCCTGTAAAAAATCCCTGTTTCTTCTTAGGAATTGAAAAAAAAAAAAAGAGAACGACATCAACAAAGACAGGAAAGACTGCAATGTGACTTAAAACAATTGGTGTTTCTGGTATCGTTAAGTTCTTTGCAATTATATGTGGTATCTCTTTGGGATATAGAGAGTTTGTATTTTGTGCAAGTGGAGTCTATAATGGAATTACTGAAATCTTCCCCTTGTGTAATGGAGACTTGAATATGGTGCTTTATTTTTAAAATCTGCTCCAGACAGACTCTTTTCTATTGTTTTCCACGTAAGGGAGCTGGAGCCATGCTGCAACTCTTAACTATATTGTTAATGCTAAATAACTGTGATCATCATATGCAGCAAATTGGGGATTAGAAGCTTCTAGGACAGCTCTGCTTTTATGTTTTAGACAACTGAAGGAGCTAATCCTAAAAATACAGAACATATGATTCAAGTGGTTGTCCTCAGTCCAGGATTCAGTGGAACATTGCTCTGTGCAAGCCAATGAATCCAGCAAAACTGGCCTTTGCTCACTGGAGTTTTTGATTTTGATTCTGAATTAATACCATGGAGTTTCCAGGACTGAGAGCCAAGATCACTGGAGAAGTAGCTTGGGAGGAGCAGAATTAAAAGAAACCATTTCTGTATAATTTGAGCTTTTATGCCTGTAAACAGATGTCTCTGTTTAAAAAACAAAGAGATACTAATCTGGACAAGAGAGACTTACTTCTGTTTCAGAAAATCCTTTTCATCAGGCATTCCCCAGAGCAGTTAATGCTCAAGAAAATTATTCCCAGTAAGAAAAGAAACGTGACCAACTGAGGTGCCAGTACAATCTCTGATGCTTCCCTTCTCATCAGAGAGGGGTAAATTATCTGTTCTTCCATTAATGTAAAGACTCCATGTATCTTAAGTATTTTCTTGAGCCAAAACTAAACTTCTCTGATGCTCCTACAGAAAGCAGTGAACAGAAACAACCAGCCTCAGTCTTGTCGAAACTGTTAAGAATTTTGTGTCAGTAGAGCCAGCATGTCACTCTTAATTTTTTTAAATGTTTCTTAGTTCTACTTTTGCTTCTTTCAAGTTTTGCTACTCTTATTGGTGAAATTTGTTAGCCTGATTTTAACGACAAAAACTTAAATGACTGTAACTTAAATATGACTTGAAGTGACCAAATGTTTGCTGAATATATCCAGAGAAATCCACGCTTTCGCAACAAAGAATGCAATTAATTAAATCTCAAACCTTTCTAAAAATGACACTTTCTTGCACTCATAATATGTTCCACTTCAGCATCTTAAATATTACATGCACTTCTAGTGCATTGTGACTGTCATGAGCTTGGGCTGCTTCCTTCTGGAGAGATAAAAGCCTTCTTCCTGTCAAGGTCACTTAACTTTGATCCTAAAGTCCTCCCAGTTTCTGCTGTCCTGTCTGCTTCTCACCTCTAATTATGGGCAACTGATGTAAGCTGAAAATTGTCAAATTGTCCTGCAAACATGAGTGTTTATTCACCTACGGTACCCACATAGTCTCCATTACCAAGGAGTTTGATCACTTAATAATCTTTACTGTATTTATCCTCTGTGTAATTCTGTGGGAACTGTGAAGCTACCATTCCTGAACATAGAAAGTGAATGTAAAGACGAGACCTTCAAAGGCATTTAGAAACCTCGCTCTTACTGCAATCAAGTCAATGGCATTTAAGCCTCTTATTCCCTGACATTTTAGACCTAATGCAGAAACAGAAGGCTATAGGGACACCAAAAAACCAGAGAAATTATTATAAACTGAACATGGATAACTTATAAATACATAGAAGTTTCTTTGTCATTACTCTGTAAGATTTAATATTTTTCTACACAAGTCTTGACAACTTTGCTTTTATTGATCTCTTCTTAAAGAAGCTGTAAGGCATTAACAGTTTTATGATGTTTCTTGCCTGCTGGATGAAGACAAGTTTAAAAACAAGTTTGAGGCTGCACCAGCAGTTTATTAGCCCTATCCACACATTATCTATTGAATTGTCTTGTGATGAAATGTTGTTTCTTCAGTTACATAAGAAAGCCATAATTTATCTGTTTTAAACCAGGAATTAGATTCTTTCTCCTGTTTAAAGCCCTTCCAATTTACCCACCACACAGGTGTTGGGTACACACAGGTAGTATGAGGGGAAGTCTTCCCCAGAATTATCTGCCTGTTCTCCTTCTCACAATTGCTAACCAATACCCCTTTCTTCTCATTTACTGCAAGCTGTTTTAGATTGTAGGTGGTAAGATGACTATTTTTCAAGTATGGGCACTTGTAAAAAAGTACACTTGTAAAGCAGTACCCAAGATTCAGTCTGTCTATGGAAAACAAGATTCAGTCTACTTCAATCTAAGATTTATGGTTTTAGATTTTCATTCCTTTCTGTTTATAAATGCCTGAAATGTGATACATTGTCACTTAGTACCATAATCCAAGTGTTGAGCTTACATGTGTATATATAAATATATGTATTTAAAATATATATATATCTTTAAGCCTGTACCTGTGTGCTATACTCTAGTACCTAAACTGATAATGGCTGTTGTAATGCTACTATTGTCCGTAGGAAATGAACTTCAATTTCAGTGCTGAATAGCTCAAGTGTTTCCTTGATGTTAGAATGTAGAATAGGGTGGAGGCTTAAAACCACAAGTCACTGTTCCTCAAAATGGAAGTGTGACTCTATCAGATGTGAACGGCTCGAAAGAAAACCTCAGGTGTTTGGGGGAGTAACATGGAACACTTTGACTGCAGTTTATTTGGCTGTAACTGGAAAAAGAACAAGTAAGAAGAATTTTACTGACATAAGCATTGATGTAATGGGCACGTACAAGACTGCATCAGCAGTACCAGTGTAAGCACAGCTTTTATAGCGCCTTAGGAAATGTTACCATTGCTACCAAAATACTGCAGATTTTGTTTTATCTTATCACAGGTCACTTTGGGCTTTGCCTGGTCCTGAGCTTACATTAGCTTGTTTCGGCTGAGTCAGCAATGGCCCAACAGATGACTAATATCCAGCTTACTTCTGGTGTTATCTTCACTCTGTAAAACTGCATGGTTTTACCCTAAAGAAATTACAGCGTGCGTGTTCTTCCAGCACCTCCTAAGTGAATAACCCGTAACTAAAGTTGGGCACTAATTAAGAAAGTGATATTAAGAGACTGCGTAAAAACCCCAAGCAGACCTGGGACTAAAGATATTCCTCCAAGTGAAGAATTTAAGGTGATAATTATTTGCCTTTGCTACTCATAAGAAAGGTGAGTGTGATATAACAAAAGGAGGTAGATACCAGGAAGTTGGTGACTAAAAAATTGGGTTGTACTATTAATGGGAATTAGCAATAATTAGATAATATGGACTATAAATGTTAGCATCATTGTATCTGGACTTGGAATAACTGTTTGTTTAATTTTGATTTTACTGTTGAAATAATAATTAGACCAACAATAAACTCTGATTTTTGGCTCGGCATAAAAGGTGTGTCCTCCTGTGCCCATAATGAGATTTTGACTGTAATACTCTTTGTCAGATGGGCAATTTTTATGCAGCAGAAGTGTGGAAAAAGGGAAAATAATAAGTAGCAGCAAGGAGAAAGAGGAGTGGCAGCAAAGAGGCTTCTAGCTTGGCAGTGCTTCAGAGCTGGGACACAGCTGGTTATCCAGCTGTGATCCTGGGATGCAGCCAGACAAGGAAGACTCAGGGCACACCCCTCAGATGTACCTTTTCATGCATTTATATTAATCTCATGCCAGCAGCACTCTGACATACCGACCGTCAATGCAGGGGTTGGGTTCCAGCCCAGCAGGGGATTCGAGTGGGTGTCCCTCCCCTGTGCCATCCTCTTGGAGCAGCATTGGAGGCAGGGCACTGTGTGCAGTCATGAGGGCTGTGATTGCTCTCTTGGTCACAAGATAATTTTTTCTCTTGAAGCAGCCCCTATTCTCAGCAGTTCTGCACTGCAGGGACAAGCCCCATGCCAAAACAGACAGCATCAGTTCATTAGTCAAGGCTGACTGAAATTCGGAGCTGCATCTCAGAGGTGCAGCCCGTACGGATGCCTGAGGGAAATGTGGATGAGGGTGACTTTAAGCAGCCTTGCTTTCTGCCATGCTCTGGGGCCTGAAGTGGCCTCTGACAAAGCCTAGGCAGTCCTGAGGAGCTCTATAGTCACCACACCAGCCTGGGTTTTGCAGTTTAGCCTCTGCCTCTCCAAATCCAAGACCATCCTTGGACATGCACCCATGGCTGATAAAGTACGTGAGCAGAGCTGCTGAAATTCAGTTCTGTGCAATGAAGTCTGAGGGAATGTGTCCTTCCTGGCAGTGTCTGAGGCTTCTAAAGTTCTTTTATCAGCTCCTTAAACAGACCCTCTGGTAAATACAGGGAATTTGGGAGTGGTGGCTCAGTCCCTAGTCATGTATGATTGCAGCACAAGGTGTGACAGACAAGTTGGTTTCCTCAGTCATAAAAAAACTAAAAAGCAACATGCCTCACTGCTCTTGAAAGCTAAACAGGGAAAGAGAGCATTTCACTTCAGTGGAGTTGCATACCCATTGAACTGACATGGTGGGGAAAGGGCCAAGATGCAGTTCCTGTGGGGGCTCCCACTTAAAAGGCACTCAAGTCATGTGTCCTGAATAAGCATATGAAGGAAAATTAGTTGTCTTCAAGGAAAAAATGGCAATGTCTGGCCTGCCATGCCATTCCTTCTCAAATGGGGGAGTACAATATATCATCCCTGCTTAAACTCTGCATATTTTGTTAAGCCTAACATTTGGATTTATTAATAGTACAATTTCTCTCCTCCATTCCCCCAAGATAAGAATTCAATCTTTTTTTTCCCAGAAGCTGCATTTTTATGCATACTTATGGGCAGACAAGGTTTGCAGAAGGTGACTCCCTACAGAAAATGTGTGGCTTCTTAATGTCAATTTGTTTCTGCATTTGCTGGAGGACCCTGTAGTAATCTGGATGAATACTTGCTGTAAATTGATAACAAGATACGATGTCCTAGAAAGTATACGCTAGCATAAAACATGAGGGAAAAAGAAACCTCATTCCACTTTAAATTAGTCAAGTTGTTACAAAATGGAGAGATTTCCCTTTGTGTTCTGAAGTAATTTATAAGGTGGGATTTTTTATTACAGCTGTTTGGTGAGTGGGATGGGAAAGTGACAGATAATGGATGAATGTGCTTTTTCTGACATGGAGGGATGTAAGCACAGCTTGTGGCTGGGGGAGAAAGGAAGATTAATTGTCAGTTGGTCTATTGTGCAAAATTTTGACAAACTTCTATGTAGTGTAGTGTGGAATCTACACTTTTTAAATTTCTTTTTCTTTCCCTGGGTATATGTGAACATTATACTTGCAGTGCTAAGTGTAGCAGAAATGATGCTGAAATGCAAAACTGCAGGAAGAAAATCAGAAATAGAATGGGTCACTATTTTGCTTCTGAACATTTCAGAGCCTGGGAGGGATGGGAAAGGAATGGCAGACAACTTTGGCTTGGTCAAACAGAATTTCCTTCTGGGTTTAAAAGGGAGTGTGTGCTTCCATTGCATCTCTTTCAGCCACTGTGAGGGGATAGTACCCCATGAACACTCCAGGTATCTAACCCTATTCCTCACCCGCCTGACTGGGTAAAATCAACCTTGTGGCTGTGGGTCAGTCCTCTTCTGCCTTTTGCAGCTGCACTTGTTTAGTCATGACTAGCTTTTTATCCTGAATTGCTTCTAATTGCACTTTAAGGCTGCTTTATCCTACTTTATTTTCATCCTAATAGCAGAAGGGCAAAATCCATAAATTCTATTTTAGACAAGGAAAAAAGATCTGAACAAAATTTTAAGCTGTTTTTTATACTTACTGTTATTTATAGGCTTGATCTCCAACCCCATGCCCCAGCTCACCTCTGTACCAAACCACATTAAGCCTTAACGTGAAAATCTTTAGGGTGAGATCATAACAAATAAATAGCTGTTTACCCATGAGTCTCTCCTATTGTTTCTCCTTTTTTTTGTGTGTGTGTGTGTGTGTGTTTGTGTGTGTGTTATAGTATTTCTGTGGTTTAATAGGATCAAAGTAATCTGACTTTTGTATTCTCATAGCTGGTCACAGGCTATATGAACATTTTTCAAATTCAACCTTCCACCCAGGACATGTACTAGCTCTCAAGGAGGCATAAAGAAAACATCCCAATCCAGTGACTGCTGCAGATGTGTTCAATAAAAGCAGAGCTGTAACTACACAAATTACCTTTGCTAAGCTGCAGGGTGCTGCAGAACTGCTGGAATGAGTTTCTCCCTGCCACACTTTTCATTCTCTCTGCTGGTTGCGAATGAATACAAATTAAGAAGAAATCCCCGAAAGAGGTTATAGGCCTATACAAATATCTTACAAGAGAATTGGACTGCTCATGCAGGTTGTTTTTTACACTGCAGAAAGTTTTAGGAAGAAAGGGATGTCACCTTAGAAGCCTGAGTAGGGCAGGAATGTGAGATGATCAGACTAGCAATTTCATTACAAGTCTTGCAGTAATTGTTATTTTAATTAAAGTCCCAGCTCTTGGAGATGGGTTAATGTTGGAGAAATTCCATCTTCTTTTAGGAAAGCATGTTTCGAGTCTGATGTTTGCCAAACAATATTTGGAAATATAACCTGTGTCTTAGCCTGCTATCTGGGCTCAAATGCAATGAAAGCTGATCTGAATGTACAAAGCATTTTCATTATTTGAGACAAAACACCTCTTGAGTGGAAAGCCAAACTAATACACGATGGGGCTGGGCCCCAGACTTTCAAATGTGGCATGGTTAATTCTGGATGTTTAAATTCAAGACCTGAAACGTGCTGAGATTGAGAACGACAGATGGAAGAGGCTGTGGCAGCCTGTTGTGGGAAGGAAGGTGTGGTAGGGGTGCAAAATACCTGTTGTGACCAGGAGGAACAAAGCAGTCGTAGCAAACTCGATCTGCTAGGTGTACATCTAGGAGGAGCAAAAGCATGCTCTCTGCCAGGGAGTGAAACGCTATCAGAGAAAAATTGCTCTGTCACCTTCTACTGCTGAATCCAGTTTCTTGCAGAGACTGATTTACACTTGATCTTTTGGCACCAAAATGCCATTAAACAGTGTATTCAAAATTGTATGAAATGAACTAGGCCCTGGTTTCAGTCTACAGACAAGCTGTAATCTCTCGAGACCTCTATACCTGGCTGAGGCTCAGACAAGTTCTTTCACCACTGGCACCCTCAGCTCTGCAGGGTTTTAAGAAATTCATCTGCTTCTCCTTCTCTGGTAGTGGCACAGAGAGGAACTTGTTACATTTTGGCTTTGTGGAAGTAGGATTTTAACCATTTTCCATACTTACAGGTTTGTTTTATTTCTCCTAGCAACTACTTTGTGGAGTTTCTCGTGCTGCAGAAACCCAGGAAACAAGACCAGGAGTTTACCTACATGAGAGAAATATGCTGCCACAGTTTGTTTGTGGGTTTTGGTTTTTTTCCCCCTCTTGTGAATTTGCTATGCACAATCAATTACAAAATGCCATAAAAAGAGCCAACATGAAAGAAATTCAAAACCCTTACTGGAGTGCTGCCTTTAAAAATAACAACATTTTGGCTTCAGGCCAACCATGCTGAGAACAAATGGAAGAAAAATTCTCTTAAAATATTTAATATTACACAGTGGATTATACTGGATTACAAATAATCAAACATGTCTGTTTATTTTTTAGAAGACATTCATGTCAAATGCAGTTCTGTAGCTTTCATGTTTGTTTGCTACTACTCAATAATATTTTAATAAAAGCTTCTTACTGGTGAGAAAATAATACTTTATTACTCATTGGATTTTGCCTTTTTCTTATGCCTACTCACATCAGAGGATTTCTTACATTTCTTCAAGAGGAGTAGGATGGAATCCGTTTCCAATCAGCAAACTGTACTTTCTTCCTTCCCTACCTCATGAAACCTGTCACAAACCCATGGAAGATGGTCATGGAGTGACCTAGTTTGCTGGATTGAATCATTGGTGAAAACATGCCAATTTTACATAGTATCTGCTCTGGCATTAGGTAATTCGATGCCTCTTCTTCTCCCAAACGTGGCTGATAACAGTCCCCACTTACATAATTGGCAGAGTTTTGGGAACAAGCTTTATTAATTTGTCTGCTTTTAAAAGGATGAGTACATCAGGAAGAATGGGATAAAGGAATGGAGTAAGAGTGGCTGTTATGAGGGATTTTTAATGGATTTGTGACATTTGAGGAAGAAAGTGGGTTCCTCAAAGTGCAAAAACACCTTTCAGATTATGGAAGTAGTATTTGTCCAACCACTGAAATAAAATAACCAATAGGATCAGTGTTCCTGGACAGAGAATTTGGACCCTGAGGCTCAGTATTTAGAGCCTTTGAACCTCTTCTCGGCTGCCAGCTGACCCTGGTGGTGCCAGAATTCCCCAGGCACTTGTACTTCTGTCATCAAAGCCCTCCAGGTGCGTGCACTTCTGCTATTGAGAAAGGGCAAAATTATGCAAATCTGATGCAGGCAGGCAATGTGGCAGCTAACACTTGGCGTGATTCACAAACTAGACCCTCATTTTCCTATTTCCCCTCAGGAGCCTCAGCTGGGACATCAAAATGTGTCTACCAAATTGGAACAGCATGCAAGTCCATTTCCTACCTCCAGCCACTGAGATCTGGTGGGGCTCTCAGAGCGAAATCCTCTCCAACCGGTTGTGCTAAAGCTGAGTACCACACTCTAATATTTATAGCACCCAGGCTGCCCATCTGACTGCACAACCACCACATCTGAGACCCTTCTCCAGCCTTTCTTTGGCGTGGTAGCAAAGGGAAAGTTTTGGCTCAAGTTCTTTCTCCTGTTTCCCTTTTCCCTGCTCCTGCCTAAATGGATGGAGCATAAAGAGCGCTGCAGCTCTACCTTACACAACTGAATGGGCTCAGATGCAGGAGCAAAGTCTTGTCCACATGTTCTCTCTCAGCTGCAGCTGTGTTGGCTTAGTTTCTGTCACCAAATGCTCATCTACACGCCCTGCCAGGAGAGAAGGTTGTTAAGCTGTACTATGCCTTAACCCATCTCAGTTGAAATAAACTCATTGAAGCTTGCAGATCTCAAAGCAAACCTATACAGCTGACACAAAGAGGTGGGTAGGGCTCCCAGGAAGGGGTCTATGTGAACAGTGCTGGGAAGGTGGCCTGCAGGTGGAGGAGTAAGGAGGTCTCCTTCATCAGCACAGCACAGCCAGAAGAGGATGTAGGAACAAGACTTCAGCCACACTGAAAAGTGGGGGCTGATGCAGCTTCTGTGGAAAATTGATGAAGGGACTGAATTGTGCCTGAACTCCTCTGCTTGCTTGTATTTCCTGGTCTAGTCTGCAAGATGCCAATTTAGCTATTAAGGTCTAATAACAAAATGGAAAGCTTAATTATAAATGATGAAATGTTGCATTAGAGATTAATAGAACGGTCTGATAAACAAATCTGTTGTTGCATTTCATCTCCCTGTTAACAAATTACTGGTTTGTCAGTTGCCTGCTTCCACCCTTCCCTACTTTCTTTCTGTGTTTTTTGTTTGTAATGCAGTTGCTCTTATATTATCTGTCTTTTCTTTGAAGATAACAAAGTATAACTAAGACTTAGCTACATCGCTTTAGCTAAAATACCTCATATTGTTGCTAAAACCACATCTCCTGCTTCAGTCATGCAGAAATGGATGAAATGGGAATTCGACTTAGGGGATTTAATTGCAGTGCCAAAAGACAGGAAGAGCCCTGGGGAATCAGCACCATCTTTTAGCCTTCTGACGTTGACACCTGGGAAATTTGAGATGAATGCATCAGATGGAACAGAGCTTGCACATCATCTCCATAAAAATCCCCACTGTTTCCAGTTTCACTGAACACTGTACACTTAGGCACTTCTGCCAGAGTTGAAAAGCACTTTATAGGCACTGAGAAGAGCCTTGCAACACATCTTTATGTTAAGTGCTATCTTTATTTAAAAGATTGAAGGGGGAAGGAGAAGAGGGAAGGGAAGCCAAGAGGGAATAGTGCCGAGAGGGACTTATAAAAATACTTGTGCAAGTTAACTTAATGGGAATTAGGCACCCATCAGACTTCAATGCATCCCGTGAAAGAATCTAACTCCTGTGGATGAACTCCCTCAGGGACTTTTGCAAGTCTCTTAAATCTTTGTAAATCTCATACAGAAGAGTATGTCAAGTCTGAGCCAACTGTGATTATGGTTGAATGTTTCTACCTCTCACTGTAGAAAATGGGACTTGTGGCTATACAAGAGGTCAGCCTATCAAGCTCTAAGGAGATGACAGTGAGCCGGGGTAACCCAGAAGCCTGCCACACTAGCTGGCCAAGTGTGCTCAGACGTGAAAGGCTCCACGTGTTCTGACTGTGTGTTCAGGACTAATATTTACTTGGTACTGAGGGTGGCCCTGGGTGGCCCCCAAAAGACTAAGTCACCTCTGGGGTGACTTGCATATGCCACTCTGTAATGGAGCAGGAAATACAATCTAGCTCATCTTATACCAGCAATGAAAGTAGTGTTACTTCTTGGTGTAGTTAATGGCAGGGTAGGGAAGGCACTGAGGCAGAGAAGACTACAATGAAGCAACCTGCTTCCTCTGAAGTCTTGAGATACCTGGCAGCTCTTTTGTGCCCGAGTTCAGAAATGTTCAATATTTGTGATGCTAAGTTTTTTTCTTCTGGTCTCTGTGACTATTCATTGTCTCTAAACAGGTCGTTTAAATTACAGGATATATTTCAAAATTTCATTGTCTCCTCAAAAATCAAACATCTCCTTTCCCCCAAGAACTCAACAAGACAGCTGGCAAATCCACGCTTACACGCAAAAATTACCGAAAACACAAAAAGTACAAGGACAACAAAAAACACGGTAGGAATTCAATGTAGTGTGCTGCACTCCCTGAGCACAACTATAAATCTAGCTCATATAGATGAGACCCTGTCAGAGCTTTTGAGACCTCTTCATACATTTTACAGTGTGCTGCAAAACTAGCAGGCTTGGCCCCAGTGCTTCTGTGATCACGAAGGCAGGAGAAAAGCAACAGCAGAAATGAGAGCTGCGTCTGCTAATACAGTGAATGCTGTAGAACCTGCTGGAGCATTGCTGCTGCATGTACGAGTGTGTCTGTTTGCTCAGGTGTGAATATATGTATTACCTCCCTTTGTTTACATGGATGCTTTGGTTCCCTGTGTTTATACAAGCTTGCTCTAAAGCCTGGCACATCTCATCTTTGAAGCTGTGAATCCTGCAAATTCCATCCAAGCACACTGCCAGCAATCCACAGCTGTACACAGCAAGAGCAAGTGAATAAACCAAGTGTGACTGGAAGGAAAGCAAAGCTGCTTTGCTCTTGTGTGAGCTTTCTCTTTAGTTCTGTGAAAGACCCAATTTAGCAGAGCACTTTACTTTCAAACTGTATGCTTTTACTGAAGGCTGCTAGAGGACCTAAAGATGTACCTGAATGCTTTGCTGAATTGAGGCCTAAAAAGGAGAGCATAACAGAGAAAATGTTGATCATTATCTAAGAAATGATGGGCTGGCATCATGCTGATAGAAGTACTTTTTCAGTGCACATAAAAACAGTAGGGATTACAGGTGAGGAATGGATTTCTGCATCTTATCTCTCACTCATTGAAACAAATGGTTTTATGTTTCCAGCAAGTTTATTTAACTTATTCTTTCCAAACAGGCATTTCGTGTTTGAGTCAGGTAGGAGCAAAGGTGAATGAACTCTTCTGAATGTCCTGCAAGTTCAGAGCAGCCTTAGTTTTTCTCCAGTGACATATTTTGTTTTACATGTTGGCAAACCAGGAGTAGGATGTCTGTTTATCCTCTGTGCTGGAGACCAGCACACCATTTGCTAAGTACAGAAGCATTTCTGAAACTAGGAAAAGCAAACAATGTTCTGGGAACATAAATGTCTTCCCTGGTTAACAATTTCCCTTACAGAGAAAGAGAAGGGAGGGGAGAATTTGAATTTGAATGTGCCCCCACTCCACATACACGCATATACACCTCCTGCCAAAAGATGCATCTGGTTCTATAAAAATCCCAGATCCTCTTGTATGAATGCAATCTGAAGTCATAGGTTTGCATAAGAACCCAATCCTCAGCCAGAGGGCTGTGAAGTATCTGTCAGCTCCTCAGCTGGATACATACAGCGGGAGCTATTTAGAGCTGATGTTGCTGCTTGGAAGACAGAGACTTGCTTATCTTTTTACTTCTGTGCACCTGTGGCCTGTCTTGCCTATTTCATAATGCTTCTACTCACTTTTACATCCCCTTGTTTGAGCTAAGGGCAACTTCAAAGCAAGTGGCTGATGTTTGGGTGCTCTGACCCTTGGGCATGGCAAGCCTTTACCCAGGGGCAGTGAGGCAGCCAGGTGTGGAAGTGCTGCCTTGTGAGATGGGGAGGGAGGGCCCTACATGGAAGGAGAGTCCAATGAATGTCTGGGACAGAGGTAGTCAGCAGGGCCAATGGGAGTGCATCTAACGTAGGATATGCAGGGAGGTAGCTTGGAAAAGGTTTGCTTTTATGAAGCAAGCAACTGCAGCACAAAAAGCACCATATGAAATAGTATTAGGCAAGATTCACGAGAACCTCCTACCCTTGTCTCAAGTGACACAGGCTTGGCTTTCATTTCTGTTTCTAACAAACTGCAGGCTTTGAACAAAAATTCAGACAAAACAGTGCAGGTTAAGCAAACGGGCTTTCAGAAATAGTGCGTCACTGACCACACCATCTTGCAAATAACCAGCTTTGTAACAGAGGGCAATAACATCACTGACTCTCTACCCTTTTAAAAGTAAAAGGAAAAAAATATGCTTTTGGTCCCATTGTCTCTACATGTCAGCTACAGATCTCTACAAACTATCAGGATGTTACTCAGAGGAGACACTACAATGCCTATAATGCTGGTGCCATCAGAATCTCTTTTCAGATTCAGGTGCTGGCCAGCAAACATGAAATTGCATCCCACTGTGATGTTCTTTTCCCTATTCCACTGAAACAAATGGGGTAGTGGTTCACTGCTGGCTCTTTCTCAAAGTGTGGTGTGTGGCAGTGATCTTGGAAACAGGTCTGTGAGGCGAGCTCTCCCATTCCTGCTCTGAAGTACTCTAGCAGATTAAAAACAGTGGGATGGAGAAAGAGAGGTTGCTGAGCAGTTAATGGCACTAGAATGGAGAAATTGCATGTTGTGATGAACATTGCCGAAGTTTGTGACCTTGCCTACTGCATGCGGTGCTGATTATACCAAAGGATGAAGCAGATGTGAGGGAAAATTGAGTTTCACTTCCTCCCAGCTATCCCACGCCCTCTTTGGTAAGTGGAGGATTATGATGCTTTAGGAAAATAACATCTATATCTCTGTGCGGCTGTAATAATGATGGATGCTTTCCCCCAGCCCGAGTAACTGTGATGGATGCAGCTGGCTGCAACCTATGAGGAACACTAAGGTTAATCGGCAACAAGGGCCCAGCAGTCCCTAAGTAACATTATTCTGTGGTTTATTCACATGCTGTCATTAATTTTCCTATTTGTTTGACTTTACAAAAACACATAGCAACAAAATCTGAAAAGAACAGCAATAAGAGCTCAATTATACTTCTTACCAAGGTAGTACTGAGGATGAGGAGGAGCTGAATTAATCAGGCTTCCGTAGAGCCTAACGCCTCCAGGTTACGGGAGAGCACACTGTGCAGTGGCATTTGCTACATCTGTGCTCCTCTGTCTCTTCTACCTGGTTTGTTAAAAGATTGATTATCATAACACTTCCAGGCCATGGCTATTTTATTATAGCAGAGTTCAACCTGAGTCAGAATTTGAACTTTTGAAGCACTGAAAAAAATATATTGAATGTAGGGCTAGAGCTGTTGTGTGAGAAAGAACACATGGCAGATGGAGGCTGGTGTCTCTTTTCTGAGGGTGGCCAGCATCTGGTGGATGATCTGCATTTAGAGGAATGGTCAAAGATCCCAGCAATAGGCTGTTACGGGGATAATTTGTTTTCCACATGGGGAGCCTCATCTGGTAGAGTAACAGACTTCTTTCAGTTCCAAAATTTTGAGGTATTATGGACTTTCTAAGAGTAGTCATGGGGACCCCAAGGCACTCTCATTCCCAGTTTACTATTTGTCCACACACATGCCTTTTTGGACACCAGCAAAGTTGGGTTTAGCAGGATTATGTGTAGCAGCATACTGGTTTCTGCAGTACATATTCCTGTTAAATTAAAAAACCCTATGCTTCCTATACTCTGTATTTATACATTTAGGGATGGGGCCATAAAGCTTAGAGCAGTGGAAGGTTCTGCAAAGGAGCCGTAAGAGTAGAATGCAGCAGGAATTACAGCAGAGATGTGAATGAGAACCAGTGAAACAGATACCTGACAAACAGTGTTTGTCTCTGCTGATCCCACAGAGTTGCACAAACATGCAAGACAAGTCAAGCCCATGCAATATGTGAAACAATATGCACTTGTCAGAACACTCCAAACAAAACCCTACCAAACTACTCACTCCCTGTCCAGCAAACAAAGCAGTTTAAAACCTTTTGCTTTATTATAAAAGTCAACAAGTCAGAAATTATCCATATTCTTATATAAAACTGATTTTTTACAAGGTTTTATTTGAGCGAATGGTGACTGTCAGTATATGGGTATATTAGTATGTGTACAAGGAGGGCTTTCAGTGTAAAGTATATTCAGATTACAGGGAAAATTAGGTCCCAGTGATCCACCTCAAGTGAGACCACAACTTCTAATACCTTTGCAAGATTTCAGGGGGGAAAAAATAATGTCAGATGCAAAACCTACTGCCCAATTAACTCCATGAAAACGGCCAAATTATGACGTTTGGCCATCAAAAATAAATACACACACCAAGAAAAATCACAAGTGTCTGCACTGCCTACGAGTAACTCTGTATGTGTTCTTTTTCACACTTGCACCCTTACAACATATTGCAGGCACATGAGGGAGAGGAGGAAATGGGAGCGGGGGCAGGATTCCTGCATGTTACAGATACTGCTAACAGGTTTTTTTTTTTAGTCTTTCCTTAAGACCTTCTGGTTGCTGTATTTCATATAGGAGAAAATTTCAAGATCCTTCCTTTGTTATCACTGGTTCTAACAGCTATGTGTGCCCCGATGAGACTATTTTCTTGGGCATATTCCTATTAGTGCTCTTAAAACATGTCTTTTCATTTGCCTCTTTTGGCTCAACTGCAACACAAAGCTTTAGGCACACTACTAAATGAGGACATACACTTTTCCAGACTTTTGCAAACAACTAGACTTCTGAAGAAGATAAATTGTTATTGCTTTTGCACTGCTCCTTTCTTGGGAAAAATGAAGCTCTGCCACTGTGTCAGTATTGCACAGAAGTTTATTGGGTAAGCAATAACATGTCATTGTCAATCGAACTAATAAGCAACGGAAAAGCTGGCAAGTAAAATTCAAGCTCCTGAAAATAATTTCTGAATCTATTTCACATTCACATATTTAATTATTCATTAAAAGAAACCAGAATGACTGACAGGATCACAATCCTTCTCAGTGGGCCCTAAAAATTAATCAAGATATTAACTATGCCTGTGGTGGTTTTTTTTAGTGGAAATGCAGCAAGAAAGTAGGAAAAGTATAGGTACAGCTTGAGGGAATGCACTCCTAAGCCATTATTGTCATGTCTAAGACTACAGAACAACATATTTCCTGTATTTTAGAAGGGGATATCTTGACAGGGATATAAGACTTGGGGCAGTACACCACCATGGTGAGGAAGATCTTGCTTTTGGCCAGTATCAAACCAACCTATTTTATCATGCATTTTTCAGCTCACCAGTATGACGTTACATGATTCAGCAAAAACCCCCCCGGTACAAACTCCTACACGGTTGCAAGGCACTCTGGCTTGAAAATGAGTCCCACAAATCTTTTTGTCAATGCCTCAGACTTCTCGAAAGGATTACAAAGTTAGCACAGCACAGGGGAGCCTGACTCATGCCAAACTGTGGCTTAAGAGCAGCTTGGGGAGCAAAGGTGAGGTTAAAGGTGTGTTTATGACATCCTTATATACTACTAGTCCTCTGTCAGTTTCTTCCAGGTCATACCCTTGATCGCTTCCTTTCCTTTACTGCAATGTTTTTGCCATTTTTAAGCTGCTTCTGCATCTTGTACTTCAGGTCTCAGGCAGGTTACAGGATGTAGTGAAGGGTGAACTGTGCTGTGCACTCCCAAAAACTAGATGTGTATTGTGTGGAGACTTGTGATTATAGAAGAGCTGGACTCAGTGTCCCAAATGATTCCTTCTAGTGCTGTGGGAACATAGCACTAGAAAGTACACTAGAAATTCAGCAATATTTAGCATAGTCTGAAGGCTATTTTAAGTTGTGCCAGCTGCTAAACACAGCAGGGATTCAACAGGGTGATAAAGGACATTTTAGACCAAGTCCTGACTTACGCTCTCTGCAGGGAGGTAATACAGAAATTGCTAGGAAAGCTCTGTTCAGTCTGAGAATTCACCTATTTTGGGATAAGCCTTCCAGGGCTGAGTGAGGGCAGATTTATACTAGATGAATGGTGCAAATCTACAGTAATGCAAACAGGGTCTGAATGTGGAAAGGGAATAACAATAGAAGAATCACTTAAAGCCGAAGATTGATATTTCAGACCTAGCTAGCTGGAGGCTGGGCATTTTTTGGTATTTGATTTTTTCATTCATTAAACTGTTAACTTAACCCATTTTCAGTCCCTGTTAATGCAACTCAATTGCATCAGTGCTTTAACAAGCTGTTAAAGGAACTATCATATAGAAATGGATGGGCAAAATTGTGTCCATATTACTGCACTTTGACTCTGAACCATGGGCATAATGTACTGAGCATGATATAGTGCTCCTTCAATACTCTCACTGGGGGTAGTAAAAAGTAAAGAAAGGCTGGGATATTTGAGGGAAAATCTCTAAGCTCTGAGCTTTATGTGTGATTCAAAAGCCAGGATTTTGAAATGACGCTAGCCGGTTGTAAATTGAAGCTGTGAGAAGCAGCAGTGTGTCCAGGTAAAAGTATGCTGCCTTGTTATATGTATTGAAAAAAGAACACTGAAAAACTTGAGGAAGAGTTTGATGCTATCAGCTCCAGTGACTATTTGTGCTTGTTAACTTGGTTATTTTTTGTGCTTGACCAAAAAAAA
This sequence comes from Gymnorhina tibicen, assembly GCA_013399875.1. NCBI lineage: Eukaryota > Metazoa > Chordata > Aves > Passeriformes > Artamidae > Gymnorhina > Gymnorhina tibicen. Next base: position 1,729,161 of record VXAZ01005702.1, on the reverse strand, counting down.
AAAATTATCCTCTGTAGCCTGCACATTGCTAATGTAAGTGGTGAAGAAGGACCAAAACCACCCTCTTCACTACTCAAAGTGCGCACAACCTGACCCAATACACAGGCTCTGGAGCTCGCTCAGACAAGGGCTATAGTCAAATGGTGGAGGCATCTCTGCAGGGCTCAGACCAGGTCAGTCACAGCACCTCAAGGTGGAAAAGTCTTTGTCCCCACACTCGAACACAGAGAGATCCACACAGGTGCCCCTGAGACACAAAGCACACTTCGTTTACACATCAGTGGAGAATAGTTTGAAAAAGTCCAGGCATTGAACTTAATACTGTGCTCTATCAATACCCATTGCTGATAGCAGTGTAGCAACATTCACCTGGTGTCAAAAACCTTTTAAGCCATTCCCACGGTGCTGTCCCATGGCTGAATGCCTCCCCTGTTCATGCTCAATGGAAAGATGGGGTATTTTCAGCCCCCCACTACCTGCCTGTGCTGTGTTAGGTCCGTCAGCTCTCCTGTATGGAGGCTCCTCTTCTGTAAGGGAGTGTGACCTTACAATTGCCATGGCATCCCCTGGATCACCCCTAAGGACTGTGGTACCCGGGGCCTCCGCGGCTGGAGACGAGGCACAGCCCAAGGGGGTGCTCAGGCCTCCGAAGGGTGACTGCACCCTGCTATGGAGTAGTTCCCCTTCCTCACCGCTCTAGGAGAAAACCTCGCAAAACGAGGCACAGCAAAAACAATGAAAAAAGAGGGGTTTTGGAAGGGGAAAAAAAAAAAAAAATTAAAAGCGGTGCCTCAGCGCAGCCTTAACAACGCACGTTCGCATTTGATGGCAGGGCTGAAATTCTGGTCGACTTGCGCAGAATTCCCAGGCGGGAGACGCGGGACCCGGCCCCGCTCCGGGCCCCAGCTCCGGCCGCGGCCGCCACGCGGGGGAGCTCCAGGCCTTGCAGCGGCCCGGGACCGAACTTGGCCTCAGGCTCGGCCCGCCGACACTTTGGGGGAAAAAAAAAAAAAATTAAATCGGGGCTTTGATGGGATATCGGATTATCAGATAATTTAAGAGTAAAACGGAAAGGACCGTCAGTGTTTAAAAAAACCCAAAACAAACAAACAAAACTCCCCCCTATCTCCTTCACTGATACACATTTTAAACCACGAACAGCTAATCCTTACACTTGTTTCCTAGAAAACTATTTAACTGTGACAAAAAAGGGTGGGGTTTTTTTTTAGCATTTTGAACAGCTCAGCTGGAAAGCAGAGAAATTAGCATGAAATGAAATACTTGTGGGAGCTTAATACAGTTAAAAGATTGTTATTTTCCCTGACATGAGACACCGGGGCCAATTAACCATTTCTAATTACGTAGCCTAAAACAGAATAGCAGACAACAAGAAATAGTGGCCAAACAGTGATGACCAAACTGTGGAAGGAAGAGAGACTGGCTGTGAACATGAGGTAAATAAATTTCTGTTACAAAACCGTAAAACTACTATAGCATGGAAGGGCAACAACTGCATGAAAGAATGAGAAGGGGAAATTATGCTCAGAACTGACATTACTGAACACGGTTCTCTCCAAACCCTACCCGTTAAATGTGAAGCTTTTGTTCATCTGGATGTGCATCATATTGCATGGCATAGCTCTGCTACACAAATGTGTAATGGAATGCATTCCTTTCTACTCATCTGCCAAACTCCAAACTTTTGTCATTTTTGTCGAGGTTTCTATACGAAAGAAAGTTAAATGCATGCAGTAAGAAACATGTATTTAGTTTTGTCTTTGAATGACTCAAAAATTGTCTGATCAGGGTGTCACCACACTGTCATTAAGTGCATTTTTATTACTCTGGATTTTTTAAAACTATTTTTTGTAACGTTTAAAGTTTTTGGTCTCTAAACAGTTGACACTGGAGTGGGCAGTTTATATGTCATTGTCTGGAATGGGGAAGAGCGTTGAAAATTTCTCTGAAATGGGTGAGGTAATGTTTACAGATTCATAACCAGGCTGTTGCCGGTGCTGTTGTTTGCTCTTCAAGGTTGAGTTAACAGTGTAACTGCAATGGTGACTCTCTGGAAACCTGGAAATGCAGAACACCACTTCAGCAACTAAAAAAGACCGAAACCTAGTGCTAGCTTACAGTTCTCCTCGTAGCTAGGAGAAAATTTTGGAAGAAACGCTGCAGTCCCAGAGGCTGTCTTTATTTTCACATTGATGATTTATGACGACAATTTTCTCACGCTTTGTAATGACACCTCAGGTAAACTGTCTTGCTCACAACACAGAGCTTGGCCACAATGGGGGAAAAAAGTGCATTGCAGCCTCACATGTAGAACCTGACAAAAATCTTGAGATACTCTGACACTTTTGGGTGCTAAAAAAGCAAGCTCAGAGTGGCTTTCCAAATGACAAATGTTTTCCTGCGAGCCTAGGATGAACATATACATCAGCAGCTATTTTTCAACTTCCACTTTTTCACAGTTCAGCCAACTTTGAATTATTTGTGTTGGAACAACAGCTTAAAGAGACATAAAAAGGTGTCGGTTTAAGCTACATTGATTGTCATGATGATCTTCCTTAAGATCATTGCATGTAATGATTAAATCTTTCCTAAATCTCTGAATGATAAGCAATTGGCTATACATATAAGGGCTTGAGACTATCTATGTCTCTAAAATTATCTACATGCATAAGGATTTGCAAGATTGGGCTTGTCTAGGCTAAGTTGTCTAGGCTAAGTTGTGGGCACCAGAGCTAATTCTCATTTTAGCTTAAATTGTTTTCTTTTTTTCACTCGTCCAGTACTTTGATAGCTTTGCCTTGCTAGTACAAAAAGAAGCAGCGACTTTAATTGCAATGCAGTGTGAGAAAAAGTCTAAACTCCTGAGACAAGAGAGATTTGCATTGACCTCGCACCCACACGTCCCAGCGCCAGGGAGCAGAGCGTTCCTGCTCTGGTCCCAGCCCGGGATAAGGCGCTGCGCTGCGCAGCACTCGCTGCCTGCCATCCTACGGAGCCGTGCTCTTTGTCTGCAGCACTTGTAAGGGCAAGCCCGCAGCGCTGCGCAGCCAAGTGCGCTGCGCAGAGCCCCCAGCCCTCCCCGGCGCTGTCAGCAGCCCCGCCGGACCAGCACCTCATCCATCCTGCTGATGGGCTGCTGCTGTGGGATCTCTGCCTGGCGCCGGACTTGGCCCTTGCACAAGTACCAGCCAGTGCCGGCACCCGCAGCACAGCACTGAGCCCCTCCGTAAGAATGATCTTATCACCTCGGCATCAAAATCAACACTACTGCTATCAAACACTGCCTGGGAGAGACATCTGCTATTTAAATGTATTCCAGCAGATGAAAGGAATGGAAACATAAAACCCAAACACTTCCCTTTTTTCCTAATGTAATCAGTATTTTTAAGCAGTTTATCTGCTTATTAATAGGAAGGTTTTAAAACATTTTGCTTGAGCTGACATTCTTTAATTATAATATTCACACTGCTGAATATGCAGTCACACCAGCAGAAGCTCTATTGTGAAAGAACGCGCAGATTCAATCTGTTTCTTTCTCTGAATTTTTCTGACTTGGTCTTATTTTTCCATTCATCATTATATTTTTGTTTGCTTCTCACATTTCTTTTTAAATGTGTGGGTTTTTTCCTCTTACTCTGTTGTTCCACTTGAAAACACCAGGATTAGCATGCAGATGTTTTTTTGATCAGAGGTTTTTTTTAATCATTTCCATTTTCCACAGTCTATTTGGGTAGCTGGGGGTTTTTTTGTTTGTTTTTGACCCTGTCTTGTTGAGTTTTTTTCTTTTTAATGTATTACCCTAGTCTGAGTATAAACACCTTCTGTTTGCTATTGTTTTCTTAAAACAGCATTTTAGAAAATTAACTTCTAGTTGAATAGATCATGAGCTATGCTAGCTCTGCCAATAATCTAATAACTTCCATGTTTTTAGTGCTTCGATAACCGTGAAAGCTTAGGTCAAATAGATATTGGTTTAGGAAGGTTTTGGAAAAAAAAAGAAAGAAAAGGAGAAAAAAGGATAAGGTTTCAGCATGTATGTTATTTGTGGAAAAATTGTGCTGTAATACCTTTAAAATGGCTTTTAGAATTCACCTAAGTTACAGGATTTACTGAACATAGGTCGATGAGAAAAGTATTCATACTCCTTGCCAATAAGAAAGGACCAACTTCCTATTTTTTATTTAATTAAGAGGAATCATGACCTTTTTAAATGAGCTCCAGTTGGAATTCTGGTTAGGTTGTTATCTGCAGGCTATCATTCACAGGAGTTGAATTACACTTAATTTTTAGAAAGCTGAAAGGAGAAAAAGACATTCAGCATCTTAGCCCAGGGAAACTGACTTCGAATGCTGCTTTAAGCAATGACAAGCAGAAAGAATACAACCCAAGCTATTACCACCCATGAAACTTGCAACATCCACCTTCATTAAATCTATGTAACAAACACTGAAGAGGTTCAGGAATGCCTTATCTCTTGCATTAGAAGGAATGATCAATGGATTTTACAGAGCTGGTATTTCAAGATCAATTTTTAATGTCAAGAAACTAAAGCTGGGGGTGGGTGTTCTTCCATAACCCTGAACATTTCCAGTAACTAGGATATGCACCGCTGCTGTTTAGTGGCTGTACATATTTTTAAGAACATCCGTGCCTGAACCATCCATGGATAGGGAAGCTCATCTCCACACCATCCCTTACAAGGAAAGGCAAAATTGCCTGCAGTGATGTGTGCTGGGCAAGCTCAGAAATGCCATGAACACGTTGTTTGGGAGCTTGGCCAAGACAACAGAAACTCCTGTTCCTTTCCAAAGTTCATTTAATGCCTAAAACTTTGTAGGGTCCCTCTTATCCAGAATGACTTTGGTCCCTGAGGGGCCACAGCAATTGCATAACCATGTCCTGGCACCCCAGAGGAGCAGCTCCAGGGCATCTGTACAGAGCCTGGAGTTCAGTATTGAGAAAGGACAACATGCACAATTTAGTTACCTCTTAGGAAGTTATCTCCCACCACCTCTCCCATGCAGTTGATTTAATTCCTGGAAAGGGTTGTTGGCTAAAGTTAAAAAAAGATTATATTGAAATTTGAATTGTCCCTTCAAGGTTTTTCTACAAGTAAGCAAATGCAAAAAAAAAAGGATGATGCTTTTTCCTTTGTTTCTAGACACCTCATTAAAAATGGGAATTTTTTAAAGTGTTTAAAAAAGCTATCTTTTTTCCCACAAGATAAAGCATAAGGTTATCTATTACCTGAAGCTATAATCAGGTTAATATAACAAATCTGTTTTTTCCCTGCAATCCTATTTCTTTTTGCCCAAGTAATCAATTTTTTGTGACATCACATACTTCAAGGAGAAAACAGAGGATGACTCTGCTACAGCAGTACAGCAGAGCAGCAAAGAGATTTTTTTTTTTATCTTGCTCTGCAATATGTAACTGAAAATGCTTTAGGGGTTAGTCAGCTTTCTTTAGAGCTGTGGCCATTAAAAAAATGTTTTCCCAACCCTTTTTCTGTGTCCTATCACAAATAGACAAAGGCAGAAGTTCCTGTAGCCATGCAGCCCCTTTGCACCAACAAAGCTGAAGCAAAGGCAATGCAGGCGAGGTACAAACCTCTCCCGAGTAGGTGTTTGTGGGGAAACGTGGATGTGTGCCATCTCATGGGAGGGACCTGGGTGCATGAGGCTACAGAGCGATTATCCTAAAGCTGCTGCCTTCTATCGTGTAATCTAGTGATTTCCTATCCCAGCACAGCAGTTTATTTCAAGAAGAGCACAATTTAGCATCTCTCTGAACATACCATTATTACTGAATGTATTGTAATTAGTTCCCGCTTGTGAAGCACTTGGACACAGAGGAACATGCAAGTGTTAAGTGTTACAGTCATTATCATTCACCTTTACTTAACACGTTTCTGTTTTATTTAGCTCCTTGTGACCAAAGCATCTGTGTGTCTTTGGCCAGGCTGCACATGGGTGAACTAGTGAGACCACAGGAATGGAAAAGTGGTGTCCTAAAATATGCCTTGCTCCAGAAAGCAGAGAGATAAGTTTGCTGGTAATGGAATAAACAACTAGTTAGAAAGAAAGTTATAAATGATTGCAATTAAATTTACTGTACTGCCCACCCCAAGTCTCCAAGTTAGTCGTGAGCTGGCCTGACTTAAAAATAACTTAAGATTGTTCTTTCCTGTTCTTTCCTTCGGTAGACTTCACATTTTCAAGGCTTTCTTCACATTCAAGAGCTACAGATTTTACTTTTTTAGTAAAATCCGTGTATAATAACATCCCTGCCTTGACAGGTCAGAGCTTTAAGGAAATCAATGCTAGGAGTGGACAACAAGGAGTGACATACACAGTAAATTTTCAGAAGAAACAAACAGCACCAAAAGCCTAAAATGTAAAATATTCATTAATTCTAGTCACGTAAGCTGACAATTTCATTAAATTCTGTGAGTTAAAATCTCAACCTTGCAAACTCATAGAAGTCCACTGAAAATGTCACCAGGATCTCCAGTGGAGAGGGAGGACCAATAATTCAATTTAACTAAGAGTGATTGTAGGTCCTGTCATTTGGCCAGACAATCTAAATGACAGAAAACAGGATCATGTTTTAAATTAAGGTCCTGTTATAAATTTCATTGGGTTTGGCTTTGCTTATTCCTTGGAAGAATACTGATGTGCATGCCTGCTGTACTGAAACTCAAGGCTGAGTTTTAGATCTGACTTGGATTTAAGTGGAAGAAAAAGATGTCTGTATGGGATGAACAGATACCTGCATTCTAGATGCATATACATCTGTTTGTGTGAGGGCAAAAATCAGTTTCACTTACAATTACATGCCATGGTCTTTTTTTTTACGTGCCTGTGCTTCTGTTAGGGTGCATATCTACAAAGCTTGCACACTCAGACCATCTTCAAACCCCGGTGTCCAGGTCTGCAAATACCTACTCCAGTGAGTCATCACTAGTTTCATGAAATAATTTTCCATTGTAGACTTGCAAGAGATCTGCTCTAGGGTATAAAGAGCTTAAAAGGCAGTGATAAAATGCACTTTGAGAAAAAATATTGAACTCAGCATGAGATCACTCATGAAAGGAAGGGAACTGACACTCAAACCTTGAGTTATCCAATTCCTTTTTAAAAATTGGTCTCTAATGGCTGGTTGCAAACCTGTATCTTTTGTGCTCCTTTCCTGTTCCTCCTCCATCAGAGGAGATATCACAAGTCAAAGTTTTAGAATTTAAAAATGTAGCCTAAATGCATCAGGTATATATATACTACAGGTCTTTCACTGTATGCCTAGAATGTGAGACAAGTGAATTCCACCCTGAGATTAGAGACGCCCCTGTAGTTCTCTGCAGATTTGAGAAAGCACAGGCCACATGCTCCTTCAGCAATTCAGGGGCCCAAAAGTACAGGACATCTTCCTATGCCTGTCTCCATGGTAAATCAGCTATCTTATAATGTACTTCCCCCCCCCCTTTTAAATCTTTTTATTGGTGCAATATTTCTGCAATGTACACACTGTCAGCTTCAGAGGCTGAAGGTTTATTTGTCCACAGAACAGATAATGGATAAACAGCAGCAATGAGAGTTTATTCAGCCCACCTCACCAAGGAGCCTAGAGATCACTTGGCAGTGCCATCCTCTGCACTACTTCTCCTTCTGGTTCATAGGCCAGTGCCACTGAAGGTCTCAATAGATGATGCTATCAGCACAACCCACTACTATTCATCTTTTTTTCTGTATGAAAGGGAACAAAATACTTGTTTTGCTTACACAGTCCTGTGAAGAGCCATTAGGTGGTACTAATGGTGCTTCTGACTGCTGGCATCTGTTCTAGATGGAGTTTGAGTAGGGGCCTTGAAGGTAAGAGGGCTTTCAAACACCCGTTTGCTTGCCAGTCCCCTGAGGAATAACAACTACGTTGGTATCAACATACTGAAAGATGTGTGATACCAGCCAGCAAGCCAGGTGCTCTCAACACCTTATTGAAAGGGACAGGCACGTGAGGGCGAGCTATGAAATAAAGATGCAGAATTTCTTGTGAGGCCTTTTGAAACACTCTTACTGAACTACCTTGTCCCAGTAGTATTATTTAAAAACTTTTGGAGAGTATTTTATTCTGCCCGAAAATGTCACTCCCCCAAAGTGATTTATCAATCCATCATATTGTGGGGGGCAAAAGATAAAATTTTAGGAGTCTCTCTTTTTCTTTTTGAAAATAGACAGAATTTTAGATGTAAAATACAATCATATTCTTTACAAATTCTTACCGTTTGACATTTCTTGTGTTGACATTCTGTATTTTTTTCCAGCGCCAGTGGCCTGAATAGTAATGGTGTAGCACAAGCCAGGCAGTCACACGCTACTTGTCCTGAGCAGGACTCTAGGTAAAATGTTCATTCCTGTGACTACAAGAACTGGTGTTATAATTTTAATCTTTTAATTGTGTTTGGAGATTTTTTTCCTGATAGAAGAAAAATATCCACTAGACAACCAAAATACCCTTTATGGTGTGAGATGGTTCCAGATCCTTTTCCCTCTTTCCTTGCGGCTTTTAAAGAGATCATTACTGCAAGGAGCTAGGATTCAGCATCATATTTTTGGCACAGTGTCCACGCTTCTGACTTTGCATGGGAAGGGTTAGAGCTGAGAAAGCAAAGCTGAGTATTTATATCACGTAGGTATGTGAGCTGTGCTAGAGCCAAGCAGTACAGAAGACGTGCAGTGTACAGGTACACACCCCGTTCTGCACAGTGGACAACAACCAGAAGGCTGCCTCTGTGAAAAGGTACTCCTTCCTTTTGGCATCCTTTCAGACAGGCAGAAACAATGCACAGCCCAAATGCTCCAAAGCATCCTCTACTTTGCAGTCGCAGAGGCCTGTTCATTGGCTGGTAAAGGCAATGACACTTCCTTAAAGTTACTAGACTTAGACATGGATTTACTCCAAATTAAGGACTTGGCCGAGATTTTTTTTTCTTTTTTTTTTTAATGCGTTAGCAGATGGCAAATATGCACTGAGCACAGAAAAACTACTGGTTTTTGAGGGCAATGGTTGCTTGCAATGCTAATTTGGGGCTTTATGTTTATGCAAGCTAACCTGGAGGGACACATTGCAGAGCTGGGTTGAAGCAGCAGAAAGACTCAAGCAGCAAAGTGCAGAATACCAGTAACCCATTTAAAGGCGGGTGTGTGAATACAGGGTTGGGTGTCTGCTCATCCTGAAGACATTCAGAAAATAAGGCAGGAGCAGATGTTAAAAGATCCCAACTTTATATATTTCCCTGATTCAGTCATGTCAAGATGAGACCATTTGCAAAACCTTCAAAACAGGAAGGTATTTGGCTTTATGTTTGGAGTCAGGCTAGCTGACACTCCACCGCAAGCTGATATTGACGTGTTCTTCTGGAAAGGATGTCCACAGGAGAACATTTTAGAGTACTGTTGTGTGGTGGAAATCAACTAGTAATGAGCATCCAAAAGCAGAGGTTGAGAGATGCTTACAAACCGGGTGCTGAGAGATTGTTTTCATCTAGCAGTTCTTTTGATGGATACCCTGTATCTGCAAACTGTGATGACACAGAAAACCTTTCCCTCAAAACTCTGTTAACCTTGCTGCAGAAAGCAACCTGGGATAACCACAAAATAGCTATTGACCAAGGTTGAACAGCTTATATAGTTCTGACCATGTAGTCACAGAATAGGAATAAAATCAAAAGCAAAGCCCAAAGAAGAGGTCATTTTCCTGGCAACAGTCCTACCCACAAATACAGTGGAAAGATGTGTCACTGTCAGAGCAAAATTTATCCTGAAGACAACTGAAGTCACATGGTATGGTCTCCCGTGACTCCCAGCAAATGTTTTGTACCTCACTTTTTATTTGTTACTTCTTTCTGTTATTTTCTTTAAAGAATTGTGATATCCTGTGTTATGCTTGATACCATGCTGTTCCTACATATGATATTCTTGTGTGTTATGGTCAGACTTGGGTTTTTTTTCCATTTCTGATTCATTTAAGGGACCCAGGAAGCCATTTTTGTGAGTGAAAAATCACACTGACCTCACCTGAAAAATCTGTGCACAGAAGACTTAAAAACCATTCCAGTGGCTCAGAATGAATCATAATACAGCAGGTATTCAGCTATCTTTTTTAGTAAGTGTGCTTTAATTGGGCAAAAGCGTAGCTGACATAATTTCACTTAACACATCTATTATAGGGTGGAACTCACTTAACCACTGTCTTCCAATATGAGTTCCTGTGAAGTTAACCGTATTTTGGTCAAATAATCCTGCAGCTAAGACTGATTTCTCTGAATATATTTGCCAGCTGGGACTCTATTAGGTTAGAGCACTGCTTCACACAATTAGGACCCGTGGACATTAATGTCATACAAATAAATATGTTGCTGTAGAATAGTTTTGATAACTAATTCACCACACAGATTAGGTATGAACTATCCACTTGCACTGTTGATTTCTGTGTCTCTGGCCACAGAAGTCCCATGATATTGCTCTTGCTCTCTGGCTACATGGCTGAGGATTTTTTGATAGGAGAGAGAGGAAGAGAGAGTGGGGGGAGCTGACTGCTCTAAGTTCCTGGGCATGTCCACTGTTGATAATTTATTCATGCATTTTCTTCTGCTTCCTTGGTCTGGTTTTTCAGCTCATATTTATCATTACAGCTCCTTGGAAGTCAATGGAATAATATTCATTTGTCCTCTTTTGACTGGATAAAATTTTAGTCAGAAATGAAGAATAAGCTAGAAACCTTGAGTGTCGTTAATCCAGCATCAAAGGGGCTTATTCCTCACAGGTACTGCTCCCTGATTCAGCAAAATGTTTTGAGCATTTGTTTAAATCCCACTGTCAGTAACAACCCACGAGCACAGGCCGAAGGCAAGCATCACAAGAAAATATTCTGATTGCCATTCTTGGAGTCTTTGTAACAGCAGATTATTGAAACGTGAATGCACCCCTAAAACTAAAATTCAGTTTAGCACATCCTGAAAAGCCAGGAAAATGAGAGCTCTTTCTCTGAATGTTGTAATGCTTGTTTTTGCTTTGAAGAACCAGCAGTTTTCAGATTATGGCTATAGTCTTTTAAAACTTAAAAGCCCTCAAGACCAAGACAAAACCCATGCTATTGATTTAAAAGGAAAGCCATGGACACGTTGAGAGTTCAAATAAAGCAATGAAGATCCTTAAATGTAAACACTTCTTTAGAACTTTTTAGTGTCTTGCTGACTAGAGAAGCTCAGGAAGACCAAAATAAGGTCTCCCTTGCTGTGAGCCAGTGGAGTTCGTAGACCCTCTCTGGCAATCTTTTCCCTTTGCCCTACATGCTATGACCACCACATTCAGCCCTTAGTGAAATGAGTGTTAAATCCACTGACGAGTATCAGAAATGGAAATAAACAAGGGAAAAAAAAAAAAAAAGCCACACGAATTTCTAAAGCAGCTGAACTTGGAGAAGATAGTCAAGGGGGTAATTAGGACTGCTTGAAAATAGGTAACAAAACAGCCCAATTGTTCTTATTGTCTACTTGAACATTAAAACAAAAGCAACCAAAAATAGCCTTGCTAGAAGTAGAAAAAATTCTGCTCTGTTCCACTAAACTGCATGTCTTTGGCCTGATTTCTTACACAGAAGAGTAAGCAATGTTTGGCCAGCAGATTTACTGGAATCTACTCCCCACCCCTTTCCCACATGGTAGCATGCTCCTTTCTGGACTGCCTCAGTAAGAGCAAAAAGCAACAGCTCCTGCTCTGTTGTATCCCAGAACACAGCAGCAGAATCACCCTCTGCTTCTCTCCTAGCAGAGGTGGCCCAGAAGCAACCTCGTAAGCAGGACTTGGAGGCTTATAAAAAGCTGAGACACTGGGACGGAGTTGCTACTTACTGCACAAAGTAAACACCAAACAGGAAAACTCCCCTCTGGGAAGGTATGTCAGGTGAGCCTTGGTCCTGTACATCTGGATTTTACTCCCCAAAGTAATGTTAGCTGGACAACAATTCAGCTCCTGGTCTTGCAGATCTCACCCTGACTGCCAACTGCAGATCACCCTCTGTCCCAGTGGACTTCAGGGACAGTGAAGAGCAACTGAGCCCAGCACGATACAAAAGCCATCTCTTTGCAGGATCAAGCCCATCACAGGATGCAAGAAGAAAGTTGTTCCTCTGACACATATGAGGGAATGAGGTACCAACAGATCAGCACAACAAATTGGTGCCTGCAATACTCAAAAAGGCAACATTTCAGAGGCAGCAATAATAATAATAAAAATAATAAAAAATGAAAATATAAACCTGGGTATGGTTTCACTTAGATGCAAATCAAGATTTAAATATAAAAATGATAGGCTTCTGTTAATCCTTCTTAGGAAGTCATAAATTGTTAATCAGACCTTAGGCAGTGTTGTTTAATACCAACTTTAATAAAATAGCTGCCTGAAGCAGAAAGACAGTTGGGATCCTGACTCTAAAACTTTGGTAACCTCATCCACTTTTTTATAGCCTGAGGCTCTTACACTACCATTGATACTAACTCCTTTGAAATATGCTCATTTTTTAGGTTGCTAAATTATTAAACACCTTATTAGTTGAAAGATTAGATGGAAAAAAATCATCTCTGTATGATGGAAAATGGATTGGAAGAGGAAGGGAAAGTTGAGGGAATATTTACATAAAAGATACAGCTCTGTTGTTGATATACAGAGGTAATCCATAATCCATAATTCATTTAAGAAATGAACCCATCAAATTACATAACTACGCATGACAAATTGCTACTGTTGAGCTATCCTGCAATAAATTACAAGGAATCATTCCTGTCAAGAGTGTATTTTGTTTGAGACTAAAAAAAGCAATGTCGCTACAAGGTTGTTTTCCCTCTTGTTCCATAGGATTTATCTATCACACACAATGTCTCACACTTCTATCATATAATTTGATTGGGGTAGAAAAAGTTCCCTTGTATGGAGTAACCGCAAACTCTCCCAAATTAAAACTGCTTTGAAAATTGCAAGAAAAGGGGAAAGGATGAAAAGGAAGAATGTTTCTTTCTCATTATTTCTTAACACTATTTGTCAGTCAGGTGAGCAGATCTTTAGACGAAAAAATAAGAAACAGTCATTTCCTGAAGTGTGATGTCTTTAGTGTGTGTCCAGAGGAGCTTGTTGGCATACTAATTGTTTCATTTAATATGCAATACAGAGCATACTTACTACTTTGAAGTGCTTATTCATGATGTCATGGATATTAGTGTATATTTCTTAATTACACAACAGAACAATCTTTCCTCTTTCAACCTATACTTTCTGCTGTTCTGATTGGTTTCTCTAACTAGCCAGAATAATCATTTTGCCACACAGAAGCAGAAAAGGAAAAAAAAAGTAAACAATTTTAAAAGCCATTTTAATTTAATAACAAACTGGGAGCTGTACTTTGTGTTAAATTAGCACTGCAAGCCTCATATCAATTCAAGGCAAGGTTCCCTGTTCGTTACTGCTTAATTAATCAGTCCTGTTTCCATCTAAATGAAAAGTTTTCTCTCTTCCCTATCATCTCTAATATCTCATTTCAGGCAGCTCATCAAGTTAATCTTGCTTACCTTAGCAACTTATTTCTAATGGCTCAGTTCCATTATTTGGTTGGAGCATGGTGCTAATAACACCAAGGTTGTGGGTTCAACCCCTGTATGGGCCATTCACTTAAGAGCTGGACTTGAAGATCCTTATGGATCCCTTCCAGCTCAGAATATTCTGTGGTAATTCATCCTATCCCAGTTTGCAGATGAATCCTGCTTGGTCTCTTTGCTTTGTTTTGGGTAGCTGGGAAGTTGATCGTAAAACAGCAATTGCAAGAACAAGCTCATCCAGCCCTGTGATGAACCCACCATGTGAGGACAAGGACCTGCTTCCAACACACTGAAGTCTACTGAACTTTTGCCTTCCTGGCGTGCCTTGTCCTCCCTGAGGCAACATGGCACCTAGAGACATGGTTCAGTGGTAGACTTGACAGTGCTGGGTTCACTCTTGGACTTGGTGATCTTAGCAGTCTTTTCCAACCTAAAACATTCTATGACTCAAATATGCACAGGGCTGAGCAAAGAATTATTATCCTAAAAAACAACAGATGAGCATGAAACATTTCCATAGAAGAAGAGAAATCTGTAAGGGAAGAAGAATAGGGAAAGTTGGGTGGTACCTGGAAGCATGTCCTCATTACCCTTTATACAACATATCCTGGAAATAAAGCTGTGATAACCATGAGTTCTGCACTACCATCCATAGTGTATATAAAAAAGTATCAAACATTCCACCATGTCACCTTTGAAGGAAGTGAAAAATAGGACTTAAACACCGTCTGGTCGAGTATCTCCTCCTTATGCTGACCCCACCATTCCCAGAGCTGCCATAATCTGGTACTTTCTATCACCAGCAGCAAAGCACACTGACTCTGGGACTTAACAAAAAAACGTCTGGTGTTTTGGATTGCACCAGGCTGGTCCCAGTCAAACTGAAGATGCCGTCGCTTGTATGAGCTAGTCTCTGTGCTTGCCTTGCTCAGCTCAGCCTCCAGAAGTAAAGTTTTCTGGCTGCTCCTAGGGCTGGGATGCCTGCCCATGTCAGGATGCCTGTTATTAACACTGCAACCCCCTCAGGCACCACTGCGGCTCCAGCAGCTCCCGCCGCAGAGACCCGCAGCCTCCGAGACGTAACAGATACTTGCTCGGGTCAGGGCTGGAAACTAAATCTGAGCCTGAGGTGTCTGCATCACATGAAGGCTGGTTTTAATGCCAGCTTGACAAATATAAATACTTTTTGATAAACACAAAACACACAATATTAAATGACCAGTCCAAGAGGATGAAACCTGGTCTTCCTGAATAATCCCAGCATTTACTTTTGCTCATCCAGGACTCAGGATGTTATTGCAACAGGGAAGAAGGATGAGCAGCATATTTTAACCTTCTAGATTTGCAGCAACCAGCCTCTGACCTCACATTTACCAGCCTGGTTGAAATTACAACCTGCTGCTAAGGAAAACTCTGTCATACTTTAAAGTAACTCCGATATCAAGTAGCTTTGAGATATCCGACGTAAATGAATTACGGTGGATTAATGAGGAGCTGCTTCAGAAATCCTGCAAAAGAGACCCTAACATGTTACAATATGGTAATACACTTCGTTTAATATCAATATAAATCATGTGCTGAGAAAAGTGGGAGCCTGTTTTTGTGTTGTTGTGTTTGTTTTTTTTTTCCAAGAGGAAGAGAAATCCTTCCTATAAATCAGAGTGCACACTTCTGTTTCTGATGGGAAACACTGCTCTGAAAAGCACTGAATTTCAAAGATGCTTGAGATTAGATTGTCTGCAGAACTGTGCTGATGGCTGTAAATATTAATAAATATGATACACTGGGCCAGCTTTTTTCTTCAGATGCCTATGCCCTGCTTCCTCTTAAGTGGAGATGACCTGAAGACACACAGACACACGCACCAGGAGGAAGAACCTGAGCTAAGAACTGGTTTTAGAGATGCAATGCACAGTGACACTTGCACAAAAGAAGGATGTTCCTATTACATGCCAGCAGAAACAGCCAGGAAGTAAAAATCTCAGTCCAGTCCTCTCTACCCGCTCTGTAACTGCTGATAAGAGCTGACAGACAGCAGGGAATCCTTCTCCATGCTGTACAAATGATCCAGGGCTATATTGTTAAAGGGGCTTCAATGGGAAATGATGATTATTCTTTACACAGGTTTTCTTTCCACCCCCATTTTGCATGGTCTATTATTTAGGGATATAAATTATACAAATATTTGGCGGTCATGTGGTCACCATGAAAATAATTGCAGAGTTTTAAACACTTCATTACAAATCCTGACATCTTGATCCAGAATGGGGTACTTAGGAATTCCAACAGCCTTGTGGACTTCAGTGCAGTTTGTTGATACTTTTAAAAGCAAACTGCTCTAGGACGAGGTATGATAAGTCAGAGAGAGAAAAGAACATGCTTTGTTTATGGCAGAAATAACTTGGTAGTTATTAGCAGTGAGAAGGCAAATACTATAGCAGGGCATCCATATTATTTAGACTTAAATGGAGTTTAGATGAAATACAGGGTTTTATAAAACTGGTTGGCACAGCATGACTTGCTTAAAGGGATGAGGCTGGTGGACTTAAGAGTTGCTTCTGCATCTCTTTTCCTTTCAGCCCTGACGGCTAAATTGAGCACCGATTTCACAAAAGAAATTTGCTCCCTGAAAGACATTCTACCTCTATATATTCCTGCTCTGTGATCTGCCAGAGCACTCTTCACACTATGAAAGTGAAGAAATAGGTTCTCTTGAATTCTTGTAGAGCTTGATCAGTTTGTCAGGCCAGCTCCAAAAGCATTAGGTCATAGTAGGTGGCACAGAGCTCAGGACCTGGTACTACTTCAATCTCAATGGGCCACATAAAAAAGACACATTAAATTTACAAGTTATGTGTCTTTTTCTACTTCTCCCTCTATTTTATTTACACTAAGATCAATACCTGTGTCAGGGGTATTGGTGTACACCATGTCCTTATTCAAGTAACTTCCCTTTGACTCACCTTCGTATCTGTGTGCTAGGAATACTCCTCCTTAGATGTTTACAAAGCAGGGGTGCTTTGAAATGAATTCATACAGGCATGGACGTGAACAAGAGATAGTGTGGTATGACCTCTGGCTGCCCCAAACCACAGGGAGCAGCATGCAGAACAGGCAGCCTTTTATGAGATTTTTTTTTATCCCCTTCTCTCCCACAGGCATAAGTAGGTGGGAATGTATGAGGCAGGGAACGGTAAAGAAACTCTGTGGCCAGTCCAACTGGGCCAATGCAGAGAGTAAGGTCACTGCCACCTTGCTTGGGGACAGGTCAGATTACTTTCTCCTGGGAATAAGATATTCAGTCATGTCTCAGACAGCTCTGGAGCTACCCAGCCTTCCCCTTCCCCTCCACAGAAAACATGGCTGAACAAACAAGCAAAAACCATCCAGAAAATCCTTTGGGGAGAGAGTGTCAAAGCAGATGCAAGGAGTCCTTGAGAAAAATAATTGGCTTTCTTTTGGATGAAAAAAAGAGACCCAAATCTGACTTTCCCCCCCCATCCATTCTTTGATCAGCTCCAACAACTAAAGAGAGGAGGAGAGAGGCAGGAGGGTTGACTGCAAGCTGTACTTGCTGTAAGATCCTGGTTCAGCATCCCTGCTGTGTCATGATCTCCTCCTGTGACCTTGGGCAAGTCACTCACCTCCGTTGTGATTCCCTTCCCCTGCTGTAAAACACGGCCAGTTATACAGGCCAGCCTCACAGTGGGGCTGTGTGGTGAAGACGTGGAATTGTGGAATACTTGAACAGGTTTTGCATGAAGGCCTCATGTGATGAACAATACCTTGTTCCTTACTTGAAGCGAGACTCCCAAATGTCCACTGAGTATCTGTAGGTTCTTGGGTTTTCTTTCTTTTTTGCAGACTTTTATAAGCTATATAATTTTCTTTTTGTCCATGAAGATACTTCTGTCAAATAACGATTGCCAGACTAATGACACCCTAAAGTTACGAACCACCAGGCATTCAAAGAGAATCAATTCAGTGAGGAAACAGATTTCACCTGAGTCCTTAGGGCAAAATTAAAGCAACCATGCTTTTAATTATTTTTGCTATGGTATTGGATCTAAGGGGATGAGGGAGGAGGACACATGGATATCTTTCGAAGCGAGAGGGCTTTCCCTGGGGTGTGATTGTCAGTACGATGGTTTGCCCCAGTGCCGCACAGTGTCAGCACCCCAGCTGGGGCCCACAGGCACAAGTGGTTCTCCCACCACTCCACGGCCTCTCATGCAAGGCTGGATCACCATGACCTTCAATGCTAAGTGGAGTTACCATCAGAGGCAAGTATTCTCTTTGAGTTTGGTGTTACCCTCATAACAAAGCAGAGCTACATGCTAATGATCGTGTTGATTAAGCAGCCTTTGTGCTTATAGAAGCTATTAGCTGCCAATTGTAATGAGGGAGCAGGCGGCTCTGCTTTCCACCAGACAGGCACGCACCTGCAGTACCTGGGGAAACTTCACTAGTGTTTAATTTCAGTTCTAATTTTCAATTCCTGCTGACCCTTCTCCTAGGTCCTCCTGCTCTGGCTCTGTGATTAGATGCAGAAGTGGGAATGCTGGAAAGATACACAACCTATTTTCTCAGAGGCAGCTGTAAACATTACAGCAAGATAATGAAATTAGTTTGGCTGAGAGGAATTACGGTACCCAGATAGTAGAGGACGGATCTCATTCATAAAGTGCTCTCTTCTGTCCATTGCGGTGCGTCGCTAGGGAAGAGCTGAGGGGTTACAATGGGTATTTATGTTGCAAATCAAGTCTAATAGTCACACTCTGGCTAGAATTAAGCATTTTCTGACTATATATAAATAATATATAATATATATGCATATCCTGACAAGACAGGCTAATTAATCCATAAAATACTTGCCCACAATGCCAGAATAAAGCCATTATTGAACAGGTTACTTAAAACATAGCAAGGCTGGCAGCGTTCCTGAATGAGACCAGACGGAAATGTATAGGCACTTTTGTCTATGAGCCTGGCTCAGAGGTGTGTATGGAGAGGGTGTCTTGTGGCTGGGGGTTAAGAGAGATAATGCAGTATCACTGTATCCTGGATGTTTCAGCATGGTGCTATCTACTGCTCTGGCACCATCACAGTTAAGCAATCACTTCTTTGCTTAAAGCTTCTCTTTGGAGGTCCAGGATCCTAACTCAGGAAACACACCATGCCAGATGAGACTTCTCCATCCTGACCAGGCTCACAGGCTCCCCTCACCCTTCCCCATCAGCATTGCTCCTCACTGCTGCTAAGAGGGTTGCAGCTTCAGAAAAAACTCTTTTCTGGTTTGTTTTGAGAGAGAAAAATACTCAAGGAGCAGGCAGCTCCAGGAGACTGGATGTAACATTACTGGTAACAACCAGTAACATTAATCCACACCACTGTATAAACACTCCTGAACTTCAGTTATCCTATTTTCTTCTGGGAACGTTCTCCCAAACAAACAAACAAAAGCATAAACTCAAATATTTACAGTCTTTGCTTGGGCCTTTCAGTGCCAAATGCACAACCAGGAAAATAAATAAAGTGGCAGACAATGGTAGCAACCAGCCCCACCTGGAATAAGGAGACGGGCACGGGTACAAAGAGGGATAAGTCTGCCTGAAATGGGGTGGGGAAGTAGCTGATGGGTGATCATGCTTAGGACACACAGCAGTGCCCTAGTGAAGCTTAGGAACCTGAGCCTGGATTGACTCCCAACATGTATCAGCCAGTCATTGGGGAAGAACCAAAAAAGCGACTCTTAGGCTGAGATTTACAGCATGGAAAGCCCAACTGGATGTGAAGTACTCACACTCATACTTTAAAAATGCTTTTATCCAGTACTTTCCCCACCTAATGCCACTGCGGCAGCACTCACAGCACAACCCAGGGAGGATGACTTTTTCTGCTGAGGTTTTGCATTAATTATGCATTCTTCAAGGGTGTTTTTAAAACAGGGACTAATAATCTGCCCTGTACCTTTTCTTAAGCAATAAATACAACTAACAGCTGGATTTAATACTAAAGGTTCGCGTTACATCTCATCTCTCCCCATCCCAAATGAAACAAGGCAAGATGCCATACCTTTCTCCTCACACAGCATATTTTTTTTCAGACCCCTTGGAAAGGTCTGCCATGACTAAGCATGCAGCATGAGCAAACCAGCTTCTACTGGATTTTTATCTCAACCAGAACACATTTAAACTTGAGAATGGTGTTTATACTGCAAACTGAATCTTGCATAGAGTCAGCAGACGAGATTCGCTCTGTGTGCCACAGAACACTTCGTGCACAGGATGGGGGACTCACTTTAAAGATTTATGTTGAAAAGATCCTGAATTTGGCCCCACCACGGCAGTCAGGATAACCACAACTGAGTTTATCAACCCTGTTTCTAAGAGCTATGAACCCAAGAAATTATACAGAAAAAAGAAAAAGGGAAAAAGAAGTAAACCCCAAATGACGCAAAGCCTTTGAAGACATAGAACAGTTGCTGCAGCTAACTAGGTCTTCAAGGGGTTAATGAAGAAGTCTCCCTAACACCCAGCTTCCAAGGCAAAGCCTTTCCCGCACGCTTATGATAATCAAGAGATACTGAAAACCAATTCTACTTCATTCTGGTATAATTGCAGCAGAGCCACTAGAGGAATTGCAACCATTATGTAAGATGAGGCACCATCACAGTGGGGCCTGCTGCTTCCAGTGCATTCTACCCACTCTTTTTTATAGATTTCAGCTACCTTTCGTTTTAGTAATTAGCCACCATTTCCAAGCAGATCCATAAGTAATTTCCTGCACATCTTGAGCCATAATGCTGCAAGATTGCACTAGAAAGGTAACATAATTTAAAAGTAGTCACCAAAGGGCAGGTGACACACTGAAAAGTTCAGTTAAGCATGAGACAGAGACCACCATTTCATTTAACAACAGATAAACGTTGCTTGACCACCACACGGCACACAGGCATCCACCAGAAAACCCAACGGTGGTTCCATCCAAACCCCAAAATACTGCAGGATTCTGTTAATACGCAGCATGTCAGTGTGCTGAAAACTTCGTTAAAGCAAAAACGATGTAGCACATTTGAGGGGACAGTGGTCTGGAGGGAGGCTCCTGCCCAGAGGAACCCAGTGTGCCCTTGAGAAGAGGGGTGCTCATTCAGAGAAAGATCTCAGCTGGTGAGAGTACAGGCATATTCATAACTTCTATCAAGTTCACATTAGTTTTGAGATCTTTTGCAGAAAGCAGGGGAAAAAAACCCCACATTTTTTAACGTGTATGTTTTGCTTTGAAGGAAGTCTCTCAACTAAATATTATTGAAACAGCAGATGGCAAAATGCAAACTTTATGAAAGGGAAGGCTGCCTTGAGTGGCAGGTTACCGTTTGCGTGGAAGAGCTGTGCAAGGAAAGAAGGGAGGAAGGGAGGGAGAGAAGAGTCAGAAGTTAGGATGCACATTTCTAGCTGAACAACTTGGTTAGAAAATGATGACTGTGTCTATAAATGTAATCTTTAGAGTGCTGGCATGGAGATATGCAAGAGCTGTGAACTGGTGTGAAAACTAAAATACCTAGAGGGACTAATAAGTCCCTACGGGGACCCCAGTTACTTAAATGGCTGCAGAGGATAATTGCAGAGAGCTACAAGAGGACTGAATCAATGCCATTTTCCCTGGGAAATAAAAAAAGAAAAAAAAAGTATTGCTGCTGTGATTACGTTATTCTGAAAAGACTGGCTGCTTTCCTCTTCCCTCCCCCAGCTCAAAAGTCAACTGCAAACCACTAGAAATATGTCCAGAAAGATTATGGTGCAGCTAAAAGCCAGAAGCATATGAGATTATATATTTACTGGTGCTGTGTCAGATAACATCTGAGAGGAGAGGAAAAAGAGATTCAGCCTTGCAGTCTTTATTAGCATGTTTGGGCTCTTTAAAGGAGCTATCCAATTGTGTCATTGCTGCCAGGCCTTTAAAACTGTATATATCCATGATAAAGGAATCTACTTAATCGTGATCACAAGCCTCCGAGCCCTACCCGACTCTCCTGTGACATGCAAACTTATTGCCTTTAAACAGGAATTAGAAAAAAAGAAATGAATAGGGATGCACCATTACCCATAGCATTATATTGCTCAGGAACAGATGTTAATCAATTTTATGGAATGTTTTAAGTAACATGCAAGTACTTTTGCACAGAACTGTCTGCATAATAGAGATTTCAGCCCAGCAAACACAGAAGATAAGCCTTTATCTTGACTGGGAGAGCTATGTCTATTTTGATTAAAACCAAAGAGGTCTGCACGATCAAGAAATTTTATTCCCTTGGAATTATGTCATTTCCAGAATGCTACTATGCATGGTCCTGTGACAAAAGGGAATGGAAATAACCTTGCTTGATTGTAATGTTCTCCTTGCGCAAATGTTCACGCATGTAGCTCATGAGGTACACATGTAGGATGTACATTCCATCCTCAGACTCCTGAACAGACAAGAACTGTACTCTCTATTCCAGCTGTGCTAGAAGAACAGTAAATTTGGAGAGAGGACTGACCTTACACTCTGTAAGTTATTTGTGCTACTCAATCTCTCATGCAGTGCTAACAGAACTTTAAAATCCCACACCACACACCAGTAAAAGGAAAAAGGTGCCCTATCTTTCTGATTTGTATAAAAGTAGTAGCTGTACCATCGTGCTGGGAGTAATTTCAGTCGTTAAACTTCTCGAACCTTGAATGTCATCAGGAGTTACTTAGGTGACCATCCACTTTCACTTAAAAAGTACTGCATTTAACTCTCCGCAAAATATGGATTTTATTGCAGCAGTGACAGGACTCCTTTACACAGCCACTGACCTCTACTGCTATTGCTTATCTCTTGACTCAACCTTTTGCATAAGAACACACAGATGTAGTATGCAAACTGTCTTCCCCGTGTGTGCATGTAAGTAGGTGTTACATACATATGAATACATAAATAGTTCAACCTAGCTGACACAGAAAGTATGTTACCAGCTCCTTAGAAACATTTACTACACCACCAAATTCAGTGCTTGCTTTCTGCAATTATCCAACTTCTTTCCCGTAAAAATGCCTGTACGCCTACCCTCTTATTTCCACCTCCTCCAGCACTCCCCAGCCCGTTCTTTTATCAAATAAAAGACTTCACATTTGTCAATTCCTGTAACGTCCCCAGATCTGCCCGCTCTGCCCCCTTCTTTTCACTGAGGGAGCGCCTCATTTCAACTGTGCTCTACATTCAGTCCTGCACTTTTCCTCGGATTTCGCTTATGATCCGAAGGGTTTTGTCCTGTATTCATTTCACAGCAACTAGGCAGTATCAAGAAACCGAGACAGACTTTTAAAATTATTATTTTCTAGTAATTAATCATTTTGTTGTTATTATTTCTTATTATTACTGTTATTCTCTCCCAAGCACACACGACCCTTCGCCCGCTCTCACCACCTCTCCTCGCCCGAAGTGTCTTGCTGGCTATGACAACCCCAGGAAAACGCTGCATCCCATCGCCTGACTTACAGCGCCAGCAAACGTGGTCCCACACGCCCCTGAGCGTCGGGCAGGGCGCGGAGCCCCGGGGGGGTCACCCCGGCGCGGCGGTGGGGGCAGAGCCCTCCGCAAGACAGCTGCCAACTTTGCAAAATAAGTGCTGTCCCCCGCGTCCGTCCGTCCGTCCGTCCGCCCTCCCCCCCTTAATTAGCATTCCCAATAAGCACGGCAAAAAGAAAAAGAAAAAAGAAAAAAAAAAAAGGCAGAAGGCAGCTGGCTGGTGAGAGCTACAGCTTGCCCCTCCAGAGGTGCAGAGCCGCATCTCCTTACCGGCACGCAGGGACGACGCGGCCGAGCCTCGCCCGGGTCGGCGGCGCGGCAGCGCAGCTCCCCAGCCCCTTCTCCCGCCGCTCAGCCTCCCCGCCTCGCACTAGGGCTCCCGCTCGGCCAGCAGCACTTTTTAACTCCGGCATGCAGGCAGCCCGAGCCGAGGGGGCTCTCTATCTGATTGGTTTCCATTCACTGCTTCTGATTAATAAAAAAAAAAAAAAAAAAAAAAAAAAGGGGGAAAGGAGGGGGGGGGGGG
>VXAZ01005702.1:1561893-1695541 GCA_013399875.1 Gymnorhina tibicen | reverse complement strand
GAGAAAACCTGAAAGATTTTAGAGTCCTTCTGTGGGTGTGGTCTCTCTCCTCCTCCTCGGAGCTGGGTTGGCGTGGGGGGCCCCCCTCCAGGCTGGTGGAAGGTCCCCCAGTGGGGTTCTGATGTTCTGGTGTTCCGAACAAGTCCAGAAGAGAAGAAGGGAAAAAAAAAACCGAAGTCCCAAGAGGAAAAAAAACTCAACTCTCCGTCCCTCTCCGAAGAAACAGAGCCGAAGAAACTGACCGAAAAGCCAGAAGAAAAAAAAGTGCTTCCCCTGCCCGCCGCAGAAGTAGCTAATCCCTGTGTCCTTGAAGCACAAACTGTTTTGAAAAGTTCGCTCAGTTTTTTTCTCTGTCTCTTGCATCCAGTTTTAAAGGCACAGAAAGGCTCAGGAATCATGTCTGGGCATAGAGCGGTGGTAGGGGATACAACAGCACAATCACCCCAAGACAGTGATTATAAGGCTCTTTCTTACTAGAATTAATTTCCCCTTTTATTTTTTCCCATATGATTAGTTATGTATTAAGTAAACACCACAGCAGGGAAAGTGCCCAACAACTATTTGCAGACATAAAATCAGCCTAATGTTACACACACCAAGTAGGAACATAACCCACAGGAGCTGTTGGGATGGGGCCTTAGCAAAGAGCCATAATTTATAATTGGCCACTGTACATCTGACAAAAAAAGAGAGAAACTGTGAGTTTGAAAGGGACTTCAAAATGTGAACCTGTCAAAGCCTGTGCATTGTATTTGCTCTGGATGGTGCATTAACATCTCTAGCGAAGCTTATGCTATTTTGAATGATGGAGGTCCTACTGTGTAGGGCTGGGGAAAAAGAAATAAAGTTCTGTATTAGTAAGCATGTGACTGGTAAAAAAGGCAATTATCTCTTTCTTTGAGAGCTACAAAGTACAGTGGTGGTAGCTTCTGACAAGAGTAAACTAGATGTGCACAGCTTAAAGGCAAACTGAGGACATGCAGATGAAAAGTTCAGCCCTTTCCTCCTTCCCCCCTCCTTTCTTTACCCACCCTTGTGATCTCTTTGCTACAGCTGAAGAGAAAATCTGGGGCACTTGTTTCTTTCATTTCTTCCAGATTGTTATTTTATCCTCATTTTTGGTAGAGTGGTAATGATATCCAGTGGCTGCTTAGATGAATCACTGATAGATATTCCTTAGGGATATTCCAGAAAAATGCATTCCAGCCAGGACTTATTTCCTAAGTCACAGCATGAATTTGAAACCTATACAGTCTGCCAACAGTAATCAGCTCCTGTCACTGGTCAGGTTTCCATTATTTTTTTCCTTGGCTCTCTTCTTCAACCCTTCTATTTTATCCACCCGCACCAGCAATTAAAGGCTGCAATGAATCTCTAATGCACATAAGGAGGCAAGAACACACACAGAATCCTTTCTTACCCTTGTATTTAATCTCCAGAATATTATGGTGCTTTCCATTCTTTGCACTCACTAGCTTATGCTGGCTTGGTTTGGGATCTACAAGATACTTCCATTTCTTTTCTTGGGTAGTTTGCAAGAGAAAACCTGGCTGGACATTTCTCCTCTCTGAAATCTGCAAGGAGTAGGGGCATAATCACAAGAAAAAAAAAAAATCAGAAATATTATACTGACAAGACAGGTGAGATCTATTCAGGGATCCAAAATCTTGAAATGAAAAGTGACATGTACAAAGGCTACATATCCGTTAAGGAGGTGAATACTGCTTCTGAAAGCGCAAAGTAATCTCACCAAAGTGGGTTTGTGTCACAAGATGACCAAAGGGCTTTGGGGACTGTTTGTCCTGTTACTTCTGAACCAGTCATCTGAATTTAAGCCGTGCTTGTTACCAGGATTGGTTTGGAATTAGGAACTGATTGTCGCAGAAGCCGCCCTAGACACATTGCAACATCTCCCTGCAAAATCTCCGAGCTGCGGCATTACCTTTTATGGAAAAGTTCCCCTTCCAGTATGGCTTTTGGAATGGCACATCAGCTTTCCCTCCTCAAGAAGGCCTTTCCAGTTGGCCTTCGCCGACTGTGTCAGCTGCCAGGTAGAAAGCAATCCATCACTGCTTTCACTCTGTTACACAGTGGGCAAATTTTTAAAGGAAAATGCTGTTAGAGCTGGATGAAAATAATTTCCCAAGCTTGCACAACAGCGTATCTATTGCCACAGCAGTATTGAGAGCTCCTGCGGCCGAGCTGACGTGACATTGGGTGAGAGCTGCTGGGCTTCCTCGCGTGGGCCCATCCTGCTGGCACAGAGCTGGGGCAAGCCAGGTGTAAGGCACAGGGTGGGAATGAGGCTGCCTTCACACCAGCCCTGCCCAGCCTCTAATTCCGCACTCCCAAGCAGTGGATCTGTTGCAAAACAGGCATCTGGCCTGGATCAAGAACAGGCTCACAGTTGCTTTTTCTTTGGTCATTGAACAGAGCATAGATTCGCAGTAATGAGTGATGATGTGTTGGTACGGTGGCTGCATGCTGGCTATAGGGCAACAGACAACTGCTGATACAGCCAACTGGTAAAAATTCACCTGTCACCACAGGCAAAGTGAATTAATACATTACATCCACGATCTGTGATGAACTCTGAAGCCAAATGTACTATATTGCCAAAGCACCGCCTTGTTATTTTTGGGATTTTTGGTAAGAAGAATCCAGCTCCTAGGGCTGCAGAGGCTGAGGAGGGTGTAATTACATGTTACGTTTGGGAAGGATGCTTGGGAAATGCTGAAGACTGCATTGCAGCTCACCGTCCCAACTCCCCCAGCTCTGCTGACACAGCTCGATGAGAGCTGAACCAGTGAGCTAGGTCACTGAAGTTATTTTCCTGTGACTTCTCAGGGTTAGTTTTAACCCCAAGCATTTGAGTGATCTGGTTTACAGAGCAGTCAGATAAACAGTGGCTGTGGCTCATCAGGGAGCGTAAGGCTGCAGCGTGAAGTGAGAGGCAGAGCGGGTAAGTGCGCTGACCCAACCACTCTGTTTGAGCTCTCTGGCAATCCCTCCATGTCAAGAGTTGAAGAATACTGTGTGTATTTTGCAGCACTGCTCCCAGAGGTATGAGTATCTTAGGAACAGCCACTTCTCACTGTACAGTCTTCATCTTAAAATAGACAGAGCAGGCTAAAAGATGTTTGTTTACAGTAAAACAAAAGCTCTAGATGGAGCAAATTAGCCCTGTGGTATTTAATTTGTGATTCAGGCTCATCTATGATTCTTCCAGTTTCTCTTCAATTAAAAGAGCGTGTAACTGCTTGTAAACATTTAGCCTCGTCAGATTTAGACAACATTTAGACTTGGATGCCAAACTGCTTGTACTTTTCAGTGGCATTTGGGTGGTAAACTCTTACTTCTTCCTTTAAAATCAGTGCCAGGATTCCAGGTGGGGTTTTTTCCCTTTTGTTTTGTGACTGGTTCTTATATTACAGGGATCAGGTAAATACATGATTCTCCCACTAGTATTGCAATAACAACTCCATTTAATATTGGCATTTCTGTAACAAAAAAAGCCACACACATAAAAATTTTAGCAAATCCTAGCTAACTGGTACATTTGCAGGGTGCCCTGTCGTGATCAAAACCTTCTGTTATCATCTCTGTAGGAACGTCCCAATGAGGTCACATTACATTACCTCCTGCTGGGGATTTTCTCTCTCATGTCTCCTGCTTGGGGCTAAAAAGATTGTAAAATGGGTGTTCAGTGTCCCACTGAATTACCCAAAATCCCAGATTAGAAAGCAGCGATTTCTACTTACTTTAATCAACTTTGTACCAGTCTTGTTCATCATCCTTTCAACAAAAGAATTGTTTATCCCATTTTTTTAATTAGATCTCAAATTAATATCTTGCAGGGGAGGCACAGAAACTAATTGGAATAATAAATGTAGTCATATTTGCTGATGTGTTTTAGCATACTACAATTCAGATACAGTGTATATGAATAGTACTTAATAAAAGTTTGCCTGATGGGACACAGGCTAAAAAGATACCTCTTTTTTTCTTTAGTTCTGACTGTAGTTATGCGAATTTCTCATGTTATACTTCCCTCTGCCTTTCCAGGCCTTTGTACTGCTGATGAGCAGAAGGCAGAGGAGGTAAGGTCACTCTTCCTTTCCTGTTTCCCTGTCATCATGATCAACTGATGTAGCTGCAACAGAAATGATATTATTCTTGTTTGTTCTCTCCTCTGAGACCACAGAGAAACTTCTGAATGTTAACAAAACGCTCAAAGTATCTGTCTGGTATGTAGAGAAAGGCCTCTGTCATTCTGTTTCCTGCTTCTTAGTATTGAAAGTAGCTGCCAGAATCATAAGCCCAGCATGGTGGCAGTTGCCTCACACAGTGACTCCATTTATTTTCTTTGCATGAAGCTTTGAAGTTGGATCCTCATGGTCCTTTAATCAGGAAAAACTCATTTGAGTTTCATTTTCAAACACTGAGTTATCCAAGAAGTGGGATGAAAGATATGGTGTGGAGCAGGCAAAAGCTGAGAAACACAAATTTGATGTTTTCTAATGGTTTATTTGGATGACTAGAAAGTTGGGAAGTAGACAAACATCCTTTTTCTTTCCTTCTCAGTGCTTTGTCCCCTGTTACTATGTACATGGTAGATACATTGCTGCCTATCTATGCCCAGGATCTATTGCTGTCACCGAGGTGTTCTTGTGTTGCAAGGCACTTTTTTGTGTTACTGGCTTTGTAATCACAGAAAAAAAAACTTGTCATGACTACTTTGTAGCGAAGAACAAAATCTTTTCTTTCTGTCTTTTCATATTACTTTACCACATTCTGTTTGCAGAAATATGTGCGTTCTCTGGAATAGACTCACTAATAAGGTGCAAATCCATCTCCCTGCTTTGTATCCATTAATTCCTACTGATATTATATAGATGTCTTTAAATCTAAAAAAAAAAAAAAAACCCAAACAAACAAGAAAACATAACCCAAACCCTAACTTCCTTTGTAAAATAATCACCCTACTTCCTTTATTAGCAGTTTTTACTATAGTTTGAAAGATTATCACTTGCATCAGTTATCACCAATCCCATTTTTGACTCTGCCCTGTAATATGCTCGTGAGAGTCTATCTGTACAGTGTTTCCCTTTGCTTTTTTTCATCTCCACCTATGAATTAAAACAAAGTTCAAGTATACGAATGTGTTTTTCTGATATTGGTATGAACGAGTACAAGAGTAACTGATAGGACAGGGGATCATGCTGCCAGCCAGAGGGGCCTTGAAAGGCTGGAGAAATGGGCTGACAGAAATCTCATGAAGTTCAAGAAGGGAAAGTTTAAAATTCTGGACCTGGGGAGGAACAACCCCATGCACCAGTATACGCTGGGTGCCAACGAGCTAGCAGGCAGCTTTGCAGAAAAAGACCTGGAGGTTCTGCTGAAGACCAAGTAGAACACGATCCAGCAACATGCCCTAGTAGCTAAGAAGGCTAATATTATCCTGGGCTACAGTCAGCAAAGTATTGCCAGCGTGTAGAGGGATGTGATCCTTCCCCTTTATTAAGTGCTTGTGAGACCACACCAGGAGTACTGTGGACATGGCCCTGGACAACTGTCTCTAGGTGATCCTGTTTAAGCAGGAGACTTGGATCAGATGACCTCCAGAGGTTCCTTCCAGCCTCAACCATTCTATCATTCTGTGCTTGTTTGATTTGGTTGTTCTCCTATTTAGCCAGGCACGAACAACCTACAGTTACACAAAGTAACCTATTCCTGAAAAACGATCACATAAGAAATGTTTCTGTCATTTACCAGGACAACTCTTAGGTTTTCACTCCTGCCCTGCCACTGCACGCATATCAAGGGCATTTTGATCTTGTAACAAAGTTTAAACATATGTCAAGTCTTCTCCAGTTCCATGGGCCCTTACTAGTTCCAGTTCAGGCCATTACCAGTAGTCAACGTGTATGAACAAAGGGTGAAGTTGCACATTTAAACAGCTATATTTATTGTTGAGAATACGCAGTTTCACATACTCCTGCAGAGAGGTGGAGTGGCAACAAGGTTACCCAGGTCCCTTTCCAGCTGACTGTGCTGCTCCACAGTTGGAAGATGAACGAGTAATGCCTCTGTGGCAGGAGTGGCATCTGCCCAAAGAGTGCAGAGCAAAGTAGTCCGGCAGATGCCATTATCTTTCTGCTTTTGCCTATTTACAGGAAATACAGAAATGTTTCCCCTGTTCCCCTGTCCAAGGATCTCCGAGGAATCCGGCTGTAGGCTGCCAAATGAATTATACCGTAGAGTGAGCTGAACAATATAACCCTTTCTTTTTTAATACAGCTCTATAATTTCCAACCATAAATTTAATTGGAAATTTTAAGGATAAGAGACTACTAAAAGTGAAGTGGTTTAAAAGTTATTGACTGAAGTGAAAAGAATTGTGAGCTAAACAGGGATCTCAATTGCGAAAAAGAAAATTAATCTATCTATTTAATTATTTGCATGGGTAATATCATCATAATATCTGAGCACTTTAGAGATATTATGAATTTTCTCAGTTCACTGTAACTTTATCAGAAAAAGTTCATGTTCTCCTCTGAAGTGGGACTCACTGAAGGTGTGCAACACTTCTGCCATGGAACTATTTATTTTGGTAACTGCCCCTTGACAGGTTCAAATTTATACCAGATTTCCTGTCTTTTAGAAAATTGTTTGTTTATGTTCTAATCAAAATTAGGTTTAAAGCCTACAGAGCATTTTGATTTCAGAGTGAGTTCTTCAGTTAAAGATGTAGGTAGAGCACCCTGAAATGTCTTGCTCATATGGAGTCCCTCCTCTTTTTTCACACTAGAGGTGTTTAAAACAAACTCATCCATAAACTACAGTAGTAGGGACAAAATCAGAAGAAAAGAAAACATTAAAGGAAATTGCATAAGGGTGATACAAATTTGTGAGCACTCCTCTAATGAGAGAAACTGCTTCCACATAAGCAAGTTCACTGATGACACAAAGCTGGGAGAAGTAGCCAATAGCCCAGAGTGTTGTGCAGGCATTTAGAAGGACCTCAACAGGTTGGAGAGATGGGCAGAGTGGAACCTTCTGAAATTCAACAAGGGAAAATGCAGGGTCCTGCACCTGGGGAAGAATAACCCCAAGCACCAGGCTGGGGACTGACCTGCTGGAAAGCAGCTCTGCAGAGAAGGACCTGGTGGTCCTGGTGGATAACAAGCTGTCCATGAGCCACCAGTGTGTCCTTGTGGCCAAGAAGGCCAAAGGTATCCTGGGGTGCATTAGGAAGAGCATTGCCAGCAGGCTGAGGGAGGTGATCCTGCCCCTCTGCTCAGCCCTGGTGAGGCCATATCTGGAGAGCTGTGTGCAGGTCTGGGCTCCTCAGTACAGGAGAGACAGGGAGCTCCTGGAGCAGGTCCAGCGGAGGGTGACAAAGATGATCAAGGGGCTAGACCATCTCTCTTATGAGGAAAGGCTGAGAGAGCTGAGCCTGTTCAGTCTTGAGAAGAAACAAGTGAGAAGAAATCTCATCAATGTCTATCAGTATCTGAAGGAAGGTTGTCCAAATTCTTCTCAGGGGGGCCAAGCCACAGGCAAAGAGTCAATGGGGTGACTGAAAACTGATGCACAGGAAATTCCACCTGAACATGAGGCAGCATTCTTTACTATGTGGGTGACCGTGCACTGAACAGATTGCCCAGAGATGTTTTGGTGTCTCCCTCACTGGAGATATTCAAGAAACATCTTGACACAATCCTGTGCCACGTGCTCTGGGATGATCCCGCTTGAGCAGAGAGGTTGGACCAGATGGTCCCTTCCAACTTGACCCATTCTGTGATTCTGTGAAATTATTCTGTGCAAACTGTGCTACTTTAGTACGTCTGTCAGTTTGTAGTGTTTCACAAACTGCTGGACTTTCAGCCAAGGAGCAATTTCCTTTCTGGTTTTGTGCTTCTTCCCTACATTATGTGTTCAAGTACTCCAAAACGAGCAGATTTTGGGTACTAAAATATGCATTAGAAAGGAGAAAAGGTGAAATATGTTCATACAGTGCTTGGATTCTCATTTTTCCCAATGATTTAAAATGCAGAACCAGTTAGCAGTTGAAAGGGAAAGGGAAAAAGAACAGGTGACACAGATAGAAGGAATGCAGTGGGTAGTCTGGCAGTGACACTGGAGGTTAGAATGCACCACTGGTGTGTCTGCAATGCTGCTACAGGTGTACAGATTTTGAGTGTTTGCAGACATGTTTAATATAGAGTGTTGCCACCTGAGTATTCCAATCCCAGAGCAGGTGGGAAGCATGCTTTGGTGAAGCCTGTCTAGGTTATCCTAGCTCATTCTGTGCAGGTTGGCCCATGTCGGGGTACGTGCGATGCAGTCGTGCACCTCAGTATCGCCAAACTCTGGGATTAGAGATAATGCATGAGAAAGAGAGAATGAGAGCATGTGGGTTTATATTCAGACTTTATTCAGGACTTCTAGTCTACTGGTTCTGCTGCACTGACTACATCTGACAAATTATCATGAAAGGACTAGTGTGGGCTGGAGTCAATTCAGTGTGGATGAATAACCTATACTGACCTCCATGTTAAATTTATAGTGCCTGGTACTCACACTATTTGGGTGGAAACTCGATTAAGTATCTCCACACTGTGCTGAAGCCATGGGTGAAGCTGCAGTGGCAAGCCATACCTGGAGACCTGCTAATGCCAGTGGGAAGGACTTCAGTGGACCAAGTCCTTGTTGTGCCGTGAGCAGTGTCAGAGCCCAACACTCACCATAATGTTTGGCATCTACAAAATTCCAAAGCTTTTGCCTTCTAGGATTTTTTTGTTTTATTAAGAGTAGTTCAGAAGGCTATGTTTTGAACTAGTTACAAAGGCGTCATAATGCTAGTTCAGATCTGGGAATCTTAGCTACTGTTTCTCAGCTGGTAGGTACAGTCTCTTTAAAACAGATATATGGACATTTCCCTCTTCTAGAAGGAAGGTAGCCCATGAGCATTGGAGGCAAGCCTTCTTTCTTAGAAGTGGGTGATTTGAGGTTGGAGAATTGTATCTTATAGTTAGGTCACAGCCTTCCAGTGATCCATTCAGTAGCAGGATCTTCTTACCCTGTCATCTCTTTTCATCAAACTCACAGGAATTTAAGACTGTTACAGTCTCTGCCCTTTTGTTCAGCTTGTCTAAATTTGGACAATGAGTTCAAAAGTCATGCTAAGAACAAGCTCTTGGAGAGATGAATATCCCCACAGCAGTAGCACTTTGGAAAACAGATTTGAAAACAGTACCACACTATAATAGAAAAAGCTGCTTTGGTTTGTGTGGTTTGTGGAGCATAGCAATGGAGTTGCTTGAACATGTGATCTGTCTGGGCAACAATTTCACTGAAATTGGATTTTATGAAATTTTATGGAGCTAGAGCTCATTTATCTGTGATTGGTATGATAACTGAAGCATTTGTTTTAAATTTCCAGAAATCGTAATTCCTAGATATATAAATTCACCTGGCAGTCAAAACAGCTATTAGAAATCCCACCAAAGTCTTGTTGTTTTTAATCCCATATCCAGGCAAGAAGCCAAACTGTTCAACAGTTTGGGCACTGAGCTTTCCGAGCTCAAGAATTGAGTTTGTGCTAGGTCCAAATAATCAGTCTGTTGCTGCTGTCATTTTATATGGTCAGTTTTAACTCTACATTGCACTCTCCAATCCCCACAGCTGCTCATTTTAGTGGTACCAGTGCTGACTCAGCCAGTTGGGATGAAGTGGTCCTGCCTTTGTAACAAGGCAAGGAAGCCCACAGGCAGGAGGAGCAGGTGTGAAGCAGCCTAATCCACTCTAATCGACACTGGTCACCAAAATGCATGCCATTAAGAAATTATGGGAACATTCCAGCCAAATCTCAGGAAAGAATCTAGCAAAAAGGCTCCCAAAGGCTCTTGTGAGTGCTCTGAAATTGTACTTGTTTCAATGAATGGCCTGGGGTGGTCTGTCCAAACCTGACATGAAATGAATCTGACCTGATTTACGTGAATAATTTGAGTCGTAACTTCTTCCAACTGACGACTAAGGCTCTGGCAAGAATGATCACGTCATAATTTATCAATGAAATGGGCTTCCAGCATGCAGAGTCAGCAGGATCTTTTCCTTAGCCTGAGTAACACATACTGTTACCTCTTACTCGGTCAGGGGTGAGATACTGCTCTTTTGGCCTCATTGAGCTCATCGGAGAGCCTGTGGGTTATTTAGTTAGAGTTTAAATAAAACTCCACTGGAAAGCCATTGCTGCTTTGGGACTTACCATTTTTCTCACAGTTAGGTCTATTTCTGTGAAATGCAGTCATGCTCTCAGGTGCTCTTTCCAGGCTTTTTACATGGATTGCCATGAAGGACTTAACCAAAGCTGAACATAGGTTTTCGTTTTAGTATATGTACTATGAGTTTATTTATCTGCTTTTCTATGCTTTCTATAATTTTTCGTTAAGGCAAAATGAAATGTAATTTATTAATTTTCTAGCATGCTTTCTAAGCTATTACCTCATTTGATTCAGGGTTTTCTGTTCATACTGTTTTGGCATGATCTTGGTATAAATTTAAATGTTTCACGTACAGATGCCAACTTTTTATTAGCCTTTATGAAGATTTTTTTTTTCTGCTACTGGAGAGTATGCTATATTTCTGTCATATAAGCATTTGCAATATCTTAGAATACTACAGTTGTCAGGGATGCAAAATTATTTATTTCAATGGTCCCTCATTTATCAGTGCTGAAAGTCACAAAGGCCACGACCATCAGGACCTTAGCTTCCCTGACTGCGTGGGAGACTCCCCTCCCAAATATGAGATAGTCACGATGTTGTTCTTGAAATTTGGCTTTGAAATTATCTTCATTGCTGCATCATTTGCAATTTCAGTTAACTAGTGATATGTCAGAAGATTCTCTTCTCAGAGGTTGAAATGAGGCCCCAAAATGAAAAGGTTTTGTTTCTGCTAGAGGAATGTGTAAGTCTCCATGTGTCTACAGGGTTTGCTTGTCAGGACTGACTATGGCTCTATTTGGCTCATATAGACCCATAAATGTTTGAGCTAATTTTTGATTTAATTTCTCCCTGACCAAGCAGCGATTTGTGATCCCAAAGACACCCGTTGATACCGCAGCACCAAAGATGCAGAGTGATTTGGAGTGTTTCTTTTTACTTCAATCCAGCATAAGAGCTAAAATGAGAATTATGTACAGTTATGAGTACTCTTCTGTTCAAAGCTTCTATGTGCTGGTGGGAATGACTGATCTCCTTCATATTTTCTAAAGCTCTGATAATTAGGACATGGTGGGAATGGTGCTGTTAAGCACCATATAAAGCCTAATCACTGGCAGTCTTTAGGACATGCTCAGCAGATGAAATGAAAACAATGGATGAAAGGAAAACAAATCCAAATCCAGAATTACAGATGGCATTCAGCTATACACTGTGGACTTTTGCAGAAGGAGTTTTTTCTTGCATTCAGCATGCAAAATGCACAGCCACAAGAAACACTATTGTGAGCCACTTCTTCTGACCTCAGTAATCATGCAGGCCACAGGAATTTCCTAATTGACTTATCATCTGAGCTTGTCAGAAAAAAAAGACATTCCACCCTTACTCTGAAACACTTCCAGTGATGGAGCTTCCACTCTGCAATATTTCTAACACTCTGGTAGTTAATTATCCCTACTGTTAAAAATGTCTGCCTTATGGCTGGCTTGAATTTTGTCTAGTTCTGACTTTCAGGCTTTGAGTTTTCTTCTGCTTTTGTTTGTTAAGTTTAGATAATGAAGAGACATTTATAAAGAGAACTCAAGGTACTTCTTCCCTGCTTTTGATCAAACCATACCTGCGTCCCCTTGTCATAAGGCTAAGACGTGTCTCCACAGGGCATGTGTTTCAGTGAATATAAACATCCAAGCAGCTCTTCTCATAGCCTTTGTCAATTTGTTGTCATCCCCCTGTAGTGTGGACATTTGAACAGGACAGGATTCTGGCTGTAGTCTCACACCATGCAAAACACCTGTATCCTATACCATAATCTCAGCTGGGATCCTCTTGCTTACTTACCCAACAGCAGCACGACGAGCAGAATTTGTTTAGCAGAGGATTTTGACAGAGCTGAACACTGGAAACTGTTAGTGGCTATCACACAGCTTGAATAGAGTACTTAAGCGTTTCATGAGGCATTTCATGGCTTGTAAAAACAAAAAATGTGGCTAGTGCCATGAATAGCGTGTATTTGCTTTTCAACACTCTTGGAACACTTCTGTACAGGAATATGTCTTCCCTTTCTAGTTTACCACATATTCCAGCTCTTCTGAGCAATTCTTATATAGTCATTCACTTAAGTATGCCAGTAAAAGTTATCCTAGATTAATCACCTTGCAGAAGCTTACAGGTGCTTTCCTGCTTCCCCCTCATTGGCATTAATTGCAATGTCTACTTCAAGGGCTTCAAGCTTGAGATGTCTTATGCTTGCTACTGCTCCTGAACACCAACAATCCTAACATTACCTGTTCCTCATTTTTTTTGTAACAAATTAGGACTTTTGTCCTACAAAGTCTTCATTTCTTTGGGTTTTTCCCTTTATTAGCTTTAACCTGAAAGTGAGATATTAATTCCTCAGTAATTTACTGTTTAAGTTCAAGTTTCTGCATTTGGGAATAAGAGATTCAGGTGTAGAGAAACAGCTCTTATACATTTAAGCTTTGTTTTATCAACAGCCAGTCATCTCGTCCCCTCTCTTGAGTTTGTTGAGCTCCACGACAAGGAAGTGCTTGTTTTAAAGCAGAGAGTTTTTCTAAGAGTGACATCTTCTCTGCCCAGGGATGTTTGAGCCCCTTTTCTTTGGGAGAAGGACCATAAGGGATGTCTTTTCTCTTGTTGGTGTAGGCCTGGGGGCTACATGGCACAGGGACCTGGGTCTTTCTGCATCTAGAGGGCTCTGCAACAGCATCTGGGTCTCGATGAAGAAAGATTATGGTGAGGGAAATTAGGCAGGATAATTGCAATGCACCAGTAACTTGCCTTTCTTCCCCTGCTTTCCATTACATATTTTACAATATTTCTTTGAACTGTCATGGTGCCCTTGGGGAGTTAAAAATTGGTCTGAAAATCTCTATGCCTATTTTTTTTTTTTTTTGGAGAGATTTCTAGGACTTTCTCTTCCAGCTGAGCATAACAACAGCTTTTGTCTTCTTATTTTGGCATCTTCACTTCTACACCCAGCTGGAAGTGGGAAATATACTAGCAAATGAAATTGAACAATAACAAGGACAAAAAGGGGGAAAAATAATAAAATAAAAAGAGTCATAAAGGGTTCATATGTTGTGTTGTGTGTCTTCCTCCTGAGGTGGGTCTTGATCCTGCCAACTGTTCCCCTGTAAGAAGGTTTATGCCTGTGGGTACTCCTGCTGAGTTCAAAGTTGCTCACATGAATAATTGATTGCAGGGTCTGGGACATACTTTGCAATTCCTTTTTCAAGAAAAGTTCATTATCATCAGATTTCATCTTGCTCCAAACATTGCTGGGTTGGGGACAAGTAGGTCAAATGGATACCTGTTGGGTTTTTTTTGTCACAGGAAGACCAAGCAACTGGCAAACTGAAACAGTGATTTAATAATAATAATAATAATGAAAAAAAAAAGTCACTGTCACTCTTTTGTTGGGGTAGGTTTTTATCAGAGTGGGGAGCTTTGAACAGCTTGTTCAACAAGAGTTCAAGTCTCAGGGGAAGGAGAAGAGCTCAGAAAAGCTTTACATTTTACAAATGTTTGAGTGGTATTATTCATAACATAACATATACTACTCTGGTGTGTGCTTCAGAGTTATGCTGTTGCACCTTCTGCCATATAATTTTCCAGAAATCACACGTCTCCAAATTTATATTCATGGTAATCAGGGCAACGTAGAGAAATTAGGTAATAATTGAAGTGGATTGAAGCTACTTCAGCACAAAAGGGTCTTATTTGGATGTATTTTTAGCAGCTAGTGTAGCATATTGATACAAAACACCAACTCACAGAGGGAGAGAGGGGAAAAAAAGGTGTGGAGTTGTAGAGCATGTGAGAAGGAAGAAAAGAACAAAAGACTTTTCTCCAGTTGAATGCAAATGGAAATGACCCTAAAGATTCAGGGAACACAGGCTTTCTCCTGACAATGAAGATTTTCATGCAGTGAAATCCATTTTTGAGACTCATTAGCAAATGCTGTGATCTTGCTTATTTTCTGTAGCAGTGTCTAGTTATTTCAAATTGATTAGGGAAACCTCTGATGTGAGAGTGAATCAGGAGCTATTCCAGGTATTTCTGTAATTGGTTATCATGCTTAATTACAAATGTTTCAGTACAACCAGTTTGCTCTGAACTTGATTTTTCCTGCCTTTCAGTTGCTGCTTAATGTATGTGTTAGTAAAAAAAAAAAAAAAAAAGATAAATTAAACTTCCAGAATGCTTTTGTTCTAAAAGAGTTGAAGATTTACAGGATGATGGATTAATTTAAGATGTACTATCAATAATGATTTAAAAACAAAAGAACGAGACTATCTATCTATTGATCACCTATCCATCTCAAGGTCATCTGTCTCTGTCAGCGTTACCAGTCTGTTTTGGGTCTAATTACAGTTCCTTCTGCATGGCAACTTCTATTTGCCACTTACTAGTTAAGGCCTTGGTTGCTGAAAAAAAGGTCCTGGAGCTGTTCTCAGTTACAGTGACGTGCCAGTTTTGGGCTGCTCTGCATGCTAAACTCCGTAGTCCGGAAGTGGGAAGATGCCGTAACCTACAATCCTTGTGGGAACTTCATAAAGAAAAGCATCTGTCAGGACTGTCGTACGTTGGGGAAAAAGCCTGTCTTTTGAAGGGAAATGAGACATGTGGAAGAAAGGTGGTGTCATTTGGCATAGGCACCTGGTTGATTTGCAAGACTACAGCAGCCATTGACAGCAGTCAAAAAAAGAGAAACAGGCAAAGCACCAGGACAATAGAGAACACTTATGGTGACACAAAATCATTGTTTGTCACAGGTTGGAGCAAGTTGCGTGATCAAGTTGTTTATGTCCCTAACTGGTTGCAATATTCCTATTACCTGGATACAAAGACCCATTTGGACTTTTCCTCATCTAGAGGGAACAGCAGATCAGGGAACTAGCAGTTATGGGTTTTCACTTATAAAACTAAAGTTCTGTGGTTTGTGATACACTTAACATTCTAAAATAAAGGAAAATATATTTATCACTCAACTCTGTCAAGAGACTAAATATTGCTAATGAGGAGACTTACCAAATGTTCCTTCCAAAAATTAGTTCTGTTTTGCTCAGTCATAGCTTTAGGCATCATCACCTGTTCTGCTGAGCAGGGTAGTGCTGTTCCATAAGAGCTTTTCATTCTCATTTCCGTAGCACTGACTGGTAGGCAGAAAGGATCTCTGAAGAATGAATAAGATTTAATGACCCAATTGCACAAGTGTAGTTAACTTAATCCACAATACCTTGCAACACCTGCATCATCACAAGCATTTTTGTGTTCTTGGATGTCTTCTCATTAAATAAGCCACCTAACCAAACTGTGTGTGTTTGAGATGCAACTCATTGTTCAAAATGATCTCTATGGGGCTGTTCGTTGGCAGGGAATGCTCTCCTGCATCTTCTCCTGAAGGCTTCTTCCAAGGGGCCAGACAAATGAGAAACTGGTATTGTCCTGCCAGGTTGAATCTCTGTTGCTCTCAGTAAGCTCCTGGACCTCATTTTCAGTAACTTATTTTGGGGGAAGAATATGCAAGAAAAGTGTCTTAAGTCCAAGCTTGTTCTTTGTCCTACATGAATCACTACTTGTTCTGTGGTGCTGAGACCTTCTGGTGTAACCTCATAGGAAGCTGACTGATTTCTAGCAGACAGTAATCTTGCACATTTACGTGTTTCCCAAGTTTGTAAGAATTCAAATGTCAGGTAAATCTAAGGAGACACTAAATGTTTTCCCATATGATAGTTGGTATTATAGGAAAGGAACATGAGATTTCTGAATTAAAGGGGGAAACGTCTGTTCTAGTTCAGGCAGGGTTTTTTTCATCATTGTGAGTGTGAAGTAGAGAGAAGAAACTATTCGCTTTTTCATTTGATATTGATGTAGTCACATCAGTGTTCCTTGGTTGCAGACTAGAGAGAACTGCAAAACCTTTAAAAATCAAAACCTTAATTTAAGTCTTAGCTAAATGAAAATTTTTATGCATGCTTTTGAAGAAGAAAAGGCAAGCTCTGAAGGCTTTTTCTCTCTGTATGCAACTATCAGTTTTGGCTGTCCAAAGTATTCTCTATCAGCACTTCAGTTAAGCCTCTGTGCTTCTGCTGGCACTAACATTTTTCATTAGATTTCCCAGCGTTTGCACAGCACTGATTCACCTCTCTTGGTGATAACAACAGTTAGAGGGGCTAACTGGGACTAGCTGCTGGCATTTTAATCTTGCTCAGAGCAGGCAAGAGTAAAAATCCTGTCACTGCCTAGCCTGTGCTTATCCTCCCTGTGGTGAAACTCTGCTGTTGGCTGTAGTGCTGCGGAGGTTTTGAGAAACTGCTCATATTGTGCAAATCTCTTGGCCCTATGACAAAGGAAGAGACCTTCGTTTGACAGGTTAAAATGTTTACAAGAGAACACAGGTGTATATATGAGGGAATAGGCAGACCCTGAAGTAGCCTGAACAGGTATAAAGGAGAGTTTCCTACTTATTCTGACAAAGAATGTATCTGCAAAGTCTGAACTTTGATATTTGTTTTGAGAGTTGAATAGATATTTAAATGAGATAATTTCACTCTGTGGATTTACTGGAGCATAAGCTAACTGTTTGTCACCTTTCTTATTAAAAAAAAATACAATTTCCACGGAGATAAAAAGAAAAAAAAACTTCAGAAGACTTGCATGAGGATACTTTGCTGAGATTAGTGAAGACTAAAGCACACAATGTGGTAAGAATAGAATTGCTGG
This sequence comes from Gymnorhina tibicen, assembly GCA_013399875.1. NCBI lineage: Eukaryota > Metazoa > Chordata > Aves > Passeriformes > Artamidae > Gymnorhina > Gymnorhina tibicen. The sequence continues at coordinate 1,678,568 of VXAZ01005702.1, read as the reverse complement.
AGTCTGCTCTCTTCTCAGTGGGCGCCCATTCTCTTCGTTCCTCAATATGCGTACCCCCCATAAATGTTAATGGCAGCTATTCACCGACAAGAAGAGCCCCACAGACTCCAACATGTGCAACTCCCATTCACCATAATAAGCAGGGAGGTTTGATTCTCTCGGTGCCAGACTCAGGTCTCTCTGAGAACTTGTGCAAATAAGCTGTGGGTAGGGGCACCCAAATAAGTTTCTACAGAGGAAGTGAAGCTGTGAATTTGCAGTGTTTCAGCAGCTCCATGGTAACATTTTTGCATGTATACCCTTGTGCCATGGTAATTGTAAAGTAACCTGAGGTATTTCATCCTTCTGTGAAAGAAGAGAAAGTATAAAACACAATGAATTAATCGTAAGTTTAAGAATGTGGAGAAAGGAGGTCAATGTACTGCAAATTTATACTGTAACTTGCCCTGCAAAAAACTCTTTGTGTGTCTATAGACTGAGAAGAGACCTGGGCAGACTTAGGTAAGCAACGGAGATGGAAGGAGGGTTTGGTGAAGGGGTTGACTGGGAGGCTCATTTTTTGAGGGTGAGATGTTTCAGCAGCTCATAGGTATCAAAATGTGGTTACAGGCGGTGACTGGAAAATAAGTGTACTCACATCACGAAAACATTAAGAAACTGATGTGGATGCTGTGATTGTAGGATCTTGGAGAACTGAGTTTTTCAATTCATCTTGCAATGAGAGGTGAGCCAGAGGTCCATGGATGCTGTCCAGAAAGGATGCTGACAGATTGAAACCAAGGTGATCATGGGACCCTGGGCAGCTGCATATGCCACGTCCCTTTGGCTGGCCCTGAGTCCTAATACATTTAAGCTGTTGTTGAAAATTAATAGGAGTCAAATGCAGGGATCAGGTGAGGTGAGATCCCTCTGCCTGTGTGTGCAGAGTGCTCTGACACTGGATTTGGTGGAGAAGCTCGACATGTTAAGCTTGGCTTTTCTTAGGAGAGAAGACGTCACAATAGCTACAGCAGCAATTCAAGCAGCAGGGGACTGGGATACAGTCCGAGCTCTGCCAGGGTTTTGCTCCATTACCTCAGGCAAGCTGCTGAAAACTGTCATCGATTTTGGGTCTCTGGGTTTTTGAACGCTCAGCTCAAATAATCTGGGGTCTGACTTTCAGAGGTGCTTTGCTACTGCAGTTTTGATTGACCCTGACTGATACCTAGGGCTTGACACATCTGGCATATAAGGCTTATCTGGCTCACCTGAGGTATTCTGAGCCCTCTGTAAAAATTTTGTCATGATCTTATGGTGACTAAGCTTGCTGTATTAAATCAATTGTGATATCTGCCAAACACAGGTGTCCCAACATGAAGCATAAATAACATTGAATCTTTGCATTGGAGATGCTCTATGCGTAAAGTATTCATTTCTTGTTCACAGTCTAAGTACAAATTTATTCTTTACAGATTTTAGGTAATTTTTTGCCACAAGTAAGACAGCCTACTAAAAAACAGAATTTCATTTGGTAAGTGTTTCAATGATGTCCTGTTGCAGTCATCAATAACATTGCAAATAGCACTGGTGGGAGAAAAGGATGGGAAGCCAAATATCATTAATAATAGCTGCAATATTCTCAGTGTTAACAAATTATCAGCTGTATAAATTTTTAATTAATAGGAGTATGAACAGGGATTTGACTGTCAACAGGCATCAGTATTGATGTGTGCGAGTGAAACATGGCAAGGCAAAGATCGTTGGTGGGAGGATAACTCAAACCATGCAGCTGTGAAAGACAGGTCAGCATTTTCTGGACCGAAAAACCCCTCATGGACAAATCACATCTTCGGGTATAGCCCTCTATACTGAGAAGAAAAACTAATCTTGGTGAAGTCAAGCGAACCTTTTCACAGCAAAAGCAAATACATTTTGTTTGGAATTTTACTGCATTTCTGCAGAACTGTCTGTTAATTACAACAGTAAAATGGCATATAAGAATTTGGGTGGGAATATGGAGAAAGTAGATTGGTCACCTCAGGCTAGAGACCCAGCAGGTGGGTAGGCTACTGTAGTCTGAAGTGTTTCTTTCTGCTCCTTTCACTAAACTGCAGAAGTTTCTAACAAGCTACTTGAAAAGCAACCCAAGTTTGTTAACTTAGTGAAAGCAGGATGATTCAGAGTCTAGAACAATATTACTTAGTTTAAATGAAATCCAAATATCTTAAACTTAAAAAAATGTTAATAAAAACTTTAAACCTCCCTCTCCCATGCAACTCGTCAAAGTTTTCTTTTCCTAGAAGTTTCAGAGTGGCTCTGATTTTAAAACTTGTATTTGTTCCCTGAAATACGGTGTGCAGCATTTGCCCTCTATTTTCTTTTGCATTCTGCTTCTGTGAATCAACATAAACAACTTTTGTCTTTGGGTATCCTAAGAAAAAAAGTGTTGTGTGTTTTGGTTTGGATTGTTGGTTTTTTGTCTTCTTCTTTTTTCTTTTTTAAAGAAAAGGCTCTGGATCTAGAAATAGGGAGGAAAAACCATTTTATGTATCACAAAGCACTGCTTCCCTCTTTTTTTTCAGATTGGAAACTTTGGAAGCCATTTTTGTTTTCTTTCTGGAATGCATTCTTGCCTTTATTAGTAATAGCTAATAGTAGAATGATTTATTTTCTAAGTGTATGGACAATATAATGCACCAATTATAGATCAAAAATATTAATACTAGAGTAACTTTCCAGTTTAGTAGATTATACCAGTTTTTCTGTTCTACCATTAATAATCTAAAGACTAAAGCTTTTTTTCCACTTTACATTTGAGAAGATCAAAATGCTTTAAAGACATTAGCTAATTCTTACGCTAATCCTGGGAGATTGGACAGTGTTATGATAATCCTTTCACAGATGAATAAATTGAGATAAGAGGGAGTCTAAGTGACTTTTCAAAGTCACAGATACAATCAGTGGCAGAGTTGGATCTATAACCTTGAGGTTCTGATTACTATTTCTCTCTTACAGACTATATATATTTTTTTTTCTTTATGCATTGCTAACAATAACAGTGAAAAACTATTACCATCAATTATGTTTATAATAATAATGCTTTTATTTATTTAGTGACTCCCTGCCAAGACAGTCAGGGTGCTGCTCCAAAGACAATTAAAATGCAATTACTGTAATAAATAAACAACAATAATTAAGACATCATAAAATAAACAATATCAAAAGCAATCAAAACCACTAAGTAGCCAAAGTTAGTCCAATTAATAATGGATCTGAGTGACTCATTTGTAAGAAATTGCATATTTAATGATTTTTTTTCTTTGGTGAAAAGATTTTTTTGTTGCAAGATTATAATTTTCCAGCTGCAGTTTTACATCCAGCCCTTGAATGGAAGGGGTTTTTTGCTAGGCTTTTTGTTTGTTTATTTTGTTTTTGTTGATTATTTTAAAATACAGCTATTTGCAGTTTTATGATGGTGCTAAATGGTGACTGGTCAGCTAAATTACATGAATTACATGAATCACACCGAGTAAATATTGCAGTTCACTGAATGGATTAGCCCTACATTAATGTCTGGACTTCAAGCTCCTTGACCTAGGAAATTCAAAGGGCGTTTAAATTGAAAGACTAGTTGCTTGGTTTTCATATTGACTTCAGTTCAGTTTATCTTACACACTACAAGTCTATTTGCAGTTGCTTTTAGTGAATGTGTGTTTGATGACATTAGTTGATTTTAGGGTTGACCAACCCTGTCCCATGTCTGTCATTTAGCAACAGTGACTGAACATTGCAATGATTTCTGTTTATAGTCTTTTAACAAGAGGCCAAATTTTTGTAGCATTGAAATGGCTTTGAAGATACTCCTTTGGAGAAAGGAACTTGCTAGAAACCTTTTGTTTAGACTGTGCTAAAGCAGTTTCAGGAGGCTCAAAGTTTCCAAGCTCTGAAATTCCCTAATGGTATTTTAGCCTTTGTATCAGGCATGACATCACCATCTTTTTGGCAGGACATTAAAATCCGTCCTTGCTACGAAGGGGTGATGACTGGGGATAGTGAACAAGGCCTGGGCATGTGGGAGGAAGACAAAACTGCACGGGTTGGGAGGGCAGGACACACATCTGGTGGGGCTGAGATACGAAGGTGAGACAGAAGGGAGGGCAGATCTAACTGAGAGAGTGAAGGAAACAGGTGATTTACAAGATCAAGACAAAGGGGATAGGGTTGGGAGGCCTCGTGGAGAGCACATATGGTGCTGGATGATGAAGAATGGTGAATAGACTGGGAATGGGGAGGCTGGATATGGCACAGGAAGAACAGCAGGTCTGGGTCTAGAAATCAGAGGCTGTGCATGCAGTGAGATGAAGACTTGGTGGGAAAGCAGGTTGAAGGGGGCGTGAGAACTCAGTAAAGTACGTGGCTGGCCTAGGAGCCAAGGGCAAGGAAAAGGCAAGATCAGGCTTCTGTGGATTGGTTTAATGAGGAAAAACCAAGCTTATGAGTAGCAGTAGATGTGTCTGAACCGCATTGGCGCACTCCCTGTCTGAGCCAGATAGCTCATGAACAGATCTGAGCAGATATCTTGATCCCTGAATGTCACTGCTCTGCCTGGAACCATCTCCCAGAGTGGGATGTTGCTTCCCCCTTCAGCGTGTGCCCGCAAGTAGGACAGCAATCTATTAATGCAAACAGCCGCTCCATTAGCTCAGTGGCAAAATCTGTGTGCTGGCAGGAAAGCTTTCAACTCTGCTGATGACCTGCATGTGCTTTAGGAAGGCACCAAATAATGGAAGTTATGTCTGTGTATGTTTTATTGTCTTTTCTTTTGTTTAGTTATTTTTAGATAAATTTGTGACAATGCATACACAAAATGATACTATTTTTTTTAATTAAACCCATGTTTCCCAAACATTAAGAAATGTCAGGATTTAAACCTTCTAAATGTGGGATAAGCATTTGTATCAGTTCTATTCTTATAAAATGAACATGGTAATACCATATGCAATTAGGTGTCCTTTGTACTACTCACCATAAAGTCCTCCTCCTAGTTCATCTCTTCCTAGCACCTTTCTTCACTTCTGTACCCTCTTGCATTCCATACCAACTCTGTGTCAGATTTGTCTCCTTTCTCTCCCTTTTCCCACACCTCCTGATAGGCCTGCTCTATTCCCCAGGCTGCTTGGATGCCAGCAGTAGGGGCACCAACAGCACAGGAAAGACAATCCTGTGTATCTCAATCAAAGCAGTCATTACAGAGGAAAATCATACCTATGACCCTTGGCTTGAACACACTCCCTTGTTCTCTGCTTAGTAGTACAGGCAATGATTCCTTCAAGCACAGGAGCTGTGAAAATCTCCAGCATATCCTGTGAGGATTCTTTGGGGAATTCAGCTGCTAAAATTGAAGCAGCCTATCGTAGATATGCACAAACACCAATTATTCAAAGGCTTTTAACTTGGCTACATTTGGACTAATTTTCATATAGGCACAACCCTGATTTATTCCTTTTTCTCCCGAGTCAAATTTCTGGTCTTTGCCTAATGCGCAATTTCAGGAGAGAATTCCAAAGAAAGAATTGTCATGAAGAGGATAATGCATTTTCTCATTAGCTTTTTTCCTTGGAAATGACTGAAAAGCATTGCCTGCAATCTTGCAGGAAAACATATAAATAACTGCACAGATAATGGGCGAGTAAAATTTCTGCCAAACAAGTTAAATCGGGTAAAGTTAGGAAGCAGCTGAGTCGAGGGACTCATAGGAGGCTACGCAACTTGGTGATATTAATGAGTATAATAAATGGTACCGGCTTGATCACCCGTTAGAGAAGTGCAGACGTATCTCTACGGGTCAGCGGAGCACAGTGCAGGGATTTCCAAGCTGGCTCAGAACCAAGCTGGTAATTTCACCTAGCGCTGTGCGAGTGAATCACTTCTGGCCCTGGGCTCAGCGCTGTGAGCGCACGGAGGGTTTCAGCTGCAGGCGGTGCCAGCCCCGTTACCGTGTGACATACATGTGACCTCAGGGATGTGACTAAAGCCAGATGGGACACACGCGGCAGAGCTGAGAGATGAAAACAGTTTTCCTGAGCCCTGGTTTAGTTCATTAACCATGGAAGCTGAATCGTCTCCCTCCAGAGCGGGGACTGGAGCACTGTGCTTGACACCACAGCAGATGAGCTTTCTTAAAGCCCAGTCTGGTCCAGCTGATAGGAGCTCTTAATGTCCTTGGTACGTATATCTGCTCTTCTTCAGTGGGACATCACAAAAGGCTTGTATCGAGGTGGGGGGAATAAAAAGTTCCTCATGCACCTTGAACTGCTTTCACATCTCTCTCAGCCCACCCGGAAGCTGGTTCAGGCAGTCCATGAGGAAATGCTAGCAAAGATGTGTCGCCAAATACTTTGCCTTTGTTCTGTGTCCTGGGAGGCAAGTAAGCCAAGCTCTGCAAGCCCATGCTGTAGGAACCCCAGGCTCTTCCTTTAGTGTTGCCTTAATCTAATTTTCCTTTGTATTTAATAAAATTCTGTGGGTCTTGGGGTTTTTATTCCTTTTCAAGAAGCAACAGAGAAAAGATCTCCTATTTGATCCTGCTGATGTTCGCTTTCCGACACCTGCCATCAGCACTGCTTGGACATGTCCCTTTTATTTGCCATTCTCTTTCAAGTGCCAAGTTGACTTTGATATATTTCTGTCTCTGTCTGTAATGGCAACAGGATAGGGTGTTATTCTCAACCTGGACTTGTCATGATGAGACTTTTATTTCATTAAAGTCACATTCCTTTTCAGGAACTGTAGCCTGAATTGGAGTTATTTTGCTTGGACTAAGGATGAGTGCATACCAAGGACAGCAATATAAAGTACAAGCATCTATAAATGCAGCTTTGATTGGATTTTACCCAACCCCTTTAAAATTCATATATGATAATCAAAATGGTGAGTGGGAAGGGAGCATTGCATCCTCTTCAGTTTATTGCCCTCATGTAAAATCTCAAAATAAGGATTGTAACCAGCAGAATTCCAGCATTTATATTTCATGAGAGAAATGTCCTTGTGTAAATATTGGTTTCTTTAATGCATACACTTCCATCTCTTTTTGAAAACTCCCAACTCAAAGAGCATCTGACAGCATTACATGTCTCTTTCTGGAGGCAGCAATGAAAATGTGCTGATAATTTGAGCCCTGGGAAGAAGTCTGTTCCCCTGTGAATTTTGCCAGTCACACTGCTCTGCCATTGTATTAGATCACTGCTGCAGTGCAAGAATAGCAGCTCTCTCCACATTTTAATAGCACCACTCTCAGATCACATCTTACTGTCAAATAATCACCTATTCCCAAATGGCTGGAAATTAATGATGGCTGAACCCATCAGTGCTAGGCTTATGCTAGTTACACAGTCCAGATCCTGAAAAGCCTTTTTGCAGGGAATGACTCTGGATAAATTGCTTGCTTGGTTACTCTGAACTACTCCTTATCCTCTCCATCCCATTGTCACTGGCCACCTGCGGTAGAAACGATACTTCCAGTTTACATCAGCCTTTGGAATAAGAACTAGAGATTGTAAAGTGTGTGAAATAGCATTTGTGTAGCATCAATCATGAGAGGCAAGATTTTTCTTTCTTGCCCAGGAGACCCTTCAATCCTTTCCCTTTTTCTTCCGATCTTCTGAGAAATGTAGAAAAGTTTCCTATCCCAAGCAGTGCCTCTGAAAAAGTGATAGAAACAGCTGCCCAGATATATAGTGTTGAGGGATTTTGACAACTAGGAGAACAATATGTGGATGTTTTCCTTTTTTTTTTCTCCCTCTATTAAGGAATATGGATTCCTGAGGTCAAACTTTGGGAAAATTGAGGCCTGCAAAATTTCTGTACTTCAGCTCAGTTCAGAATTTTTCCACAAAAATGATGAAAATCTCATGACTGGTTTTTGTATGATCCTACTCATCACTGCCCACAAGTAAAACTTAAACATCCAGACTCCTGTTCCTCTCCTTCTGGTAGTTCAGTCTCGGGACAGGAACTTAGTTAAAATCAGACTGAAAAACACTTAGATTACTGAATAATTTGCTGATTTTATTAGTATTTACACTGATTATTCAGAGAATTCTTCCTATTCTCTTCCCAGGTTTTAGTTACATTTTGGTAAAGAATTTTCTATAAATATGATTTCAGGCTTGTTTGAGTGGTAATATATTGAACACAGGCTACGGTAAAGAAGGGGTATTGTGGTGCACCATTTTTTTTCAATGTATTGCACTGCAAAACTAAATATTCAGCTTGATCTTTACATGTTTCTGGAATCAAACCCTGAACCATGGTTTTGGCATTGTAACTAGATTGCATACAGCTTTTTTGCTTAGCTTGTTTGAGACATAAATATACAGACTACATATTTAGTGTAATTTCATTTCTAATTTATCTATTTATCCTATGATGCTAATGAATTTTATGGTGGCTGAATGCCTTTATTCCAACTTGGGAAAGATGTAGCATATGGTCAGCTCACAAGCCTTTGGAAATGACTCCTTGGCACCTGTCACAAACTGATCTCAGATCTGTGTAAATGGTTCCTTCTACTCTGGAGATTAAGTACCAGATGCTGTCCTTTGCAAATAAAAACTGAATAACAAGTTAGCTGGCTGATCTGCTCTGAGTTCAAGGGAACCTGAACTGTACTGTGCCTCTTTGACAGAAATCTCATGGTGTGGACTGTTCTGAGATGAAGAAAACGTCTAAAAAAGTCTCTTCTGGACTGATTTTCCAAAGCACAGTTCTGTCTAAATCCAAACAAAATCTGATCCTGTACTTAAAGGATTCTTTGCAAAAGAACCTGCAGAGTGTATGCCTGATACTTATTTTTCTTCAGTATAAGGAAAGAAAAGATGAAATTCTGAGAGCTTTCACTATGCCTGGTAATAAGCGAAATTATTGGCTGCCGACGGTAATATTCATACTTCAGGCACCCAGGTCAATGCATTCTAGTGGGATCTGTACTAAGGTGTTATTATGCTTTGACTTGTGAACTGTTGTTGTAGAAGGAACATTGTACGGCTGGACTTCGGTCATATGCTATGGAAATACATTGCATGCTGGCCTTTGTTAGTGGGGAAACTCATGCTTTCTTCGCTGCCCTGTGAACTTGCATGTTGGGACTTCTGTCATCCTGTCATTCTACCAAAAGAAATTTTATTCAGGTGCAGGACTGCAAGGTTTCCCCAGTGGGTCTACCAGGGACATGTTAAATGATTCCTAATTTTTATCTTTTTTTTTTTTCTTTTTCTTTTTTACTACTCCCCATACTCATCTTTTCTGTCTGGGCTTTTCAGAGTAGCTTAAAGTGAGTCCAGCCAAGCAGTTGTGCATTTTCAGTCATTTTTTTCTCTGTCTCGAGCATCAGCAAAAGACTGCCTCAATCCTGTGGAGAAAAGCTAATGAAGGGTTGATGTGTACTGGCTGGGAACTGTGTGGTTGAGGAAGAAAGCATTAGATAAATTAGTAACAATAATATAAATGTGGGAAAGTTTTACTGGGAAACAAAAGAAGAGAAGTGCTGGAGAAAGGGTGATTGTGGGGAGGATTTTGGATGCAAGGTGGAATGGGAAAAGTGCGGAGTTAAGTCTCAGGACAGGGTGTGAGTCCTGTTGCTTGGTGTATTCACGAGCTATTCTCTGTCACCACTGTCAGCACATCTTTCCTTAGAGTGCTGTACTTTCTCCCTTAGTAGTGTAGGGACAGAGACGATTCCTTTTTTTCTGCAGTGAAGTAGTTCAGATGGAGAATGTTATGTAAGTGTCATGTATAATCACTAATATATTATTACTAGACAAGGAGACAGGTCAAACCAAAAAAAAAAACAAAAAAAACCCTGGTCTCCTCGCTAGAATCCTTGAAAAATGTCATTTGAGTTACACAGAACTTGGGAGCTGTGCCAGAAAATAACCTACACACTGGTTCCCATGGGGATTGCCCTGGAGAGTATGGCCAAGCGTCACACAGGAGGAAGGTGGACCAAGTACTTATAATGGGGTGGGATGCTGCCTGCCTCAGGCTATCCAAGACTTGAGGTGCTCCACCATGGCCTCTGACTGCTGCTGCAACAGAAGCTTTCAGGGTTTGTAAGAACCCCAGTACCAGTCACTGAAGAATTTGCCCTGGATGGTTTTTGAGCTTGTGTCCCCTTAAATTCAGGTTATGGAGCAGTGGGTCCTGAGTAGTAATGCTGAGGGAGATCATGCAATACAGCCTCCAGTGAGACCATGACTTCCCACTTGCCCATCTGGCTTATACCAGGAGAACTGCAAACTCCAGGAACCAGGATTGTGAAAAAGTGATTGCTTAGCAGTTTATCCTCTCTCCTCCCTCATTATTCTTACCATAAATATTTTGACTAACTACCACTTTGCCGAGGTGGTAGTGGCACCCTGACTTCCCTAAGGCTCGTAACAGACTCTCAGCCTTTGTTCACCCAGTACTGTAATGCCCTGTTTTCTACCTCAAGCCAGAGGAAAGAAGGGAAGTTTCAAAGGCTGGATGCAAATTGTGCCTGCAGTGCAGTATGCATAACCTTTTGCACTGTGGTTTTGTACAATGCTAGGTAATAGTCACTGCAGCACGTGTCAGTGTGTCAGTGAGGGGAAGGAATGATCACAGACCAGCCTTTTAGAGGCAGTCAGTCAGTGGTTGCTATCTGGGCTGCAGCACTGCAGGTGTGGTGGGAAAGTGCCTTGGCAGGGAACACGTGCCGTGTGGCTTTGGATTCCTCTCTGCAAAAAGATGTGTAAACTGATACCAATATGTTGGTGCACCTTGTCAGTCAGGCAGAGCAAACTGGAGCATGAGGGCATAAAAAGATTTTATGTGCATTTTATGTTCCTGCAAAACCCAATACAGGCTATAATTTTCTCCTTGTCATTGTGCCCTACAGGCAGCAAACATACCTTGCCCAAGTATCTGGATTTATCTATCTGTCACACTGATTTCTTGTATACACAGTTCATGAGGGGCAATCTTTTCCAAAATCCCTAACTACAGGTAGACCAAGGATGCTGAATAAACTTGGATTTGATAATTAGCTGACTGGATGAGGCAGTGCCCAGTGATTTTTCCTTCTCATTATTGAGAGATGGAACATCCTGATTCCATCCTCAGAGTTATCCTGTGCACATTGCAATACATGGGGCTCAATAGAGCTTTAACTTGCTTGACCTATCCCATTCCCCAGCCCATTCCTAAGGCAGAACTGTGACCTGGCTGCTCAGTAGCACTGCCAAGAGAGAGCAGGGGGTTAGAGCAGTGTGCTGAACATTGGTCCAATACCAAAATTTAAGGTTTCCATTAGGTATCTTAGATCAACCCAGTCTTCTTGGTATCTATCCATACCTGACGACTAACTGCATTGTGTTGAGACATACCTGAGTTTCCTTTGGACCCAGCTTGTCTCAGTACCAGTAACAAGCCTTGCAGGGTAGTGGAGAACTCAGGTTTGCTCAGGTCATGTAGCCAAGCCAGCTGAATGTCTCAGCACTGCCAAGGAACTCCTTCTTCACCCCTTTCTACTTTTCATTCCTTTACTCCTTCCCCTGGGGTCCTGTGTCCTCTCTATGCTGCGTCTTCTACCTCAATTCCTGAGTAACTTCCCTAGTAAGTTGAAAAGTATTCCTTCCTCTTTCTCTTCCCTTCCTTCCTTATTTTTAAATTTTTTTTTAAATTTGCCCGGGTTAGTTTAGTTTAGCAGGCTCTCTCAGCATGGGGAGCAGTGAGAAGGATCATGCTGAGTCAGCTGGGAGCAGAGGCTGAGGAGGGAGCCTGAATCTTCCCAGCTGTTAGATCAGCACAGGGACTTTGGCTGCAATCCCCATGCAGGTTGGCCAGGATCCCCACAGAGGTGCCCAGGCGAGAAATGCGCAATGAAACCTCTGCTGCAGTGGCTCCAAATCCACGCTGTACCCCAGCTCAGTTCAGTTCCCAGCTCAGGCTTCCGTGAAAAAACAACCTTGAAGTTGACTTTAGCTGTGGTGCAGATAGGCTGCAGCATGGGATTAGGTTTGCTAGCTTCACTTGTCTGGAAATTAGGTGTCTAATCTAAACCTCCCATTTAGGCATGCTCTGCAAGCCAGAGGAGTGTGTCCGACACCTCAGTTAGTAGACAAACGCTGATGTCCAAAGCAGATAGGAAGAATCCCCCACTGGAGTTACTTAACGCTCTGCTGACTGTTGAGTTAACCATCTTAGGTTAGTTTCCTGAGCAGCCAGAGTTAGACGGGATTAATCTCACCCTTAGAGATGTGCAATCTCATCAGTATCAAAGCATTCTGCATCACACATTTGGTTGTAAAACTTGTCCTTAATATGCGCATTGTAACCGCCTCCATGAGCTGGAAATGCATGGGCATATTTACAGCCACTTCCATGCAGAATTGTGTCCCCAGAATGTGATTAAAGTAGCAAACAGAAGGCGACAAAAAATCCTCCTTCTGTTTACCTCATGGAGCTATAAATTATGTTAAAATGCTATGGGATTGTTGTTGTATTTGATACAATTTGACTAGGTTGTAAATGATACAGTACTATACTGAAAAATACAAGTTGTTTAATTCATCCGAGGCTCCTAAATGTATTATTTGCTACTGGGAGGTAGAATTATTATTTTTTTAAAAGTCTTTAGTCCCAAACATCATATATTATTATTTTTCCTCACTCTTTCTTTTAAAAAAATTTTTTGTAAAAAGCAGAAAGAAAGCAACTATGGATCCCTCACTCATATGAGCTTTCATTAAACTTCAGAACTAAGAGGCTATTATAGATCTTGATTGCTTTTCAGAACTAAAGAAGTGTAAAGAAGTGTTGGTTATTTTTTCCCTGAGGACTCTAATTAATTATACAAATGTTAATGAAAACAGAAGAATGAGGAGAGTATATGTAAGTACTGAGGCTTCCTATCCTTTTTCTTTGTGATTTTGAAACAGTCTTCAATGAGTAAGTGAATGTTTCTTATCACTCCTGCATACTTTCATTTTTTTTTTCCTAGTGCCTTTAAGGTCGACATTTTTCTGAATTGTAGTGACATGTTAAAGTGTGAGACTTTCTAATGTATATCTCTGTGTGGCTGGAGTGTAAAATTGACATGGGGATGAAGAGAGATGAAGAAAAGGGGACAGTGGTGAGATTTTAGCTTGATTGAAGAACCTGAGCTGTTTCTAAATTTAGTGTTGGGTTCTGGGGTGGGGGTGTTGAGAGTTTAAGGTGATGATCCTTTGTTATAGTTCAGTTTAGAAAAAAAGTGTCATTGTACAAAAGATTTTTAAGGACAGTGATGGGAAGGCTTTATTTTATTATTACCCTTATTACACTTTAAATATTACCCTTATTAAGAAACTTTATTATTTAGTATTTATTATCTTAATACTTTTTACTTCAGTAATTTATTATTTACTCATTTATGATATTATTAAATGCATTATTTCATTATTTAATGTTATTCATAGTCTTTAAATTTAAGGTCTCATGGAAGTAAGTGGTGAAATCTTAAGGTTAAAATCCACTACCTTTTAAGGACTTTAGTGGGATGTAATTAATAGCCTGCTGAAGGTATGCTGCTTTGTGATGATAGCTGTTTCATTGAGCAGTGAGAGCAGACCTAGCTGCCTTTAATCTGTATAACTCCTCTTAATGCCAACTCTAATGATCTTCAAAGGAAGGGCAAGAGAGAATGATAGACAGCGTGTCTTCATGTTAACTCTTCCCACTGCAAATCTGGACACACTTACAATGAGGCTGCTTTTCAGATGTACTACTATTCCCTTGTTCTCCCCAAACCTATTACTCTTTTTGCATCTCTGAGGGCAGAGGGATTTGCCTCGGGGCCTTTGTTTGCATAACACATTCCCTGTGTGTTTATTAACATAGTGTTAAACTATGTTCTCAGCATGAGCAGGCGTCCTCTCAGGCCATCACCGGGGTCTGGGCATGCTCGCAGCGGAGATAATCACTGGAACTGAGCTGACTTCTCACTGGGAATGTGACTCCACTCACAGCAAGAGAGCAAATAGGAAATGACTCGGGGTGAGTCTCACTAAGCCCGAAAAATGAATTAGACACACTCCTCAACAGAATCTGAAAACATTACATACAGTGAAGAGAGAAAAGGTCAGAGCGAGAGGTTGCTTACCATTCTCACTTTGGAATTGAAATGCATTTAGGGATACATTATACCTCCTTATGATGTGAGGTTTGTCTTTCAATTGTGTTACCCAGAAAAGAACCCATTCATTGAACAATCCCTTCATTCTTTGTATACAGTTCAAGTTTTGAGGAAAGTAGGTTGGGTCAGAGGTAAATCTCAACACTTTCCTGTGAAAAACTAAAGAGAAATAAATTTGGAAGTAAAATGGTGGAAATTACTATGACATTTGAGAAGCCATCCTTTACAATATGCAGTAAAAATATTGGGCTGCTCAGGCTTACATCAAGTTTACAGGAACATAAATTGCCACAATTGAGCTGCAAGCTTTATGTTCTTAAATCACATCATTATTCTTTGGGATATTGGAAGGGAAGGTAGAAAATAGCAGATTTCTATCCATCTCAAGAAATAATAACAGTCTTACTGATTGACTTCAGTATTTTGCTGCAGTATATTAGGTCATTTTTAACCCCCTTATTTTAAAGAAAATCTCTTTTGGAAAACATCTGCTATTCAGGATAAATCATGACATTGACAATTTATTTGTCTGATAAGGTGAACCTAGTACACCAGTTTGTTTTTGTCTCAGTTGTAACACAGAAAGGCACAGACAGTGGTGGTAAATGTAGACAAGCCCATAGAGCTATGGAATTATGTCAGTTTAAACGAGTTGTGGATCTGATCAAAACACCTCAATGTCATAAAACTAAAGCTAGAATTTGGTTTAAAATAAAAGTAAGGAAAACTTTAATAAGTCAAAAAGAAAAACAGATGTAGGAGACAAAATGAAAGAATAAAAATTTTAGCAATGTTAGAGAGCTCCTGTAGAGCCTGTAACCATCTTGCCTTCTTAACAGTTAATGATTTAAAATAGACCAGCCCCAGGATCATGTGAAGGAATGGTCATTTCCAATTAATTGTTAATGCTGTGATACTGCAGATTAATGATTATGAACATTTTTCATTTTTGGAGAGGGGGTGTGGGGAAGAGTATAAAGAAAAAGGAAGCTTTGTACAATTTGTACTAATAAAAATCTTCAGACTATGCCTGCTAGGTTACCATAAAACAGAATTAAAAGCACCAAAACCACATACTGCTAGAAATTCCTCATTTATAAGGTTTTTGCATCCCTTGGGCATTGGATTTAAGTAGGGACTAAGTGGTACCAGCTGGCTTTCATGGCCAAGTGCTTGTGGGGATTCAATCTTTAATGAGCCAGAGAGCACAAAGGCTTCTCCTGAGAAGTGGAGGCTTGGGTTTGTGTTCCTTGTGTGCTGCTTGCCATGAGTAACTTGTTTTCCTCACCTTAGTCTGTGGGATGCATTTGCTAATTCAATAAGAGAAAAGCAGTGCAAGATGCTAATAAATAATGTGTCATAGATAGCGAAAGATAATCCAAACAATAGAAGCTGTTGAAGGAAAGCACATGTTCCCTCAGGGAGAATTTATTGAAAGCCGAGGTGTAACAAGAAGAAGCTACATTCACAAATCTCTAAAGGCAGCTTTGCACTGCTTCAGCAGTGCAGAGCATCTGAAATCCAGCTTAAATTTCCAGTGGAGTATGCTTTTGTGTAACGGACTCCTCTGGCTTTATATGGCTCTCATAATGTATACGACAAGGGGAGAGCTGTGGCCCGGGTGACCTGTTCCCTCATGATTCATGCAGATACTTTTGAAGCCACCCTTTGAGTAAGCTCAAGCACGGTTCAGATGCAGCCCAGGAGTGCAGGCCGAAGATTGTTATTGTCTGCGTTTTCGTGATGAGAGAAAGGAGAGGAGTAAACCTCCAAATAATTCAGCCGTGCATAAAAACAGGGTATCATACAAACCAAGTTAGTTTCTGGTACTGATTTTGCTTTGACTATGTGTCGTTTCCTGAATAAGTGCCTCTGAAGTGTTGCTCAAAGTACACCAGTCAGACTGTCTACACAAATAAACTTTGTGCTAGATAAAATCTTGAAGGTGTAGAGTTTCCCCTGTTTTCTGTTCTCACTGCTTATGAAGAATTTGTGCCCTGTGTTTTTGCAGTGGCTAAATACTTTGTAGTCTTTAATGTTTCTGTGCGTGGCATTGCTGTGACACGAATACAGCAACACATAATGAGCTGTGGCACTGGCTATAGATACAGGAGAAGGTCAGTAGAGATCAGAACTCTAATCAGACACGTTAGAACCAGCAGAATACTTAGGTGCTTTGAAGTAACATGACACACTGCCTTGCTTTTAGATGTTGAGTGCCTTCAGCACCACAGGTCTTTTAGGTGTGTATAACCCATACAAGGCACATGGTAAGCAAAGCCCTTTCGATGGGATCAAAACCCCCCTAAGTATATGCAGAAGTGATCTGCTCACAGGTAGCAACAAGAAGCACTTGGGCAAGTACTGTGCCAAGAAATCTTTGACAGGCTCTCGTAGTTGGGATGCTTGCTGTCTGGAGCTTCTCCTCAGCTGTTTGTCCTCTGTCCTTTCTCATCTGAGTGTGGGTTTTGCTTCTTGCATTATTGTTGGAAGAGGACAAAAAAAGAGGGAGGAATTGGTGCTGGGGAAGAATTCTCTTCCTATTTCTTAAATTTAGTGTTTGCTGAAGAGGATTCAAAGCCTCATTTCCCAGGAGACTGACTTAGCTACAAAAATCAAAATTGACTTTGGGGAGCTATCTATTTCTCCTTTGGAAAATGCTTCATACTTGTGGGAAGGGGAAAAAAAGAGTGTGACACCAGCTAATTGATTAGGTGTGGATTGCAATTTCTCTCTGTTATGGCTAGTATAATATACTGAAGCATTTTTATGAGTAAGAACCAAATTCCTCATTTCCCTGCTCCTGGTTAAGCCACTGTGTGAGGGGACTAGAGAAGAGGAAAAAAAGGACCAGTCAGGGCACCAACTTAAGGTTTTAAATATATGTCTTGACTCATTCTTTCATAAGGCTAAGTGATTAGTTTACCACACAGAAGTTAGTGATGAAGTAGAGGCTTAAACCCCATTCTCCAGGGTCTAGTTTGACAGTGTAACTACTTCTGCTGGGCTTGCTATTTTCAGGTATTCACTTTGCCTTCTCTCAGTTGTTGATCTAAGTTACCAAGATAGGGCTTCTCCAAACAGTAGATGAACTGCACTATGTTTCTTTAAAGTAACAACATCTCAGTCAAAGATTTACCGATTTCTCTTTCTGCAAACTAAATCAGGCTGATAGTACAGAAATGAGAACATTTCAAGTCTGTGGTATGACTAAACTAGATGTGATCAGCTTTGGATATCTTTACAGTCAGATATCTTTGCTAAAGACAAATCATAGCAATAGAAGGGTATGTAGAGTGTGTACTTTGACCCCAGTTTCCACACAGATATCTCTTACAATGGGGCAAGTTGCCTTGCACAGTAAGGGCAAGTGTCATTTTGTATGCATCAGTAAGAGTAACCATACTGTCTCAGATGTTAAAGAGTTTGAAGCCAAAGAGTTGTATTTCTACGGAAAGAATAATTTTAGATAAACTGAGGTAGAAAAAAAAGAGGTAACATTTTTATGACATACATTTGCATTTGGAGTCTGCATGCTGGAAGAAACTAAAAAAACTGTTACAAAGCAAAAAAACCCTTTAATTTCTGTTAATTTCCATTTGCAAGTTCAGGTGAAAGGTTTTGTGGTTTTTTTGTTTTGTTTTTTTTTAAATGAAGCTGAAATGAACAGTGTTTGTTACTTGTTTAACAATAGCTATATCTGCAGTGTGCCTTGCCTGTTTCCCTGTGTATTGGTGCTACTTACCCGAATTTGCGGAGGTGGCAGAAACTGTTATATTTTGAGAACTGTAGCAAAAGAGCTAGGAAGAAGTAGGGGGAGGAAGAGAGGGAAAGAGTTGCTTTGTTTAGTTTTTGGTTAAACTTCTGGTGTTGTGCTGAATATTATATATTGTTTCAGTATAAGAAGTAGCTGCAAAAAGCCTCATTTTGAGGGTTTGTGTGTTATCACAATAATTTCTATATTGACTCTATGTACTACTCAAGCAAAATCGATGTGTATATACAATTTAAAATATTGATTAACCTTGTAACTATATCCTGGCATCTGAGGTTCAGACTGGTGGATTTTTTTTCCTCCATTACCACCAGCAGTAATGGTTCTGTAGATTAGCAAATCTGGAACTATCTACATCTGTAAGTGACTAACTGAAATTGAACTCTCTAATGTGTGTGACTATTTACACTGTCTTAGCCTGATTGCCTCTGTAGCACAAATGGGTATTTTTTTTTTTAAATTAAATACTAGAGCATTGCAACGCACAAATCAGAAGACAGAAATGATCTTATTAAAAGGCAGTTAGCAGATAAATTTGGGAAAAGAAGTTGTAGGGTTTTGTGAGTAACTTCATATTTTTATTTTTCTTTTGGAGCCATTTGCAATTAGACCATTTTCAGATTAATTTGTGTATGAAGTCCAGGCACCTACAGGCCAGCTGCCAATATGGCCCTTCTAATTCAGGAATTCAGAGTATTTCCTCCATCTAGTTCCTGTAGAACTTTCTGAAGGAAGCTGCTTCTTGTCCACAGTAGCATCTCATCAATACTGTCAGGAATTACTTCTAATGCATGTTTTTTAGTTTAAGGTATGGTGATCTCTAAAACTTTAGTCATCATTGTTTATTCTGAAGACCAGTCGATAGAGCACTTTGTTACTACACTAACTCTTTCTTTAAGGAACTATGCTTTCCTGACAAGACCTTTGTTCTGGCATGTGAAGAAACACAAGAGAACGTGCCCATTTATTTTTTAAAATTCTGTTAAACATATGTTGGTTAAAAAAAAAACCCCTTGCATAATGAAAGGAGAACAACGAATTACAAAAAAGTAATCAAAAACTCCATTGTGTGAGTAGTGTGCTAAATGGATAACTAATTAACACTATTTATATATGAATATAAAACATTGGTTTTAAATGATACCTGATTTGAATTTCACTATCTAATTGTACAAAGTGATTTTCTTGGGTTTTCAGTCTTGACCTGAAATTGGGAGCTTCAGTATTAAACACAGAACTCAGCCTGTCAGTTATGTGCTCCTGACATTGACCGTATTCGGAGAGTCTGAATTCTCAAGTCCCAATTCATCTAACATTCATATTGATCATGTGCAAGTGTTTGCTCAGCATAGAGTTTTCTGAAGTGTTCTTGAGGAGGAGAGCTCAAGTGTGCTTACCTCAAGGTCTCCTCTAGGTAAACTGGGAAGGTGTGTTAGAGACAAGGCTGAGAGAAAATCAGTCCAGTCCTGGGCAGCAATTGTCCCTGGATGGGTTCTTCCCTCTTAATATTTCAGTGTAGATGTAGCCTTGGGCTCCCAAAAGACATAGTCCTCAGAGCATTCCTGCACAAGGCTGAGATGCGATTTTTCTTCTTTTTTTCTTTCTGTTTGAGGGGAATGGTTCAGGCAGTCTCTGTGAGAAGTGTTTTTCTAACTCGTTGCTTCCATACTGCAGAATTTTTTGATGCTCTTTGTTATGCTTTCTCTAGACAACTGGCGTGTGTCTACCCATGTCTGGAGAATAGCTGTCTTTTATCCTAGACACTTGTACATGTCCGTTCTCAAAACAACTTCACACGTGTTTTGACTGCTGCCGTTTATTTTTCAGATTGTGGAAATGTCATCTCCTTTTCTAGCAGCCTGGTTTACTTGCTCTTGGTTTTGACACTCTTCATTGGCATGGCTTTTGGGTATGTGGGACTCCCCATGATGTACCTTTACAGGAAGGTCTTCTACTTTGGCAGCAATGTCTTTCCACAGTGCAGCAGCCCAAACAGATTTACCTCTGCTGCCATAGCACCCCAGCCATTTGCCACCAGCCAAGAGTCAGTATGGAGAGAGATTGTTGGCCACTTTTCTCATTCAGCAGTAGCTGGAGCCAACTGGATGGCTTTTATTTCTGCAAAATGGCTTGATCTGCACTTCCACACAAAGGAAAAACTTTCCACAGTTTTTGAGACGTTACATGGGAATCCATAGAGCGGTTTTCCACTTCTGATGGTTTTCCAGAATATGATGGGACACATCAGTAAACAGAGCATGTTGATTCCCATTTTCTGGCAATTTATTATACAGTGGCACCTTTTCGGTATGAATCACCTCCTCAGGCGGTATCCAAAATATCTGCCTTCTGCTCTTTCCATGACCTCTTCTTGGATTTCTGGCTGGTTGGATTTCCCCAGTCAAACCCATCATATGATCAGTGCTAACCACTTACCCCATGTAGCATTTGGTTACACTGAAAAGGCCAAAAGCAGACCCTGAGTCCTGAAACTGAGTCCTCAAGCTTGGTGTACAGCAATAAAGGGAGCAGGTAAGGGAATGAGAAAACCAGTCTTGGGAACAAGAATGTCAACACTGTGACCAGCAACAGCAAATACTAACTTGTCAAGCAACAGCTGAACAGTTGTAACACCTGTGAATTCAGTCCAGCACATTCTGATGAAGTGTATAGTTACCTTGAGCCCTATGTGGCATGCTAAAAAGGACTGTTCTGGGTTGGCACCAGCTGATAGTTTAAGTCCCCAAGCAGCGTCTTGTTCCCACAGCTCCCCTGCAGTGGCAGGGAGTAAAGTACTGGACAGGCAGAAGAAAAACCCTCATGGGTAAAGATAAAAACAGTTTAAGACGTGTGTTTGTAAATACAAATAAACAAATGATCTGCTGGTGGTGAGAACAAGCAGTCATTCTCCACCAGCAGATTGATACCTAGATGGTCTCCAAGCAATAGCAGCTTGGGAACACAGCTGAGCATTACCCTGTATGGTATGGAATATCCTGCTGGACAAACTGGGTCAGATTTCCTGCCCACATCCCATCAAAACATTTTGCCCACCCTAACCTAATTGCTGAGGAGGGCAGAGTGGGAAACTGGGAAGATCTTACTGCTGTGCAAGCGCATTTGAGTAATAACTAAAGCACTGGTATATTATCAGCGCTGGTTGGCCACAAATAGAAACCCCCCTGCCGGCTGCTATGGGCAAAGTTAAGTCCATCCCAGCCAGACACAGTGCTGACTAGTAATGTCTTGTAGAACAGCTGCTCTTTATTTTAATCTCTTGTTCATATCTCTTCTCAAAATACCATCACCTCTTCTGACCACCTGTCTTTTGTTTTTCAAACTGTCAAAATGTTTGTGGTAAAACTAAATTCCTGTAGAGATGAACTTTTTCCTTTGGTGCAAGAAGCCAACAACAGATCTGTGTGATACATGTGAAAAAAATTTAGATCAAGCCTATGCATTTATTGTATTACGTGGTTAGAAGTTCCAGCTACAGACCATGACTGTTGTGTGAGGTGCTGTACAAACATGGGATAAAAACACTTCTTCTGCCATGAGAGGAGTCACCATTTCCATACCAGAGTTGATGACAAAGCTGTCTGAATCCAAGCAAATAGTGAGACAACACTGGTGTGATAGGCAGCAATTTTATCATCTCAGCTGCAGCACTGCTGTTAACAGGCATTCCTCCAAAAATGGGACAAGTTTAATGATGGAGAACAGGAATTCGTTCTCTGGATTTGTGCTGGAGCAGGGATGGAGAACTCACCTTTGCTCAGTGGTCAAAGATGGCTTGATCCTGAAAACACTTGCAGAGAGTGGAGAAGCTGTTCCTTTCAAAGACCTAAACACGATTCACTTCTTGTGTGGAACTGAGCGCACCTCAGCTTCCAAGCCTTTCTCTGAGAAAGTGAGAACATGGGCACTTGGCACCTTTCAGAAAGTCCTGAAATGTGGCAGAATCGTGATCCTTCCAAAAAGTTAAAAGTCTGTGATTGATGTAGTATAAGTCTGAATTTCCCTGTCATCAAATTCTATCTTAGCAAAATAAAAATCCTTCTTTACTGAGGATATGCAAATTACATATATGGTCTACTTTATCTTTAGACACGATTTGCAAACTGGTGTATGGAGTTTTAAGTCCCCAATGATCATTTTGGTGGCAAGTCTCCTAACAAAACATTGTAATGAAAACCAAAACCTTGTAGGAAGGGACTTGTTTTGTACTGGTAAGTGCTTACTTATTTTTCTGTAGAAGTATCTTTTGCCTTTAAATGGAAACATTTGGAATCTAAGAATAATTTTCAGAAGCAAAAGACTTTTTATTTTGAAATGCCATGTCAGCAGATCCAGTGCCTCCAAAATAAATAATTGCAAGGTGCTTCTCTGCCGTGAATTCCTCTGATATTTTGTCCTGTTTTTAATATATTTTTAAAACCGAGGTATAAAAATAATCTCTCTGAACTTAACTGCAAATACTTACTGCCAGCTAAAAAAGAAAGAGATCAGACAAACAAGTGGTTTTTGATGGGCATTAAAAGCTTGGTCGTTCTTTCTCTTGTGAAATATGACATTCTCATAAAACCCCTTTTCCCTTTAATGCCAAAACAATACTCCTGTTAATAATGTAGAGCTGATGGCAACAGCTGCCTATAGTCGTGAGAGAAATGAGCTGGCCCAAGCAATATTGTTCTTGAGGGACTTGTCCAAGCAAATGTGCCTCTCACCTCTCCACACTAGAAGTAGCTGAGGAGAAGAAACATGATGATACCTTAACATGATGCACAGATGCTACGTGGTTGGTTGGTTGGTTGTTTTTTGTTTGCTTGTTTGTTTGTTTGGTTTTTTTTGCATTCTGTGGGTGAAATAAAATTCATTTGTAAAGTAGGATAGCACACCTTGAACAGCACTATGTAAATGTAGGAAATGCTACTTTGATAGAAGCTATTTATTAGAGGGGTTTTTGACATCGTGGGATTAGAAGTTCATGCAGCAATAAATAATGATGAAGAAACATACTATCTTGATCTCATCCTTGTGTGTGGGTCTAGGCAGAAGGATGCTCTGAGATGCCTTTCCACCCTTTGTTTCTGTCCCCTTGTATTAGTGTGAGTGTTCCAGGCCACTTTTCACCATGTCAAAAGTAGTTGTTCCTCTTTTACACTTCACATTGAAAATGTGTGACTTGCTTTTAAGTGCTGCCTTAACCCCACAGTGAACTATGGAGATGAGCCTGCAATGCTGAATTTGAAAGAATGAAGTTTTCAAAGGATCAGTTACTTCCCTTAACCTTTTACAGCTAAAGTCAGGAATGAGGGTGCTGCAGGTGCTGCTTAGCACTTGTACTTGACAAAATGCTAATAGAGGGCAAACAGGCAGAAGGCCCTCTATGGCTGCAAAAAATTGGTGGGCCAAATCTGTGCCCCACTAGCTGAGCTCAGCACTCAGTGCTGCCATGTGTCCTACCAGGTGTGTGGGAACAGCGTCCCTGTGCAACAAGAGGGGAGGCCAGCTCTGCAGCTGATCCAGCATCGGTTGCAGAGCTATTATTCTGGGAACTGAGGAGAGGTGGATAGGGGGTGGATACCACAGACACACAGGGTATTTAGAGGTCTTTTTAAAGAAAAGGTCTCACTTAAACATAATGATCTGTAGGACACTGGTTATTTAAGCCTATTTCTGAAGCTTGAAGGTGGCTGGTCTTGTTCTCATCTGCATACAGGAGTTTTCTGGCTGTTATTCCATAACTTTCACAAGTGAATGCTGAACTAGCTTGTTGGAGCTCCACTGACTGCACACTTCAGCCTCTTTCAGAACTAGTAGTGAATGACCCAACAGGTTCATTACATCAGGTTGTGTATTTCTATATGCAGGCACTTCTAAATAACACTGCTTTTCAGTGTAACAGGTGCACAGTGTTCTGCTTTTGGAGACTGAAACAGCAGGAGAAGCCTTGTTCAGCTTTTAAACTTCAGTTGCCATGGGAGGGGATCCTCAATCTATCGCGCTCCCGCCAGTTTGTTGCCAGGGCCAAGAAGAGATGCCTTGAGTCTAGAGAGGAATTGCAGGTCATCAGGAGAGCACCTGAAGAGCAGCACAAAGGAATTCCAGCCACTCCAGCTTCACTGGAGGCCCAGCTCCATGCAAATGCACATATCATGGGGAATAAACAGGGGAATTAGAGATACACATATGCCTGCAGGGCTATGATACTCTTACTGGCATCACGAGATGCAAACCATTTGACACTGTCCCACATGACATCCTAAACTGGGGAGACATGGATTTGATGGATGAACCACTCGGTGAATAATGAATTAGCTGGATGTTCACACTCAATGAGTTGCAATCAATGGCTCAATGTTCAGCTGAAGACCAGTGATGAGTGATGTTCCTCAGAGGTCAGTATTGTGATCGGTGCTGTTTAACAACTTTGTCAACAACGTGGACATTGAGATCAAGTGCACCCTCAGCAAGTTTGCAAATGGCACCAAGCCATGTGGTGCAGTTGACGCTCTGGAGGGAAGGGATATCATCCAGAGGTTCCTGGACAGGCTTGAGAAGTGGGCCTGTGCAAACCTCATGAGGTTCAACAAGGCTAAGTGCAAAGTCTTGCAAACGTATTGATAACATCCCTGAGGAGAAGTACTTGGGGTTGTTGGAGGAAAAGCTTGACATGACCCAACAATGGGCGCTTGTATCCCAGAAAGCCAACCACATCCTGGGCTGCATCAAAAGCAGTGTGGCCAGCAGGTCAAGGGAGATGATTCTGTCCCTCTACTCCACTCTTGTGAGACCGTGGCTGGGGTACTATATCTAATTCTGGGGCCCCCAGCATAAGAAGGAAATGGACCTGTTGGAGTGACTCCAGAGAAGGGCCATGAAGAAGGCTGGAGAGGGACTTTTTACAAGGGTTTGTAGTGATAAGATGAGGGAAAATGGCTTTAAATTGAAAGAAAGTAGGTTTAGATTCGATGTTAAGAAGAAATTCTTTACTGTGGGTGCAGTGAGACACTGCATGAGTTTGTTCAAAGAAGTTGTGGATGCTCCATCCCTGGAAGTGTTCAAAACCAGGTGGGATGGGGCTTTGAGTAACCTGGATTAGTGCAAGGTGTCCCTGCCCATGACATCATAGAACCATAGAAGGGTTTGAGCTGGAAGGGACCTTAAAGATTATCTCGTTCCAACCGTTCTATGATTTTCTTGGATTCAGTGAGAGCTGAAAGATGAGTAGGTACGGTGGATAGGAAGATCAGCTAAGAGTTTCATTTGTGGGATGTGTTCAGGCTCAAGCACCTCAGCCTGAGGTGCTGTGTGAGCTTAGACGTTGAAGAGCGCTACAAGAGCTGATATGAGCAGAAGACAGGAGGGGATACAAGTGCCAGTGGGAAATTGTCATAAGGGGAAGAAGATTTGCTGCAGGATCTTGTTCTTGAATACAAAGAGGGGAAATGGAAATCATATGAAGCAGATTAATGAGTGAAACATGTCTTTCGTGTACTGGTTGGGGAGTGTGATGTTTTGTGTGTTAGTCTGCTTGTGCAGTGCTCAGCACAGATGTCTTTAAAGCTGTGTGTTGCTGAGGAAAAGACTTTTCAACTGTGCCATTTCATAAGGAACCCTTAACATCCATTGGTGTAAATAATGCAATGGTCTGTGGTTTCAATCTCAAATTTATGATAATTGTGCTTTTCCAGTTATTCAGGGAAACAGATATAGGCCCTGTGCTCATTTCATATTTCTTAATGCAGACCTAGCTAACATAAAAACAGTGCTGAAAATTGTTGGCCTATTGAATGCATTGGCAGAAATCCTCTTGCAGCTCCATGTCAGCACCTAATTCTCTGAGAGACCTTTGAAAAATCTCAACAGCAGGTACTGCAGCTGCTAGCTTTTTCCCTATAGTGTTCAGGGGGGGCATTGAATGATTTTCATGGGAAAATCTGATTAGGAATGTGGTCACTTAATTAAGGAGTGAATGATCTATTATTTTTATTGCTGACTTTTCTTTCTCCCTCTCTCTCTCTTTTTTTTTTTTTTTTTATAGAGGGATGACACTGCCTTCAGGCCCAATCTTCAGATGGTGTGAATTTGTCCACGACTGTCCATACTGCTGTGCTGGTTAATTTTTACCAGCAGAGATGCTTAACTTCCCAAGTGCAAGAACACTGCGGGGAAGGGAGAAATACTGCCTGATATTTTGGGAGAATGGTTATGACTTGGTCCTGGATCATTGGATTCAGAGAGGTTTTTTCATTTGGTTTTAATCAGAACAGGATTAGAAGCCTCTCACCAGAATGTGAAGCTCTGAACAAGGGCATCCTGAAAATGTAACTTTCACTCTGTGACTGAGGCTGTTGACATGACAGTGTGGAGAAGTAGAAAGAGTTCTTCTGCAGCATTGCATACCGATATCAGTAATATACTTAAAAAAAAAATCAGAGATATTTGAGAGTTCAGACCCTTTGCTTAGAAAATGAGTAAAAGGGAAATAGAAATTTTTGTTTGCTGGTGTTTAATATGATCAGTTGCTGGTATTTGTAATAAATTCAGAGCCTGGAATTATGGTTTGCTTATTAATATTGTATTTCTTTGGCAACCAAAGACACCCACTGAATGGAGCACTGTACAAACACACATTATGGAATATTTCTTTGCCCTGTGTAGCTCACAGATTAAAAACCCAAAACTAACCAAATAACCAAACACCCCTCCCCCGCCAAAACAAACAGAAACAAAAAACCACCAAAACCATCTAGCTTAGGAAAACAGAAATCTAAATATACTTGGAATCTTCCTGCTTTTACAGTTGCTGAAACAGGATAAAGTTAATTTGTGACACTTCTGTCAGGACTTAGTTCAAATGCTTGGATTATTAAAGAGCTGCAATCCTTTTAAGAGCTGGGTGGTGTGGTGAAGGCTGGTGGTGACCTCATCCTGATCTCTTTACGGAGGAAGGAATGGAAGAATAGGGAAGAGAAGGGTCAAAGTCCTATTCACTTCAAGGGATAGAAATGTTTACTCATTTAACTAAAGACAAAATATGGGTTGTCCATGTTCTCCAGCTGGAAAACTTGAAGTCATTTTCTGTGTACTTCTCTCCATTAATTTTTAGACACATTTCGTTGTTCTTGATTATCAGATGTAGAGACTTTGGAATTAAAATATCAGTAACCCTGTATTCATCACTGTGATTGTGGCACTATATTAAGGTGTGAACATGTCCTCAAAAGTAAGGACTATTTTCCTGTCTTGTGTTATGGGTGTTGCACCATACACTTTGTGAGAAGTAAGGTTTGAGCTTAAGACTATTGACTGTAGGTGGAATCACTTCAGAGATAATGGTTATATTATTACTGTAATAACGGAGGCAAAACTGGGTAAGGAAAATGAGTGGGGACTTATTACTGTATTTAGTGAAGAGTAAGCAGAATCAAGCAGGGCCTCGACAATATTGGTGGATGATATTAAATTTGTAATGAGAAGTCTTAGAAAATAAATTAGCTGACGTGGCCAAGGGCAGTCTCTGCAGAACTTGAAAGCAGAGGAGGGAGCTTGGTGATTCTTGGAACAGCCAACTTCAATGTAGAGTTAGGGGACTGGGAAATGTTTTTTTAAATTAGAGAGGCCTGTAGGAAGGCCAGAAAATTGATCATGCAGGATTTTAATTACCAAGATATTGATTAAGATAATAATTATGCACGAATTAAGAAAGGGTTTATAGTGCAGGCTTGCTTCCTTAAGCTGTTTGTGAGCTTGCACAGTCACACAATCTTGGATTCAGCCCCAGGGAACTGAGCCAACTCTGGTAAGTGAGGTGGGGAGGACCTATGGAACACCCTGGTATCAGGCTGGGAAGGATGAGGAGTGCTTAGGGAAGAAGCATAGAGGGTTGCTGGTTTGGTTTGGGTTTGTCTTTTTTTTTTTAGGTTAGTAAAGGGTAATTTTGAGGAAATGTGCCTGAGGAATTTCTTCTGATTATGAAAATCTCCATCTGTACAACTGAAAAATAAATGTGATTTCCTCAGAGAGGATGTAATTAAAATGTGTCCTGGTTAAGTCTACACAGGTTAAAGGCTGATGGGGGTAAAGTCAGTATGAAATTAGCATAAAGTATTAAGCAGGTACTTTCTTAAGCTGCAGTATAATCAGTGCGTTAAGAAGCAAGATAGGGTGACACACAGAAATGTATAAAAGACTATAAAATTAAATTTCTTTCTGGTTTATAACTTTTTTTTCATGCTGTTTCTCCTTTAGCCAATCCCTTTTCTAGATCACACTTTTAGAGCTAGGAATGTTTTGTCTGTTAAACAAGACAGGTGAAGATCATTGTAACAGAATACGCTGAGGATATGTAAAGGAGTATTATAGGTTTTGCTGTGTAGTCATAGGATATATTCTTTTTCATGAAAAACACTTTGCTCTCTTTTCTGACTTTTACAATGGCCCAGAGTAAAGGTGTTTGAGGAGTGAGGTGAATTATAGAGAAACAGTCTTGGTTTTACCACCCACTAGCAATAATAACTAGCCAGGCTTGAAGTGAGGAAGCAAGCCATGTCCCTGCAGCAGATAAACTGTCCTACTGCTTAAGGAGAATACAAAGAATTCCTACTCACGACAGCTCCTGGAGGAAGGAAGTTACATTCTCAGGCACAAGGGAACAGTCATCTTATTAGAGACATTTATTTGGGGGGAGAGAAAAAAACCCATCACTTTTATTCCCCTTTATATTCATAGTGCAGTAAGGGCCAGAGAAAGCAGTTCCAAGAAAAATGAAGTGGATTAGAGAAAGAGCTATGACAGAGCTCCTCAGTAATATTTTTATTATCTATTTTCCATAATGGAAGAATGGAAATAAGCTTTATTTAGAGTATCTTTTTCTTAAGTTGCTGGAATAATCAGATAATTTGCAGTAAAACATGAAATGGCCTGGACTTCTTTAAATAAACTACAGTTATTCAATGTAACCAACACACAAGCCCAGCTTTAGTAAGAAACAAAGGGTTATTGATGTCATTGTTCTAGGTTTTTTTTATAAGTGCATTAGGTGCTCTGATCAGTGAAATGTGATGAATGGGAAATGCAAGACAGGAGCCATGTATTACATTTTGAAAATACTATTTATTTAGTTTAAAGTTGATTTTTGAGGAAAAGAAAATGGGGCTCTTTATGTAGCACCTATATTTATGACAGAACCTTAATATAAAATAAATCTCTTTAAGGGAATTAAAGGAATATGCTTTGGTTGTATTTGTCAAATAACTTGGTCAATGTAAAAATAATCTACCAAATTACGTCTGTGGGGTGATGAAGGGATCAGAGGAAGGCTTCCCTCTCAAATGCTGTGGAAGATGACATTTTAGTTCTGTCATCTGCTGAATGGATTTGAATTTGTATTTCTGCATTTCCATAAAGTGCTCTCCTTGTTGTGCTCCCATATGGCTGCTCTTACTCTCCTACTAAAGCTATTTCAATTTATATAATGTGCTTTATCCCCTCAGTGGATTGTTGCTTGAAGCCTGAAAGTGTTACCTATTGTGAGAGTACCCGGGCACTTTGCATAACCCCTCAAACCCCTCGTGTTTTACTCCTGTGCACAGACATATGGGAAAAACACCTCTCCCTCTCCCTCCACGACACAAATTTCTGCATTAATCAAATCCCATGCACTCTCTGAACAGAAGAGCAGTGAAGTGTATTCCTATAAATCCATCCACTCCTTCCTCCCAAAGTTGAACACCTCGGGCTGGGTCACCACCTGCCTCCCATAAACAAAGGTTAAAGAGATTTGCAGGGAAGCAGGAGAGGATACAATACCTTGGTACCTGTCTCTGCTTTCCTTGGCTGGCAGTAGTGATCAGCTTCCTGTTGCCCTGAGCTCTTCATTTGGCTGTTGCTTCCACAGCAACCTGAGTAGCTCATACTGTGGTGTGGCCAGGCTGGCCAAACTGAGTGCCCTTTCTTTTCGTTGCCAGGGTGATATAAAACAAAACTTTAAAGGGGAGGTATTTTTTCCTCGTGATCCTAACATATCCTTCTTCCTCCATATGCCCTCTGATTTCATAAGTGGCTGGAGTTGCCCCTCTATCTTTCCTAGCCTCCATTCCCCACACTTACCAGTCTATTATGTGCTTCCTTAGCTTCCATCTCCTGGCAAAGAGCAGATATGCTGGGGCTACCCATCTGTAATGTGGGGCCACCTTCACTTACAGCTCCAGTAAAAGCTCCTCATTTCCCAAATCTGGGAATCTGGGCTGCTGCTGCTGCTGCTGAGGACTATATTTAATCTCTCAGCCCCATGGTGCAGGTGAAGCTTTTTCAATCTCTTACTTCAGGAAATTGTGAAGGAACAGGGGAAATCACTTTGAGCGAGTGGATAGATGTTCAGGGCAGGAATGCTAAAATCAAGTAGAGAAAAATATTTAGAGGATATGGATCATCTTTTTGCTATATCAACCTATCCCTGCCCATCAGCTATTTCTGTTGCACAGTGAACATAAACCAGAATTAGCACTTTGAAGTTAGGGTAGGGCTGGCAATATAAATCAGTTGAGAATCTGCTTTCTGTTTTATGACCAACAAAATGTTCGCTTGGTGCAGACACTTGCTAAGCCCCTCAGCTTTCAATGTGAAGTTCTTGCTGTGGCAGATAATGGCTGCAAGTTTTTGCTGGCTGCTGTAAGTGAAAGGGAGGAGTTCTCCTGATCTTTTAAACTTAGCAGAGGATCACAGAAGCAGCAAGGTTCAAAGTCATGAAACCTCTCTAATATCCAGCAGCAATGTAATTTTTTCTTTATTAAAGACATTTACCTAATTTTTATGTAAATAGCCACCACCTGGTGGCCACTCTAATCCAACAGCATTACTGCTGGCAAACAAGGGATTAAGAAGAAAATGATGTATTGAAATTAAAGCTGTAGGGCCTGATAGAGCTAGGTTACTATTAAATTCTATAGCTACTCTCTCATTTTTGCCAGCTCCATTGTGCTTTATTCTAGTGCTCAGGGTTTTCTATAACTAAAATACTTCTTTAATCCTTTTTTCACACACTGTAATGAAAACCTTGATGCTGAATAATCCACTGAAGTTTGTGCATTTGTTAGATCTCTGCTTCATGAAATTACCAAATTTTTGTGGCAGCAGAGAAGCGCGGCAAAATGTCAACATGGCTTTACAAAGCCACAGGTTGCTCTTTTCTAAAGATGAGTAAGATCTCTATTAGTGCTTGTTTTCTGCATTTCAGCACCAACCTTTATAAAGTGATGGAGGGATGGGAAGAACTCCAGGGCAGGCTTTCAATGTCCAGTAACATGTATGTTTCTCAGTCAACATTTTATTGAACCTAGAAACTCGGGGATATGGGTTTACAAGGATGTTGAATCTGAACTCCGTTGCTAGACATCTTGGGATTTGTTGGGTTTGCACTGTGTTAGTCATATCATATGGTCTTTGAGTGCTCATCAGTATTGTGGCATTTGATACTGCAAAAATGTGCCAAAAGACACAGAAGTCCAACATGAAACAGTGGAATCAAAGCTGCATATGTTTTCTAGTGGCTGATAAAGTGTCTTCCCCCAGCCATCTGAGTGTCTGATCTGCAGATGCTAATCTCTGGAATTTGTGATGATGTTCCTGGTCCCTAATCAGTGTTATATTTCATGTACATTGTGCTGGGACTTTCTTGGGTTGAGGAAGGGAACTATTATTCAGTGTAATATAATGTCAGTAGCAGCACTGAGGATCCTGATATATGTTTATTTAGGTTCATCCTGAGGGGCATTGGTACAATTCTAGCATTGGCTGTAGATCAACTTAATTCTTGATTCAAAGATTTTGCCCTTTTTTTTCCTTTTTAATTCAAAATGCCCCACAGTTCAAACCATTTTTTCAGAGAGGCTTGGTCATGTCAACAGGACTTTTGGCTAAGAAAGGAAAATAGACATTTGTTCTTAGGGCAAATAGCCACTACAACAAATTCTACTAAACAAAACTGCATGCTGGGAAGTACAAAAGAGAATCATTATTGAGGAATCTGCTAAAACCAATATGGGGCCTAGCACCCCATGTTGGGACAAGATTTTTCTGTCACAAGAATAACTAAAGGAAGTCTTGTTTTTAACAGTGCTTGAGAGGTACTGGAGACAAGAATTTAGTCACACTTCACTTGGATTCCTCAGGAATGTCTTTGTTTAGTTTAATACAACTGATTTCAGTTGTGATGAGGCAGAACCCGTACCTGAATGGAACAAAAGCAGTCTCAACAGAAACCTGAAACAGGATTTACATTTTATGGTTTTTGACCTTATGGCTCCTAGGAGGAATGAATCATGCTCCTGTGAGACATGACCTAACCTCATCTCTTCTTTGGATGGAACTGCAGAACTTGAAAGGAATGTAGTGGATGCAGACCATAGGCTTTGCAAGTATTGTGTGTTTGGGGTTTTTTACATTATATGCACACACACACACACAAAACCTACGTATAGTTTTCTTTGAGCTTTGTTCTTGAACACTTTATTTCCATTGACCAGCATCCTGGTGCCATTGCTTGGTGAGAGCTGCTAGTCTGACCTGTGATTTCCAAATGCCAGGGCTTAAGGGAAGGGCAACATTATGAGAACTGTGGAAATGCACAGAAAACTGCTGTGCAAATTAGCATCAACTGTGCTGAGACATTTAAGTTCTGTAAAGTGTATGTTGGTGAGATAAACATCAGGAGTGTGAACCTGTGAATATTAGGCTTTAAAAGGAGTTTTTGCTAGAAGGAAAATTGGGTGAACAGATGCTCTACTATCAAGATGATTTGTTTTAATAGTGATATATGATAAACTATAGCTGTCTAGTGACTTGTCCGTGTAGGACATGACACATACATAGCACAGCTATAATAAGGGACAGAACTGCAGGAATGGAGAGATAGATTAAGTGACCTAAATTAGGTATATTCATCTTACCTTGAAAGGAATATGAACTAGATGACTTTTTGAAGTCCAAACTATTTCTATGTAAGTCTATGAATTTTCATTATTTTCAGTGCTTTTTATGGGGAAGGATAGAAAAGGACTTTAACTGCAAACTCATCTTTTTGATTGTGCACATCATGTTACTTTGGTTGAGGAAATCTAATAATTTCACTGGAGACCAAATCTATTGTCTGTTGTTGCTAGTACTTTATGAAGTTCTGAACATAATTAATGCTAATGAGTTTGCATGAGATATTATCTGCTAATAAATTCAGCAGTAGAGTGAGCATCACAACTACAATTACTGAAATAACATATGCTGAAAATAACATAATTTGAAAAAGGCAAGGTAGATAAGTGATACTCTTATCCAGTTCCATGTGATCCAGATCCCCTTGTCCTAATATTGTACGTTGCTCTTTTCATAACTTGTTTAATATGGAAGATGACTGCTCAAGACTCTTGGATTATCTGTGTGACTCCCTCTGTTTCCTGAGCGGATCCCATGTGAAGCTATGTGGGATTCTCCTGCATTCTGTTTTTCATGGGTTTTTTTCAAATTGAGAGGGTAGTTCACTAGAAAGTTGTACAGTGGTGCATGAAATAAGAAGGGAAATTGTCTTGAGCAAATTTGATGTTTCAAATGTCAGTATAAAATAGAGTGTTACTAGATATGGCATTGTCTTTCCAAGCAGCATGTGCTTACACTCAGCACTGTCCCATTCATACCTAAAAGAAAGCATGTTCTCTGCACCAAAGGAAAGAGTCGGACGGGCTTTACAGCTAAGACACTGAATCCAGTATTGAGGATTCGGCCTTGCATGTTATAAACAAAATTGCCTGTAGTTTTGCTAGTTGGGGTAAAAATTTCTAAGGGAGCTGAGTCTGTATGATCCAAGGGCATAAGCCAATCACCGACTATACTATCTGAAACTGGCAAGAGATTGGCCACAGTGGGGGAATAGTTCTGCCAAACTGTCCTCTGAAGGGCTTTTATCCTTGCTTTGAAAGCACGTAGTCCTGTTTACTCTCTGAGTTGGGGTAGAAGCCTGTGTTGACCACTGATCTCATCTGCTCTGCCAGCTTCTGTGTGGGAGTCATACCTGGTAAAACAATGACACTGTGTTTTCAGAGAACATCAGTTTATATATGTTTTGGCTGTGGGGGCTGAGAAGTACCTTAAGTGATTTTTACAAGATTGGACTGAGAGGTGTAAAAATAGCCAGGGCTGGGAGCAGCTGTAGCAAGCAGAAGTTTCTGGGTATGGAGTTACTAGGCACAAGCCAAAAACTCATGGCAGGGGAGTGGGAGGTCCAAGACTCTTAGCTCCTCTGTCTCATGTTTTTCCCCCCCTGTTTCAGTACTAGTATGGAGTCTAGCAGTAATTCTGACCCCGATTAAGGGGTATTTGTCTAATCACATGGTCATGGGAGTAGAAAAGAGACAAAATTGGAAAAGTTGGGTCTGCTTCCTAATCTCATCATAGCCTGTGGGGAAGAGTAATCAGCTTTAGGTCAAAATCAGCAGCAGAGTACTTTTCCTTCTGTGCTGTCTCAGTTCTAGTGGCTGATCATCAAAAGTGCAGGGGCAGGATCACATGTGCACTCCCTTATCCTGTGCTCTTGTTTCTCATAGCCTGCGTTGCTTTGCAGCTGCTCCCTTTTGGGGGCTGCCCTTGTCAAAGGAGAAGGCATCTGAAGTCCTCGGCCCCCACCCCTGTCTCCCTGCTTGGCAGAAGGCATGATCCTGCTCAAAAGCAGAGACTCTTGCCAGAGATTGTTTTAGTTCCCACCCTTTCATGCATTGCCTATTAAACTCTCTACAGCCATGTCTGGTCTCTGTGGATTTGCATCTGTATAAAACAGTATGAATTAATATTAGATGAGGACATTCCAGGCTTTATTCTTGTGACCTATGCATGGAAGAGCCTCTAAAACAAAGAGTATCATGGCAAAGAATAAAACAAATATGTGCTTGCTCTACTGTTATATTTTTAGTTGTTTGTGGGTTTGGGGTTTTGCTAGGTGTTGTTGTTTTTTTGCAGATTTTTTTTTGTTTGGTTTTGGTTTTTTTACCACCGTGAAAGACATGGTACTGGTCTGGCTGGTTTTTTGGTCTGACACAATATTGACCATCCTCAGTAATATTCTTAATGTTCAAAAAAGACTAGATTGCAAAGAAAAAAAGCATTTGGTTCAGCAGTAACAGTTTCTATCTGTGGCAATCAACACTAGACAATTCTTTTCTTTTGTTAACAGATATCTAAAATCTCAGAGGCAATTTCACTTTGTAATGTAGGAAGTGCTCCCACTTTGCGGGGGTAGTGGGGAATACATGGGGTCTGATTTCTCTTGTGCTGCTTTGGGCTAGGACGAAAATTTTGGATGTAAATCTTAGGTAAAGTTTTGACCACTGGAAAGAAATTCTGCATGTTTACTGCTGTCCAGGATTAAATTGGTTGTTTATTTGTATATGGGAGGTTAAATATGTGCACTACTGCCACGGTCTAAATTTGCTCCACTTACATGTCTATATTTATGCACATTACAGTCTCTTAAATAGATGTGTAGAATGTGTGTATATCTCTACTGGAAAAATGTTTATATACATTTCTACAATCACATATATACCTCCTATATATGCATGTATGTATAAAGTGATAGATTTTATCAATGCCAATTATGTACAATGCTTAAAAACACATTCATCAATACAGGTATTTGACTCTTCTATCAGTCCTGCCACAAAACCTATTTCCTGGGTGGGAGGAATAATAAGGGAGAAAAAGGTGCTATTCATAGAAAATGGATCACCGAAACAAGGTTTCATAAAATGTTTTTTTTCTCACTTTTCATTAAACTTCTGCCATTTTAAAATATACATATTTTTTCCCCAGAAAAAGGTGTATTTTTCTAACAGTCCTTTCCAAGCTTCTTAAATGCTACTCTTTCTTATTTTACTCTTCAAAGAGCAGCAGCCATGCTATCCCTCTTTTCAACTTCAAACTGTGCTGCTCTGTTGGTCCAGCACAGCAAGAGTGCTTTGAATCTGAGGAGAGAATCTAGCTCCTTTTTTTGGAACCTTGAGAAGGACTTTTTGAGAGAGCTGTAATTAGCATTTTCTTTTCACCCAATGCATCTTTCTTGACTTGTGTAAAAGTAAACCAAATAGTAATAAACATATATTTACACGTGTGGTTCCCTTGGGTCCAGCAGAGATGCCCTTTGTTCATACTTTACGGGGTTTTTTGGATCCTGTTAGCTGGACGTTTAGCCAGAGGATGTGGTATCTATGAAACTTTTCACAGGCTGCTCACTCTGTGTGGGGCAAGTGTGAATTGACTTTGCTTTCCTCTCAGGGGTGACTTTATTCTGTACAGAGTAAAAAGATTTGGTGAATGTCAAAGGAAGGAGCCACAAGTCATATTGATCTTGCTCGCTAGACAGCCAGCCCCTTGGTGGCTTTTATTCTTGGTGGCCCACCTTGGCCGCAGCAGTGCGAACTCTGAATGCCAACAAGACACCATGTGAATTCAAGCAAAGCTGAGCTCCACAGTTGCTTCCTGCTCTGTACTTGTACTTTGCCCCAGGTGATTTGACATCGAGGGATCAATGGCTGTAATCTGGATATGTTCCTAGATAAGGCCTTAACAGGGGTAAGTGCTGGAGTGGAAAGCAGAGGAAGTGTGCTGCTGCTTTTCCTCTGACTATAAATAGCCAGGTCATCAGTACAAGCTTTGGCTGTCTGGCATCAGCATTTCCAACTGACTTGTGGAACACCACTGAGCACTACTAAGACCACTCTTTTTGCTCTTTTGTTCTAGGTATTCACCCGTGTCCATGTGAGACGTGGAACACGTTGCAGGTAAAATCAAAGTCTCTGTGTTAGTTTTGTTTATTTTAAGTATTTGGTGGTCGGGGTCTCAGCCCACAAGGGAAGCCCTTGCAGAACCTCAACAGGAGGAGAACCCTGGGGACTGCAGCAAGTGGTTGGTTTTTTTTTGTGGGGAAACCACTCCTGAGGTCACATGTGTGTCCTGTAGGAGACTTAGACCCTGAACCACTGGTACAGCAGAGGGAATGAGCTGCTGCTTTGGGTGTAAGCAGGGGTGATGAAATCAGCTGGTCTAAATGGGGCAAGGGTGTGCCATGTTTTTGCAGTGCTCCTGTGACTTATGAAAATATCTGTGGGAAAGAAGGGTTCTTAAAAATGACCTCACTAAGGGAATCTCTATAAATACAAATACCTTGAGAAACAGAGAATTGTAAAGTAAGCGGCATCTTCATTTTCCTTGAAACTATATATTTTTATCCGTTCTTCTCCCAGCAATTAAATATTTCCTGGCATATAAACACCTTTGTGTTTAGAACACACTTTTTAGACAGTAACTTGTCCAAATATCCTGTAGTAAGAGAAAACCCTTCAAGTGTGAAGGATTTGTTAATGGAAATTGGTTCAATAAAGCTTCCCTTTCCACCCTTGTGCCCCTCCCCACCAGCACATGCATAGACTAAGCAGAGGCTTGCTGCGTCTCTGTAGTAATGTGAATTTTGAGTTGTTGATAAATACAAGCAGGTTAACGACTAACATCAAAGGTTTACCAGATTAAAGTCAAAGGAAGATGGGATTTTCGAGGGCTTGAGTAAACAAAAAGGTTGAGATTCTCAATTATCTCTCTAATACAAGACTCAATAGGCTTAAACGAACAGAGGAACAAACATGCCCGTTCTGCTGACCGCCACACTACTGGGTTGCTTACTGTAAGTCAGTTAAAGGCTACATAAGGAATGGAAGATAAGGCAAATAGGTTTGCCTGGAGAGTGAGAGATCATTAAGAAAAGGTGACTGTTGTGTTTGATGTAGTAAGAGGTGGAGGAAAAACTAACTATAGCTTAATGGGCACAGCAGATTCTGAGAAGTATGTGGCAATTATTAGTCATACTATTTGAATCCGAAAGGGCATTTGTTCAAAGGACTGCTTAGAGAGGCTCAGGCTGGAAAGAGGAAGCTATTAAATCAGCTCTGCTCCTCTGAGTATGTGGTGGGCTTTTTTTCCCCTTTCCTGAAAGTCTTAGGATACGTCTTGAGAAGAGGATGATGAAATTTCACAAGTGTGGCAAGAAGATTTGTATGTATTATTATTGCAGAGATTTTTAGTTCTCTCTAAAAAAACCAAATTTACCTGCTGTGAATATGGTTAGATTGACAATAGGACACATGTACCACCTGCTTCTATGAGATTAAGATAGTTTAAACAAAGCCACACAGAATGTGTCATAGATATTTATGAAGTGCAGAATTTCTAGTCTTCTATCCACTGTTGTGCTGTCTCTGAGTAATACAAAGAGGAACCATATGAAATTAGAGATGAAGTAAAAAAAAGCCCAAGCACTGAATTTAACCCATCATCACATATTGCTCATACTTGAGTTTAAAACACAAAGGAGGAAAACTGTAATTGCATTTGCAATTATACGTGAAGTGTAAAAGGTATAGGTACCCTTAAAAAAAACCCATCTCCTTCACTTTGAGTTCTGAATATTTTATCTATTTTCTGTGACTGAGAGGGTAACTAGGAATTATTTTTATTATGAATCCTTCATACTTCTTTTGTTAAGAATACCCAAGGACATCTTTTATTTCTGTGTCAATAGAATAAGTGCATATTGGCTGCTAGCTTAGTGTGCATACTCATACAAATTTTAAAAAGTATTTAAAGCCACATACCATTCAAGAGATGATGTTCTATTGATACAGAATAGTTACAGGTGAACAAGTGTAAGCAGCTAATACAGACTGTGCTATTGCAGACCAGAAAGTAGTTATTGTGCTGTCTTGATTGTATGCAAGCTCAGTGGAATTCAGGATAAATTGAATGTGGAATGATGTAAGTACTTAGGTATGAATCAATTGCCAAGAAGCAAAAATCTCAAGTTTTTCCACTTCTAAGTGTCTCACATGTTACTAAGGTGTTTCTTTCACCCGCTTATAGTTGTACTCAGTTTGATCTGCAACATTGCATTTCTTCCTCCTGGTCCCCTACCCCCTGCCTTAAATTTTAGAGATTTTTTTTTGGTCATCATATTGCTGCCTGTTTTCCCAGTTTGTTGAACAGAATGAGGGATCTCATATCACTGTAATGGAAATTTTTTGATCTGTTCAGTGACTTGACATTATGTATTAGTTTATGTTGCAGTCTTATCACTCCTATTTTTGCTTAATGTTATATTCTCTCACTGGTTCTAGTTGTTCTCAAAAGGCCGTTTTGAGGAATACAATTTTACAAAAAAATTAGCATTTGGTTATAGAGAAAAAACGTAATTTTTTTTTTTTTTGGTGAGGGGCTGGTAAGCCAGAGAGGGTAGAATATTCTGAGTAATAAATATTTAAAGTGGCAGCCTGCTACCATTTAAGTGTATGGGTTTGCAACCTGGAATTTCTTCCAGATTTTATATTCGTTTTGTCCAAGTGATGTAAACAGGGTTCCATAATTATGTCCATGTGAGAACACAAAACCTCAGAGACAGATGTACACTGTGCAAAATGGAGCATGCAGCTGAATGTAACAAAGCATACCATCTTCTGAGATATTGCATAGAGGGCTAGATTTTAGCCGGCTTATACTGTGTGCTGCCATCCTGCATATTATTATGAACTCAACTTATCCATAGCTTTGTTTTCATTTGTAAGGTCACATAATTTTTTTATGGTTTATTATCTTCACAGATTCTGTAACAGCAGTTTACTACGAGCTGTGTTACATAGGTCTCTGACTGGTTTTTGAATTTTGGAGGTAATAAAACATTTTATTTTGCTTGATTCTCTATTTTACATCTTAAGAAAATATGTGACTCCACAATTCATTGATCCAATAACAGACTGCAGTATTATTTCCAGTTGGAATGGTGAAATGTTCAATGTTTCACCTGAAGGGCAGCTGTAGGGTTCATGAGAGTTGCAGGAATTTGCTGTATACTTCTCACAGGAAGTTAGGGAAGTCTACTGAACACCACATCTTCTTGTCTTTTATCTTTTGCTAATTTTGCACTGCCCATTGGAAAAGCTTTGCATCAACAAAGGTAAAATGTGAGGTGTTGCCTGCTTGGTCTGCAGTCCAACAACACAGTCTCCTTTAGCAGGCTGTTCTCACCCCTTTGCCATTATATCATTGTTGCTATGGTGAATTAAGAAAATGCTGACTGTTAACTTGATGCTGAATGAGACATGTTCTCATCTCAATGAGTGGGGATTTGCCCATATAACTCTCCATGATGTGGAGGTACAGACTCTTGATTCCCGTACGGAAAGCTCTATAGTTTGCAGCACCCTTTGAAACAGCTGTTGAGAGATCCTGTGTCCCTGTCATGCCAACCAAATGGAAGATATTTTACTTAATGAGAAGAAATAATTCAGAGACCTCCCGCTTTCACCTGGAAAAGGAGTGAAAAATAGCTCACTCTGTATTTTCATGTTTATTAGGATTCCATGAAATTACTAAAGAGAAATGAACTAAAATTGCAAATTAAGCAGGTAAACTGGCTGCAATATTTTTCCATATGAGCTTACCCCTTTAGGATTGCTATTGCCAAATCAGTAAAATAAAGCTAAAATCCCCACAGACTTTTTTGACACTTCTTGTGTACCAGTCTGGAAAGTGCTAAGTTTCATGTCAGTTATGTGCTAATGATGGCAGCATGCAAGCAGTGAGCAAATGGGAGGACTCTCAGAATTTATGGAGAAAAACAAACCTTCCACATGTTCCCCTCCATTATGTGGAAGGGCAACTCAGTTATTTCTGTGGCTCTGTCCTGCACCTACTGCTGGTCATGGGACTCTGGGTATGTAGAGGAGGAGACAACCAGATGGAGGGAGGAGGATGAATGCTATGCCAGTTTCTGAGAGAAGGAGACTGTGAAGGGATGAAGTGGTCCAGTATTATATTTTCAGTGAAGGCCTGCCTACGAGGGGCAAAATATGACTGGACTGTGGAGCCCAGCTGCAATTAAAATGGGGTTTGTGACTCTCTTGGGAATCTAGGCTAAGCAGAAAGGAAGCTACATTCAGTAGCTCTGTCTCAGAACCTAGACAGAACCTCCTCCACTACATTCCTGAGTGCACATCTCCATGAGGGGACAATCACAGCAATCTTGTCATTTTGCAAGAGAAGGGATGACTTATCCTGAAAGCAAGAAAGATTTTATTTGTTGCAGTGGTTATAATGCCTGCTAGGAACCACACACTTCAGCTGAGAACAGTGATAAAATGTGTTTAATAATAATGACCCACAACACTTGAAAGGAAGCCACCAAGAAACAATGTTAAAACATGAGAGAAGATGGTGTCTGTTTCTGCACAAGCCAAGTGTGTAAACGGTGAGTCTTAATTAGCTCTGGCAACATGACTTGCACAAGTTAACAGGAGGTGTAAGGAGCATCTGCTTGCCTTGTTCTAACTGACACAATGGATATCTTACATTGCAAAAGAGACGGTGCAGATGCTTTAAGTTACAGAGCAGAGTCTGCCACTCAGACAGATGTCACCCTTCAGGAAAAGAAACTTCAGACATGGCTTTTCTTATAATTGAAAAGCATTGTCAGCTTGGCAGCTCCTTGTATGTTTAAATGACAGATATTCATACTAGTTGAAAATGAACCCTGCTCAGCAGACATTGGCAATGTTTTGTTATTTCCCTCTTTCTCATTTCTAGAAGGCTAGTAGATCGTTTCTGTTCATTAGACTTGATAGGAATTAGGCATGGAAAATCAATTCCCTCAGCCTCTTTTCATCCTGAGGCTGTCCCAGGTATTCTCTCTTGGAACTCCTGAGTAACATCAGCTGTGGTATGTGAAAGCAGTACTGAAAACTGAAAGCAAAAAAAGCAAATTTTATCCTAGAAATGCCAGCATTGTCTTTTGCCCATTTCTCTTGCTAACATCCTATTCTTTTTGGTGGTGCCTATCCAGC
Source organism: Gymnorhina tibicen (assembly GCA_013399875.1). Taxonomy (NCBI): domain Eukaryota; kingdom Metazoa; phylum Chordata; class Aves; order Passeriformes; family Artamidae; genus Gymnorhina; species Gymnorhina tibicen. The sequence continues at coordinate 1,636,693 of VXAZ01005702.1, read as the reverse complement.
ATGTGGGAGCAATCACAGTTATCTAGGCAAAATGAATGCTGGAGTAGCCTTGAAATACTTTCTCCCACTCTATCTCCACATTTGCTTACCTATCACATCATCAGGTAGATTGCTTTTACCATTATGCATGGCTTTATGAATAATGCTTTAGTGCTATGGTCTGCTCAATAAGGAATCAGTGCAAAGCATTATCTTTCTAATATGTGTGACTCAGAAATACGCTTTCTTACCTGTGTAAGAATTTGTTTCAGTTTTGAGTCCCATGCTATCTCAAGAGACAGAGTCCTGCAGCATAGCTGTCTGATGAATGATGCCGTGTGGAAAAGCAAAATGAGACAAAGCGTTTTTGTCATATGAAGTTGAATTATTGTGAGTTTCAATTAACAGCATTTTTTCTCTCTCCTGGAATGTGTAGATCTGAAATTCATGAAGATGAATTTGAATCTTTACAGCATTTGAAAAGCTGAATTGTTTCACCTGCTGTCCAAACATTCAGGATAAAAAAACCCCGATTTGCTGTCTGTGTTGTTACTCATCAGCAAACAGTATAACAAAGGGATGAGGTGGTTCTCAATTACTTCAGGATCATTGTGTAAATTTAGTAAAAAGCATTACGAAGTTAATCTTCTGGTTTAACTGGTGTAAATTAATTACATCAATGATATTAAAGGCCTTAACTGCAAACCCCAAAGACTCTAAAGCCAGATCACTGTCTCCTTGCAACCCTGTGTGTGTCCAGAAGATATCGAGCTTGCAAATATTGATGATGTTATGTTAATAAAGCAGTTACTAGGGTGCTTTTTTCTTAGGGCTCCTCCTCCTTAGATTCTAGAGAAAGATGCCTTTTTCACCTCACTATTTAGCAAGTTTTGGACTGATTTTCACAGGATGTTGTTACCCACATTTTATTCCAACAAATTACATGAGATACAAAGAAATTGTAGATAGAAAAATGTGTTTTATTTTGGTTTTAAGAAAACAGTTGCAGTGAAAAATGTGTGCACTACGGCAAGGTAGTTTTAGAAGTTAGGCAGTGTTTGTCTCTAGTACCTTGCTGCACTAAAGGTGTCATGCTTCTGTTTAAAGGTGTAGCTGCATTATTACCGATAAGTGGAAAGCTGGAGCTGACCATAGGTAAATGCAGCTGGAGTCCAAGACCAGCAGCCCCTGAAAGAAGGTGGGTTAAGATCATCAAGCTTGTAGAGAAGGCGTTAGGTTTGCATTTCATGTGGTTCTTTCTAGAAAACTCTTTTTGTAATAAAATTGGCATCAGTAAAGGAATTTTTCTGTCTCTGAGCGTTTTGCTGAGAACAGGACAAGGAAAACAATATTGCTACAAGTTATGGCAATGTGAATGTGTGTATTGCCAACCTTGAGCTTCAAAAAGCACAAGCCAAGCATCATAAAATCCTGACACTAGTTCAAATATTTTCAGCTTTTTAAAAAATTCACACATGTTATCTTCTTAACACTTCTACTTAGAGTTTTCACTTGACTGTGGGATCTGAGACTTTAGGAGAGATACCAAGATAAAAACCAAATATTCTTGTGGGAACTGGTAGAGTTATCTGTAATCAAACAACAGTGACTATAGTTAAATAAGTTAAGTTGGTTTTCCTTTACTTGGTTTTAACTACACTGTTAGGTGAAAAGCAAAAATAAGGGAAGTTACTACTGCAGAATGCTTTTATTGTTGAAAAGTTCCTAAAAAAATCTCAAAACTCTGTAGCATTACAAGGCAAAATGTAGAAAGAGAAAGGATTAGGACTAGAAATCCTATTTCCAGCTTCTGCAAGAAAAGAAGTGTATTAGTCTGGAAAGGAAGTGTGAGATAACACAGTTTTGATTTTTGACATTTAGAAATCACAGACTTTACTTGGCACCAGTCCTCAATTTCCACCTGCAGAACTCAATCAAAGGACTCTGCAAAGCACAGTAACTGTTTAATTTCTAAGTCTTATTGAACAATGTTGAGATTGCTTTAAACTCCAGGCTTTGGAAACAGTTGTGACAGCAAAAATGACCAAAAAAAAAAAAAAAAGTTCTTAGTATATGAAAGTATCCTACTGCCTATTTTTAAATTTTCAGTCTTGCAGGAGTTTCTGTTAAAGCCAAGGCAGATTATTTGGAATACATTGGCTAAAGATACTGGTTTGTACGTATGTTTGTTTGTTTTAACTAATTTGGAGTCATCATAATTTCCTTGTAGTAAATAATTGTTCTTAAAAATAAGCCCAGTTTTCTGAGATACAGTGGCAAGAAAAGCATTTCGTAGATAAAAATCCTTGCAGCCTAGAGACTGGTATTCAGGCATTCCCAGGTGAAATGAACTTTCACTGAGGAACTTGTGTGTTATTGTTGTTTATCTTACACATTATCTCTGTTTATAAAAAATGTAAATTCTAGGGGATTCTTCAGCTATAATAAATTTTAGATGTGTGACAGGATGTAACCTTCAGACTTACACAACTTTTTGACAATTGTAATATTGTCAGGCCAGCAGGGGAGAGGCTAAAGTCCTCTCCCTGGAAAGCTTCATGAGAGTATTACTTTTGGCTGTAGAAAAATCAAGATTTTTCTCAAGATTTTCTGAAAAATCTCAGTATCAGTTCTGCATCCACCCACCCTCAATTAGTTCATAATTGTTAGAAATGTATCATAGAATCATTAATTTCGGAAAAGACTTCCAAGGTCATCTAGTCCAACCTTTGACCAAATACCATCTTGTCAATGAAACCATGGAACTAAGTGCAATTTCCTGCTGTTTCTTGAATGTTTCTAGGGATGATGACTCCTCCACTTCCCTGGGCATCCTGTTCCAGTGCTTAATCAGACGTTCAGAAATTCTTTCTCATGTTCAACCTGAACCTGGCCTTTTCCTCATCCTTGGTGACAGTGTTCCCCCCATGTCTAATAAAGGATGGAGGTTTTCTTTGGGTCTCCTTTTGTTTTTAACGCATTTATAAAAACATTTTTTTATTATCTTTCACAGCAGTGGCCAGACTGAGTTTTAGCTGAGCTTTCATCTTTCTAATTTCATCTCTACATGACCTAATGACATCCTTGTAGTCTTCTGGAGCTGCCTGTCCTTTTCCAAAGATCATAAACTGTCTTTTTAGTCTGAGTTCTAGTGAAAGCCCCCTGTTCAGCCAGGCCAGTCTTCTTCCCTGCAGGCTCCTCTTTTGGCACACAGGGATGGCCTATTCCTGAACCTTTAAGATTTCCCTGTTAATGTATCTCCTTCCTCACCTGACCCTTCTGAAGAGCTTGTATTCATCCATTGCACCACTCTGGCCATGAGAGTCATCCCACCACGTTTCCATGATGGGGACGATATCCTACCTTTCCTGCTGCACCATGGCTTCCAGCTCCTCCTGTTTGCTATCCATACTGTGCACACTGGTATAGAATTTTGTCATTTGCCTTTTTTTCTGATTTTTGCAGAGAAATAATTTGTAGTTCAAAATATGGAGCGTGTGAAAGGTGGGTTTGGCACAGTCATGTGGATTATGTGACTAGTTGCAAGTTAGAATGAAATTTAACTGGAGACTCCTAATGAACTCATAGGGAGAAGGATGAGGCCCATATTTTTCACTGCCTAATGATGCTATTAAATTTGCCTTACAAAGGTAGCTGGACAATTTACATCTGGTTTTATGGTCTGTAGGTAGGTACTGTTACTTTGTAGGTCTGTATCCTGTTATTATCCTGTATGGCCTATAGACAGGTATAATACCCATTATTATGACCTTCCACAGCAGCCTGGGCTGCAGGGATGTTACAGCAGTAGAATTTAGTATCTTAAGAGGCAGAGAAAGTTAAGTATCAGAATAAAACCCCAGAACTTCATAAGAACAGATTTCATCTTGACTCATCAGCTGTTAGGAAGGATCACACAAGTATCTGGTCTGGAGGCCAAAGGATTTTGGAAGTGTTGGGAGACTTTGAGGCAGCCTTGAAGACATGTCGAGAAAACAAGGAAGGATTGTATAGGCACGGTAGTAGCAAGCAGAAATGCAAAGAAGACCCAAGCCCGCTGCTGAATGGCTTTGGCAAATTAGGTCAAGAAAAGGCTCACATGCCTGATGTCTTCTTTGCTTTGGTCTTAACAGTTTAAGTTAGGTGCAAGTTCCTTTGACAGGAATCAGCAGCAAAACAAATGGCAAGCCACTAACAGCAGAGTAGGGTCAACTTACAAACCTGTTTTAGAAACTGGACACATACAAGCAGGTAAGGTGTGACAGAAAAATTGGCTGGAAAAAACCAGAACAGATTTACCAAGGTTAAACTGTGCTCCATTGTCTCGTATCATGAAACAACTTAGTCAATACAGGATGGGAGTATTTTGAACAACATCTACCATAATTTTAGCAAGTCATTTGTCATGGTCTCCCACAACACCTTTGTTGACAGCCTGGTAAGACGTACTTCAGATAAGTGCCACAAGTTGTGTGGAGAACTGGCTAGGCTGCTGAGCTCAAAGTTGTTGTTGCCTAGTGGCTCAAAGTCAAATTTGGAACTGGCCATGTGTGGAGTTCCTCAGGGATGGACACTGGGTTTGATACTGTTCAATATCTATATAAACAATTCGCGTGGAAGGTTTGAATACACTTGTGCTAGGCTTGCTGATGATGCAAGACTGGGAAGAGAAGTAGAACATGAGAAGGAAAAGCTGCCATACTGAGGCATTGACAGGCTGAAATCTGGCTCAACAAGGTTTTAAAAGAGATGAATGTGAAGTTCTGCACATGCTGTGGAATAATCCCAAACAGCAATACAGATGAGGGTCTGGCTGATTGGAGTGAAGTGCAGCTGAGAAAGACCTGTGAGTCTCAGTACAGAGTAAGCTGGACATGACCCAGCAACGCAGCTTTGCAGCAGTGAAAACAAACAGTCTATTGGGCTGCAATACAATTGGGAGATCAAAGGGATGTGATTCTTTCATGCTACTTGGTGCTTGATATGCCATAGCTTGAATACTGTCCAGTTTTGATTCTTCAGTTCAGGAGAGATTGAAAAATGAAAGAGGGTTTGGTGAATGTGTCACCAAGATGCTTAGACCATTAGAGAGCTTGATATATAAAGGAAGTATGAAGAAATTTGGTTTATTCAGCCTAGGGGAGTGAAGGCTTTGTCTGGAATGAATCAGTTTTCCAATTTCTAGAAGGTAGTTACAGATAAAATGGAAGAACTCTCGCATGACTATGCAGTGATAAGATAAAGGCAACAAGCATGAACGGTGTCAGGGCACCTCCATCTGATTATGGCGAGACAGAGAACCATGAGAACCCATGTGCTGACAGAGAAGTGGTAGGATCCTGTTCACTGGAAATATTAAACCTCTATTCACAGGTACCTGCACAACCTGATACAAGGCCCTGATTACAACAGAAGGTTGGATCAGATGAATTGAAACCCCATATGAGAAGTTTCAGCATCACTCAAACCAGATGAGTTGCGCACACACATACACACAGGCAAAAGCTGAGTTTACTCTTAAGACTTTGGGATTACAGTCAAAGTAAATGCATAATGTGGGTGTGTTATTGTGCAAGCTATGCAAGACTGATATTAAGGCTTCTGAAAAGCTGGCTCAGGCCATTTATAAGCTGGGCCAGTAAAGTTATCTGCTTCATAACAGCCAGCTTAACAGCTACTGTTTTCTTACAATTTTTTTATCATTAATGATACTTTGAACTGTAATAAGAAGTAATAAAGAATCACTCATATCCAGCATTATACAGGAAATTGAAGACTGTGGGATTTGATCTTGTTGGATTCCCTTCATGTCATTGTCTGAAAGACCCATGTTGTCATTATTGGAAGAGAAGACACTGGTGAGAGATAAAATCCATAGTGATGATATTTACTAATGAAATAGGTTTAGAGATCCAGTATAGGAAAGACCTTGAGGGACATGAAAGTTGTCTTGTCCCAAAGAGATGGGTGGATCAGTGACTGTCAGAGATGGCTAAATGTGTGGTTCCTTTTTTCTGACATTATGACAGGCAAAATTTATTGTAGTGAATTTATCTTGTACTTTGGGCACTCAGAAACAGTGAAAATAAACCTTATTGCATAGCTGTTTTTTTATAGGAAGGAAACATTTTATTTTGAGTAGTCTGTAGTACTGCATAATCTGTGATGAAAGCAAACGTGGGTGGAAATTTTTTCACTGAGACTAATATTTCACTAGCTGTGTTACTGGAGTGTGCTGGGGGGGTTTTTTGGTGTTTTTTTTTCCTTAAGCCTACGGTTGAAACATTTATCTCTGCACAAGTGTGCTGAGCATATATCTTTGAATATGGTATCAATACGTCCTGACCCAGATGAAAGCTTCTTAAGTCAGTTTTTTTTGCTCAATCCTGGTTTTGCACATTAGCAGTGAACAGGATTATTCTTTAGTCTGCCATTCAAGCTGTTCAGAGGAAAAAAAAAAAGAAAAAAAGGAGAGGGGAGAGAACAGATTCTGAATTTTTCTGTCTGACAAGGGACCAGCAGGATGGTGACCCAAACTTCCCACACCACTAAAAACAACTGCTTCTAACATGTATTACAGAGCAGCCAACTGACATACTAGAAAACAGCAAAAAACATATTTTGGATATTTTTTCCACCTTGAATGACAATTGAAATACTCATTAGGGTGTAATTTCAGCATTATGTTTGAAGACATCTTCTAGAGGAACACTAGCACAGAATTGTCTTGCCCTGATCCTGCCCTCTGGGTCTTGTGTGAAAGGATTTTCCTAACTCTGCTTGTGATTACCTAGGCTGCTCCAGTAAGGGAGAATTCAGTGCTGTTGTGTAGCAGTGGATCAATAACTCTGGAAAGCAGAGATAGACTTCTGTTTATCCCTGGGATGTATTTAATGCTGGCCCTGGCAGGCTAGATTTCCCCACGATGTGTCAGTTTTCCTTGGTGGTCATTCTGAGATTTGCTTCCTGAAGGGTGAAGGCAGAGCGTGGTCATCTTTAATTTTGGTCTGTATGTGGGGACCAGGACCTGAAGTGAGTGAGAATTAGAGCCAGTTGAAGCAATGGCTTTTGTGTTGGTGTGATAATAATTGAATGTTCAGAACTGCTTCTACATCTCAGGCTCTGAGGTAGGATGAGAGATGAACTTTTGGGGACACACCATATCTGTTGCACCATGATTGAACTTGCTACATAGTCAGCAATAAGGCAGAAGTCTGTGGCTTAGCCTCTCTTTCCTTTTTAGTGGTTGCAGCTCATTCCCTGTCTGGAAAGACTTTCAGACAGGCTCAAAGCCAGGGCTCCACCCAAAGGCCACCATTAGGCCACTGAAATGTCACCATTCCAGCCTGGTACAAAGCCACCCTCTCCTGCTTTGCAATGATGTCAAAGGCATTTCCACTCTGGAACCAGAGTTTGTCAATTTCTACTCAGCTCTTCAAAACATGGTTTTACTTATCCATCTCCTCTTTCCGTTTATCCAGGCTGAGACCTGTAGGTATTCAAGCTGTACTGTTTGGTTTAGCAATTAAATGCAAATGATTGATTCCCATTTCCTCTGTATGGTTTTGTCATTCACTGTAGCACTAAAGTTGTCTGAAGTATTTCACTGCACCCTGCTTTGTCTTCAAATGGACAGGAATCCAGCACATAGCAGAAAGAAGTAAAGTTCCTAGCCATAAGACTCTGTTTATGAAGTATATTTGGCACTGATAAAATTTAACTTGTGGCAAAAAGAACACTGAATTTTCTTCAGCAGGCAGCAAAGTTCCCTCATCTCATTTTTCTCACTGCAGAGAGTTTGTTTTATTCCTCCTTTGTCTCCAGCACTGATCTCTTTCATCCTGATATGGAGGATGAAAGTATGCATCCTGATTTGTTCTGCTGAAGTAGCAGGGGATTTCAGCATCCTGACTCTGAAATGTATTATGCCTGACTTCTGTTTGGATGTGTGGAAAAGGACATTGCACAAGGGGCCTCTTCCCACCAGAATACTCCACAAGGGGCTTGGTGTAATTGCAGTTCTTGCGTTTCCCTGAGAACAAAGTCTTTTAGCTTCTTCCCCAAATATTCTGTGGAAAGATAAATGTAAGGCAAATGTTCTCACTGCACCAGCTAAAGGAACTGTTTAGCTGTGGAAAGAACCTTGAACAGCTCTCCTGAAGAGGCAGGTCTCTTCCTATTGTACCCCTATTCTGCGTGATTTTGCCTTTGAAGTTCTGAGTGGACTGCGGCAATCCTTCATTATTCCATCTGAGACCACCAGAATTTCATGGGCTGAATTAATGTCAAGCATAGGTAGTTCTTGTTCTGGATGAAGTGGTGCACTTTCTTTGTAAGAGAGAAGCAACAATATGTTTATCAATAAACACAGAGATTTAACAAGGCTTGACAGTAAATGCGACAGTGGTTAGCAAAATTCATTGACAAAGGTGCATTTGATTTTTTACTGCATAGAGGACAAGGTCAGGCAAAAGTATCAGGGAGACCCTCTGACTGAGTCATAAGGTTCAGAAAGGACCCCTTCCATTGTAAACTCCTTCTCAGAGGGGAATTTACATGTATCTGGATCCAGACTTAGTCCCAGACTTGGTCAGTGCTTTGTGTCTAAATGTGCACGGTCATTCCTTTGTATTAGTTAGCTAAGATTTCCAAGTTTAGCATGCTACTAATCACTGAGAATCTGCTGCAGCAAGGAATCTCTCAGCGTCAAAGAGTAACCTTGAGAGGCATCTGTACTCAAGGGTGGATCCTTCTGTGCAGGAGAGCTCAGCAGGTCCTGGACTGTCCACTGTTACGGAGTCACAGTTATGGACATATTTACAGACTGACTACAGAGTTTAGTTACCTCCAAACTTAGCTTGAGTCAGACTTTGACCAGCATTATTGTTTGGGGAAGGAGAGTGTGTGTGTGTGGGGTGGCTGTTGCTCAAAATAGACCTTGGCTATTGTGTAACCTGTCTCCCCTGAATCCACTATGAGTCAGATGCAGCTATCACAGCCAGACACATTCCTTGCCATCACTGCTGGTTGGAACGGGTTGAGCAGAGTTATGGGAAATAAAGGCTGGGCAGCTGGGTGGAGCACACCATCACAATTCTGAGTGGTTCTGACAATACATGAAGTACTAAAAAAAAATCATTCAGCTTGGTGTGTCTTCAAAATTGTGATGTCCTACATGGAGTAACAATAACATCAGTCTCTCTTACCCTCATTTATTTTGCAGCATGCAAAATGCATTTGTCCTAAAAGAATTCAATTTTCTTTAATCTGAAAATGTAGACCTAGAACGTGGCCTAAATCTTGAAAATTTTCAGACTTTTAAGTGGAAATTGCCACCTCAAACAAAATTATGAGACCTTATATCTTCACTGAATCTTTTTCCCATGAAAAAACTTTGCTTTGAAAGATTTGTAGACTGTTCTAGAAATGGCATTTCCAAATAACTGATTCTAGAATTCTATGTTATTCCAGTAAGAATAGAATATTCTCTATTATATCAGCAGGGAAAAAAAAAAAGTTTGCACCAAAGGAATCTGAATTACTTGAATGAAATACAGAATAGTTAATGAATAGTATCTTCCAGGGAATTAAAATCCCCCATATCCTGATATTAAAATTTTCTTTTATTCATATAACCAATTCTAATCATTCACAGACAAAATTTCAAATCATTGCATGAGCACTTACTTGGAGTCTTCCAGGCAAATTCCCTTGCAGCAATTTGGAAGCTTTTCATAACAGGTAAGAAGAATCTTCTTCAGCGGCATCAGATCTACTAAAAAAGGTAAAAAAAGATCTACTAAAAAGGTGTCTTTTGCTTTCAGCAAGAAAGTTATATGGTGGGGAATCAGACTGCAGAGGTGAGTTGGAAAGTTACGTAAAAGATCACGCACCAAGATCCTAACTCAATATAAGTAATGTAATTTGAGGCTGATTTTGGAAAATGCTGAGCATCTGCAGAGCTGTTGAGTTTCAGCTGGCATTTTGCTCCTTGCTTTTGAAAACTGCAGAAAGCCTGCTAGGTCATGCAAATAGAAAGCAAAGCACCTAAGTTCAGTTTTTAAGGTCATGATTTCAGGAGTACACACTGGTAGATGTGGGTATCCAGATTCTCTTTTTATAAAATAAGCCTGTGTTTTCCATAATGTGACACAGTGCTGGAGCATTGGCTCTATAAGTGAAAAGGGAAAGCAAAATGGAAAAATCCTAAGTGAGACTTTCCTTAGAGTATGCCACTGTTTCTCCAGCTAAAAGAAACCTAAGCCAAACCAAAAGCAAACAAGGAAACCAACCCCCCAAACAGATAAATAAATAACCCAACCAAAACTCCAGAGCTGTTTCATGGCATTTATGTCACAGGCATTACAACTCAGTATTAAGTGGTGCTATGTTGTCTGACAACCTTCTTTTATTAGTATGTTCTTCAATAGTGTAAACCATCAACTTTTTTTAGATTTTTAATTTTTTTTTTCAAAATGTATCAAATTATTTCTGCTTTGGCTCAGTATGAAATAGTGCAGTTAATCATAAAGGACAAACTAGCTTTAACAAAAAATGTTTGGGACATTGCAAAATGATAGAAAATACGTAAGTTCTGAGGAAATATGGGAACCTGTCAGAACACACACGGTTTTCACTGTTTATATTCCTGTAATGACATTTTTTATATCTGTGCCTAAACAAAGTATATAGCTGTTTCATAACATTCAAATACAAGGAAGGGTAAGGGATGAAATCCAAACCTTACCTCTGAAATTCCTTGCTTTTCTGAATTTATGTTGGGCTTTTAACTTTATTATGAAGTCATTACAGTTTATCATGCCAATAGGTGTAGAGGGAGTGTAAACCACAGACCATTGATGGAATAAACCATGCATTCACAGTAAGTATCACGCTAAACATTCTATGAAAAATTGAACATATGCATGAAGTGCTTCTTTGTTCAAACAACAATTCTTGCTTCCTCAGTCTTCTATACCCAAAGGCACTTATACACACTAGGCTGAATACATTTAAACTACCTTATAACCATGCTGGAAAGAAAGAACTGTATAAAGCAGTTACGAACAGCTGGTTCCAATGTGTTTCTCTCTCAGCTTATTTTGACAGATGAGACTGATCATAATAGAATTAAAGTAGAGAAAGGCTATGTCTAGATAAGCAAGTGAATCTGCAGAGCAAAACCCTGTGGCCACCCTCTGTTTGTGGGGAAGTTCCTTCACACCAGCTCTGAAATATATCTTCTGGCTTAATTTCATCCTGAAGGGGATACAGATCATCAGTTCTGAGACTGTCATCTTAAGTGAGGCAAAGACAGAAGGACTGAGAGCTTGGCTTCAAAAGTACACCCTGGGCCACACACAGTCAGTGGTGCAGACTTACCTGGACTGCAGGTTTTTGAGTCGAAAAGATCCAAAGACCAGCATTCAAAGCAGTAACCCAGTGTAATAACTTATTTTAAAAATTAAGACTCCTTAGAATGACACTGACAAAAGTTAAGGTTGACATGAATATGACATGGCCTTCTGGGATGGATTTGGGATCAGCTGCCTTAACCTAACAGATGAGTTAGGTTAAGGCAGATGATGTGATTTCTGTCTGGTAAATGCTTGACATGGCTTTGGTGCAGTGTGCTGGTACATTCCTTGGCGTGGTTAGAGTCTTGTCCAGTGATAAGTGGTTTCCCAGGAAATTGCCATACCATTAGCACAGTGTTATTATGGTGTCTTGCAAAATGGAATGGAAGAAATTGCCATATATTCAGTACAAAGTTGTTATGGTGTCTTGCAAAATGTAATGGAAATGAACCTAAATAACTGGTCTATAAAACGACTTCTGAAACACTCAGCTTTTTACAGAGACTGAAATGTTTTCTAGAGAATGATGGGAACTTCCATATTATGTAGGGCAATTTGTATGTCTGCTGCCGTGTTTTTAACATATACTTCAGAAGAGTAGCTACTATAACAGTAAAATATATTTTATTTTCCTTTTTATTTTTTTTTAGCTGTTGTACCTTCCTATTAAGTCATAGTTGTGCTTGGACTGTGATGATTTATATTTTTTCTATTGCTCTTGGAACTAGAGCCTCAGCTGTGTACCATGATGGCAACCTATTGAAATACCTTCTATGAAACGTACTAATTATCTTGCTTTTAAACTCACTTTTTACTTTGCTTGCTCTCTTGAAGAATTGAGGAATTATAGGATTATAGGATAATTCAGATTGAGAGGGTGCTCTGGATTTCCAGCCTCCCATTATATTAGTAGTAATTTTTACAGTTTTGTTTAAAAACAAAGATGGAAGTGAGATACTTTTTCTGCAAAACTACCTAGCTGTATCACAGTGTTTCAGAGAAGTTCTGTGAAGTGCTGTCTTCTCTCTTCTGAAAAAAACTATGCATTTCCAGTGGTGGATTTTAAGAAAATCAATCTGCTTACCTTATCAAGATAAGGTGACCTCGTCACGATCTCAAAATATCTGTGTGGAGAAAACCACGGTTCTTTAATCTCGGCAGAAAAGGGTGTAACAAGATCAAGTGTCCAGAAGCTGAAATGAGAAAAATTCAGATTTTAAAAAGGCAAATTTTAATAATTTCTATATTTAATCATTATAGCAACTTATTACAGGATACTTTGAATAATATATCAAATGAAGTATTTAAATAAAAAATTAATGCATTTTGAAAACTTTGTATTCTAATTCAGAAGTTATGGGCTGATGTACAGATTTCTGCACCAAAAATCAATGGTCTGTGCTAAGAAATCAGTGTGGATAATCAAAAGTGTCTCTTACGTGCATCAATGTTGTATATACTCTTATTAGTGGCTTTTCTGTTTAAATTCCATATTGTCCCTGAATTTCAAGCTGGTTTTAGGATCCTGACAGTCATTATAGAACAATTGCAAACACAGCTGAAATTGTGGGTATGATAAGCAAGGATAAATGGATCACCTGACATATAAAAGATACTTTGCTAGTTACTGTGAAATTTAGCGGAGTAGAAGAGCTCTGAGCTGTTTCAATGATCACAGCCATGTTTTCAGCGTTAGACCAGGTAGTTTCCTTGCAATTCTACCACTGGAACTGGCAATGTACACCTGGATTAGCAGCTGGAGGAGAAAACAGTTGTTTGACTCAACCAAGCCCATGAGACTGCATTATCACATAGGCTGTGACAGTACAAAAGAGCTGTTTTAAGTAGTATGGACTTGGGGAGACATGGGCGTTCTTAGTTCTGCCTTTTGTGCCTTGGAACTGGGCAGTAGAAGGCTGCTGAGGAGAGAGGCTCATGATGTGTCTTGGGGCACTTTGGAAATGGTGGGAGTACTCAGGGCTCCACAAAGTCACATTTTCTGCTTTGTGAAGTAAAAGCTATCTGAGCAGTGGTGGTAATAACTCACTCAAACATCTCTGATGAAAGAATCAAGACTCTCGTAAATTCCATGAACCTGTAAATGACCCTGGGTCAGTTTTTGTGTATATGCCCATCCTGCCCTGTAATGGTGCAAGCCTTGACGTGTTCAGGTGATTCACAGACCAGACTATTTTCAAAGATCATTGCATGAAGGAGTGTGTGAGTAAGAACACAGTCTGATGGCCACAGCCAGTGATGCCATGGTTACGAGTAGTAAACAGAAAGATACTTTTAAGTAAGTCATAAGCCTTCAGAAGTTTCCGATATTGACTTACCAGAGGCTTTGTCTTGCTGATATTTCCCATATGGTGGGCTGCTGTCAAAGCAGTGGGGCTATATGGGAAAATAGTGGATTCTTCAGCTTTGCACCTCCAGCCTTCAGTCCCCATTTCTTATCAAAACAGAAGAATGTGCTTTCAGGTTATCTGACAAAATGAAAAAATGGAAAATTCTTATTTCTTTAGGACAATAAAGACAGAATTAAATTAGAGAAATGCTGTGTCTGCATTTGCAAGTGACACGGCCCAGTAGAAATGAATCTTTAGAGTGAAACCTTTCCCATCATTCTCAGTTTGCAGTGAGGTTCCTTTGTACTTTTGTTGGAATGCATTAGTTGTGCTTTTGAATTGCATCTTCTGACTTAATTTCTTCCAAAAGGAATTGCTTCCATTTGGTGACATCAAATGCTTTTTAAAACCACACATACATATTTGGGAAAAATATTAAAGGATGAAATTTGAAATTAGTCTGGTTCCCTCCCATGCCCTGGGAATGTCAGCTATAAGGAAAGGTAAAATGAGCTGGCCCAGCAGAAGTTATTTCACCGAGATAGATAGTATTGCTGATGTATTAAATTACTGCTCCGTGTGAGCCTGGATGGGAGCATCTGGCTGTGGCAGACTGTCAGGCAAAGGGTAGAGCTTTTATTTTTCCGGCAATATCTGCCAAGTGCTTGTGCTCAGTTCTGATCTGGGCAGGGGTCACTCCTGTAGTTCTAGGGACTGGGTCAGAAATGGGATTAGTGCAATGATTTGAAATGCCATGTGCTGCTTGTGCCAGAGGAAGCCGTCAAACTAGATTTTGTGCTGTCATCAACAGCTGTCATGACTGTTTCCTTAAATCTGTGTTTGGAAGGGCATTTATGTAGCCTTAAAGTCGTGATTATGGTTAAAATTTGTTAAGTCAACTCAGACTAGAGTGAGTTGTAGTGGAGGGGGCCTTAGAACTAGGTTTAAGTACATTATAGTAAGAATTATTTTTACTTTATTTCTGTGCAGAAAAGCTATACTTCAGTGGTTTTAGTGTCTCTTTAATAAAGCAAAACCAGAAGTTATGTCTTTGGAGGGACCAAAGGAAGGGAACAAATAAATGGTATTTTTCTCGTGTGGCTGATAATGACTTGTGCCTGTCATTGCTATTCCCTGTTTATCTGACCTATTAATGGAGGGCAAAATTCCAAAGAAATGTTTAATTAACATTTGTAATTAGTATTACAAAAGACCCTGCTTTATAGAACAGGCAGCCCAGAGAGGAGGGTCAGGAAAAGACAAGCTCTTCACCCTGTAATTATTGCAGCTCTCCGTGGTGCTCTCATTCATCTCATTAGCATCACAGTGGGATGGTGCCCACTGCAGGCTACTGGCAGGTGTCTAACTGCCTTTCTCCTGGGGAGACTTCTACAAAAGAGGTCCTGATCTGCAAATAAGTTTGAAAGCTTGCCAGTGGAGTTCCTCATTCAAACTTCGAGGTCTCCTGCTTCCAAAACACCCTAAAGACTTTCAATTTCAATAAACAGTTATGTTCTGGGAAAGTGCTTGCTTTTTAGCTGTGGAAGAGAGAGGGGAGAAATTGAGGTTTGTCTAGCAAAATATACTACTTAATTAACATGTTCCATTAAAAAAAATAAAATAAGCTAGCTAGAAGGGAATTGTGGCTGGATAAACAAAAGGAAAACCTGAGTCATCACTTGAAAAACACTGAAAAGCAATCAACCCATAAAAAAGGCATCTGTCAATTTTCTGTGTGTGAGTAAAGCTTTTCTTCTTCTGGAATGTCTTTCTTCTTCAGATTAAATTAAAACAACAATCATATCAAGTATTCTAGTTCAGAAATGATAGTATATATTTAATGGAAGAAAAAAATAATTTGTTTTTGCTTCTTTGTAAAACATATAAAAATGACATTATTCAGTCCTGTGACATTCAGGTTTTTCTTAAATCCCCAACTCCTGTATTTACACAAGACCCTTGCCTTTGAATGAAAAGTAATTAGAGAGTTTCTAGCCATAGAAGCATTTAAGAAATACCAAGATAACACAAAGTAAGGAAAAAAAAACCCCTATAAACTTTTCCTTTTATGTTGAAGATAGTACATTATTTAAAGCCAATCTCATGTTTTTTGAAGATACAGTTTATTTTATTTTACTTTTTGGGTATGGTGTAACTGAGTTTTTTATTACAGCTGTAAGTAATGAGGCAATAAACATTTACAATATATGGCATGAATGAAGTCAGCAAGTACTCAATGTTTGAAAAAGTCCTAAATCAGGTGCACATCCCACTTATTTTACTGGAATTGCTCTTGTAACGAAGTTTGTCAGCTTCGGTATAATGTTTACAATGATGATTAGAGGACCATTATAAATATGCATAAGAGCTAAATTAAACCTACCTCTACTAAAGAGCTTGTATACAAAAGGATACTGAAGGTGATGTTTGGAACAGCAGTGCAAGAGTTAGAAAATGTTCATTTGAATCTTGCTGGCTGGATTGCCTATAGTGAATCATCAAAATCAGATGACCTGTGATTTTTGAGAACACATTGTTCAGTTTGGTGAAAGGAATCAATGCTGCATTTATTTACTGCTGACGGAGCAGATATTGCTGCATTTTTAAGAGCTCTAATCACAGCCAAGCAGATTTTGAAGAAGTTTGTTCAAATATTGAATAGAAAGGTGGTCTCTACCTTGAAACAGCTAGGACAGGAGGTGGTTGACAGAGATGGAAAACAAGGAAAGAATGAGTGAGCATAGGTTTGCAAAAAAGAAAAAGAAATACATGAACCAGTGCTGTACTTTAGAAGCATTTTTAAGACATCTATGAAATAAAATACTGGGATAGTTTTGCAGATATTTACTGATACTTGTTTTTAAAGTAAAATAATGAAACTATGAAAATTCACATCATGGTTTGATTGAAGGCACTTGTCAACTTTCTGGCAGTGAGTAAGAGATGCGAACGATAACCAGCAGTGTAGAGACTGTCACATTCTAGTGTATATTTAAGAAGACAAACTTTTGTACTTAGGGAAGCGATATGAACTTTTAAAAGCTACTTGATTAAGTCCAAAGATTTACTATTCAGAGTCTGGCTTTCCATCCCTTTAAGTAGAGGAGCTTGAGCTCAGGAGTGAAAACTAAAAATAGGTGTATCCATGAAAATCTGCCCCAGACTGCAAATAATTAAAAGGCTTGATTTACCAGTGAGACACACACTGAGCATGCAGCTCCTAAACTCACTGATTGACCTCTGTCCTTTTACAGAGCTGCCTCCAGGGAACCGCTCTCCCAGTGTGAAAAATCTGTTACATGGATTACATAGTTGAAGTCTAATGTTTGCTTTCGAGCAAGAATAGGAAAACTGAGGGGAAGTGTCTTGTGTTTGTGTGAAAGAAACTTTACATTTGTCTAAAAGTCCTTAAAGATCAGGTACATAATTCTAACCCTCTTTTTCACTGAGTACAAGCCAATATACTTTAAAAGTATAGATCAAATATACTGTATAATTTGTGCTAGTTCAGTCTGTTTCTTTTTTTTAATAAATAGAGGCAATGCTACTTGCTTACATGAACGGCTACTATGAAGTTTAAGTGTAGAGCACTTGGAGGTTTATTTCTTATAAAAGGAGATAAACATCATCCCAATCTTCATTTGTATTATTAATTTTTTTTTTATTTTTAAAGAAATCATAGCCTTTTCCTCAAATGGCTCTTAGCCTTTCTGTCTAGCTTGGCTTACAGATTTAGTAGTCCTTATCTTCTAATGGTCCCAGCAAACCTAGGGGCCCCTTCAGATACACATTTTCTTAAATTTGTTTTTCTATCTTTTCACCAGGTATTATAGGTATATATATGGCTTGAATTCTGCCAGGATCAGGCAAAGCGTGATGAGAGAAAGAAAAAAGGAAAGAGAATGCTAGGGTTCTGTCCTTTAAAATTCTGGGCAAAGGAGGAAGAAACCCATATTCGTATAACTGAAGAGTATGTGACAATGTTTTAACAAAGTGCACTGAAAGACTTTTGACTAGAGGAGGATTTTAAGGAGAGGATACAAGATTTCTCTTGATTTTTGTCTGTATGCCAGCTATACTTATTCCAGCACTCTTGATTGTGGTAAGATTTGTTATTGTTGTTTTCTGTGCATGTGGATTAATTGCTTTTCCTAAACTGAATAAAAGTCAAGCTGGTGGTGGGTTGTTTTTACTATTTGTCATCAGTGATTTTGGTTTTTTTCAAATTTCTGTAAGTCACTGGAGATGCAGCAGAGTGTCCAGGTCACTGGACCCAGAGTTGTAACACCAAACCTTNTACATTATTTAAAGCCAATCTCATGGTTTTTGAAGATACAGTTTATTTTATTTTACTTTTTGGGTATGGTGTAACTGAGTTTTTTATTACAGCTGTAAGTAATGAGGCAATAAACATTTACAATATATGGCATGAATGAAGTCAGCAAGTACTCAATGTTTGAAAAAGTCCTAAATCAGGTGCACATCCCACTTATTTTACTGGAATTGCTCTTGTAACGAAGTTTGTCAGCTTCGGTATAATGTTTACAATGATGATTAGAGGACCATTATAAATATGCATAAGAGCTAAATTAAACCTACCTCTACTAAAGAGCTTGTATACAAAAGGATACTGAAGGTGATGTTTGGAACAGCAGTGCAAGAGTTAGAAAATGTTCATTTGAATCTTGCTGGCTGGATTGCCTATAGTGAATCATCAAAATCAGATGACCTGTGATTTTTGAGAACACATTGTTCAGTTTGGTGAAAGGAATCAATGCTGCATTTATTTACTGCTGACGGAGCAGATATTGCTGCATTTTTAAGAGCTCTAATCACAGCCAAGCAGATTTTGAAGAAGTTTGTTCAAATATTGAATAGAAAGGTGGTCTCTACCTTGAAACAGCTAGGACAGGAGGTAGTTGACAGAGATGGAAAACAAGGAAAGAATGAGTGAGCATAGGTTTGCAAAAAAGAAAAAGAAATACATGAACCAGTGCTGTACTTTAGAAGCATTTTTAAGACATCTATGAAATAAAATACTGGGATAGTTTTGCAGATATTTACTGATACTTGTTTTTAAAGTAAAATAATGAAACTATGAAAATTCACATCATGGTTTGATTGAAGGCACTTGTCAACTTTCTGGCAGTGAGTAAGAGATGCGAACGATAACCAGCAGTGTAGAGACTGTCACATTCTAGTGTATATTTAAGAAGACAAACTTTTGTACTTAGGGAAGCGATATGAACTTTTAAAAGCTACTTGATTAAGTCCAAAGATTTACTATTCAGAGTCTGGCTTTCCATCCCTTTAAGTAGAGGAGCTTGAGCTCAGAAGTGAAAACTAAAAATAGGTGTATCCATGAAATTCTGCCCCAGACTGCAAATAATTAAAAGGCTTGATTTACCAGTGAGACACACACTGAGCATGCAGCTCCTAAACTCACTGATTGACCTCTGTCCTTTTACAGAGCTGCCTCCAGGGAACCGCTCTCCCAGTGTGAAAAATCTGTTACATGGATTACATAGTTGAAGTCTAATGTTTGCTTTCGAGCAAGAATAGGAAAACTGAGGGGAAGTGTCTTGTGTTTGTGTGAAAGAAACTTTACATTTGTCTAAAAGTCCTTAAAGATCAGGTACATAATTCTAACCCTCTTTTTCACTGAGTACAAGCCAATATACTTTAAAAGTATAGATCAAATATACTGTATAATTTGTGCTAGTTCAGTCTGTTTCTTTTTTTTAATAAATAGAGGCAATGCTACTTGCTTACATGAACGGCTACTATGAAGTTTAAGTGTAGAGCACTTGGAGGTTTATTTCTTATAAAAGGAGATAAACATCATCCCAATCTTCATTTGTATTATTAATTTTTTTTTTATTTTTAAAGAAATCATAGCCTTTTCCTCAAATGGCTCTTAGCCTTTCTGTCTAGCTTGGCTTACAGATTTAGTAGTCCTTATCTTCTAATGGTCCCAGCAAACCTAGGGGCCCCTTCAGATACACATTTTCTTAAATTTGTTTTTCTATCTTTTCACCAGGTATTATAGGTATATATATGGCTTGAATTCTGCCAGGAACAGGCAAAGCGTGATGAGAGAAAGAAAAAAGGAAAGAGAATGCTAGGGTTCTGTCCTTTAAAATTCTGAGCAAAGGAGGAAGAAACCCATATTTGTATAACTGAAGAGTATGTGAAAATGTTTTAACAAAGTGCACTGAAAGACTTTTGACTAGAGGAGGATTTTAAGGAGGGGATACAAGATTTCTCTTGATTTTTGTCTGTATGCCAGCTATACTTATTCCAGCACTCTTGATTGTGGTAAGATTTGTTATTGTTGTTTTCTGTGCATGTGGATTAATTGCTTTTCCTAAACTGAATAAAAGTCAAGCTGGTGGTGGGTTGTTTTTACTATTATTTGTCATCAGTGATTTTGTTTTTTTTCAAATTTCTGTAAGTCACTGGAGATGCAGCAGAGTGTCCAGGTCACTGGACCCAGAGTTGTAACACCAAACCTTGTAACTGATCCCGGTAGGAAGGAAGGATGAGCCCAGAAGTTCAGAGCAAACGCGTGCAGACCCTTGGCAACACCCGCAAGCTGAAAGCTGACCTGGAAACAGGAAGATGTGGTAGATCTGTAAAAGCTTTTTGATAACCTACATCTAGAAACCATTCATACACATGAGGAGAGAGCAGAAGTACAGAAACATTTAAACAGAAAAAAAAAATTTAAAAAATCATGAAAAGCACTAACAGTGATAGTAAAATAAGGAATATAGAGTGGAATAGACTTTCTTTATTTAACTTTTCCAACTGCTTTCCTTTGGCCTATGTGAAAGTTCATTTTCCTTTAATATGTATCATTTTCAGACACAGCAGTGATATAATTAGTCTCGAACTCAAGACCAATACCAGCTCAGTGTAAAAACAAACAGTACCCGCTCCCCTCGCCACCCCCCAAACCACAACAGCAATCAGGCACGTCCTATGACAAATCCTTATGGTTAGTGCACCAGCTCCTTAACTCTGAAGTTTAGAGCTAAAATCTTTTCTTATGACCCTAGTAAAAATGAATTTGGTGATCTACTGCATGTTGTAAAAGTACAATATTATCTTCAGTTTCTTCTGGCTGAGAGCTCCATCAGGAAAGCTTTTTTCTTTCTATTTTCTATCTGAGAGTCCTTGAACCAAATACAGATCGTGTATAAATAAGTGTAACCCACTGACCCTCTGTCCCACACTGTGTCCTATATTTTTGAGCTTTGCTGTGCTGAAAGGAAGGAATTACATTCCCAGAGGTATAAGCAGGAAGATTGCTGCCTTTTTTTCTTTTTTTTTCCTTTTGTCCTTCATATGATAGCATGGCATTGGCTTTCAAAGGATCCTCCTTCATGTTACCTTTGTGTAATCTCATGCATAGTCTAATTATTGACTATCCCCAGTGGTAATTTGGCCAGTAGCTGAGCTGTCTGTACTGCAGTGCAGCTGGATCTGCAGCACAGGTAGGTGTACCTGAGCCAGATTTCAAGTGGCTAACGTAGATTTCAGCAGGGACATGTATTCATCAAGCCAGAAATTTTACTTCAGTCTTTGTAAGCCATGAGTAATTATTTTGACTGCCAAGCCCGGTGTCTCTACCATTGTGCTGTTGCCTAATTCCAGTGTAACGCTGTCCTGAGTTTATCCAACAAGCTGCAAGCAGACCTTTGGCTCTCAAAGGAGGGGCATTGCAAAGTAAGATGTACCCTACCCTGATTTTGTAGTATCTGGTGATGAGGGGCTTCAAAGGGGAAATATTGCTTTAGTTTGGTGAGAGGTGCTCTATGCCCAAGGTCAAAATGATCTCTTCTCCCCACCTTACTTAAAGGCTGCCAGTTTATAGCTGCCAGACTGGGCAAGCTGTTCTTTTGCTGAGTGGGGCTCTGGGATCTTAATCTGATGTATGATATTTACCAGTTGCAGGTTTTTAATGCCTGTATTTTTCAGACACTTGAAAAATACAGAGTGAAAAGCACTCAGTTGAATACATTGCCAAATGATAGTTGCTCTCAGTTTGGATCAGTGCCCCTATGTACAGTTGTCATGATCTTCACGGGGGAGGCTGTGAAAATAGACTGACCTTACAGCACACCTAGAAGGCCGAGAAACTCTGTTTTTGCCAAGCTATACATAGTCAGGATGGTTAAGTTATACAGCCAGGTAAATGGTAATGCTAGCTGTTGTCATAATTTATTTGGCTGACTGTGCTTGTTAGGGCAGTCCTTTAGGGACATTCCTTTGGAGCTGGCAACCTCTGTGTCCTAAAAATAATCAGTAATGAACAGAGCCAGTACCAAAAGAAACAGTACTCTCAAGACATTAAAGTCTCATATCTTTGAGATTTAACTTGTATGTTTAGGGCTAGACCTGTCAAAATGTGCGAGATGGATGCTTGGTCGGTTATTTCTCTAGAAAGGTGGAATTTCCAGGTTGTATTTTTCTCCTCTGTGCAGTCACTTACAATGTGGGGGTCTGCATTATCAAGCTGGTGATTCAAGAGATGCAATACAGAAAGTAGTTGCCCATCAGTCATTCCTTACAGACATCCCCCGTAGTGTATGCATGTTGGCATTTTTAGGAGGTAAATGCCATTAACCTTTCTTTTTTTAGTTTGGATTCCAAGAGATTTTTTATTGAAATTCATTTCACACTTGCAACATGCTCTCCTTTTGGACTGTAAATTCTGTGCAGTATGCAGATCACTCCATCTTCCTCTCCTGATTGCTCACTGCTGCAGAGCCAGAACTTTGCAGCCAGCAGCTACTGCAATGTTTTTCCTCCAAGGGCTCTGATGGAAAAAGCCATTAGTGAGGATGGTTCTTGCTGGAGAGGAGCAGGAATGCATCCTTCAAGGAGAAATGAGAATCCTGGTGATTCTCCTGAGCACAGTGTCAGGTAAAATGCCTCTGCCTACTGCTCCTGAAGTGGGAAATGTGTGCTAGGCTTTAGGCTGAGGCCAGGATTTAAGTGTCAGTCCCTGTCTTTTCTACTTATTTTAATACTACAGAGAAAGCTACTATTTGGCCCATGATCTAGATGTGCTTTCAGCAGAAGAAAGAACTATATGAATAAATGTGCTTCTGCTTTAAATGGTGCAAAAAGGCTGGCTGGGCATCTATTTAACTCTTGTGTCCTGAGTCACAACTTCCAGTTCACTGGTAAAATGAACAAATGGGAAAAAAAATTTAAAAATCATAGTGGCCACAGATAAAACTGGGCTTATGAGTAAGAAGGAGGGTTTGATAGAAGTCTGAACTGTATTTTTCTCTCTAAGCACTTTGTAAAAAATCTAAAGTGGAAAGGGAGAAGTGTTATGCAAAAGACCACCAAAATTCCCAATATGTCTACAGAGTCGAAGTGACTCTCCTACTGGAAATTTAGTAAAGTCAAATTTAATAGAAATCAATTCCAGTATATTGATGATTGGGTATTCAGTCTTTCTTTCACTGAATTCAGTCCTAAAGCTTCCATGGCCATGAGTTTGGACAGGACTGAGCTTGAAGTTTAAAAATCAGACCCCCAGTTATACAGAAATGACACTAAATATGGCACATATGAAACTAAAATGAATCTGGGGGACTCTCAGTGAGGTTATTGCCAACTTTGGTACCAGGGACTATCCTGGCTATCTAATATTCATGGTTGTTGCTTTTCACACTGTGCTTTGCTGGCACAGTAGTAAGCTCCCTATAGAAAACACTAGTACCCATGACTTCATGGGGTTGATAATTGTCATGTACCCGTCACAAGGGAAACCTTGAAGCTCTTCTTGGCTTTATCTCCTGCAGTGAGCAGGAGAACTTCTGAGAGAGGCTCTTTTTGCAGTGTTTCACCCAATCTTTTTTGTCTATGACAGCAGGGAGTGGTGTTCATTACTGTAAAGAGTTTTTTCCAATCCCTTGCTCCAACAAGGCTCATGTATGCCCTCACATTAAGTGTAGGAGAGAGAGACATCCCTGAAGGCACAAAAAAGTCATCTCTTTGCCAAATAAAACCAGGCTTTCAACCTCTTTGGGTAACTCGACAAACCCACCCTTCCTCTAAGTGTGGTTTCTCCCAGGTATTGATTCCATAAATCAGAAGCAAAGCCTCTTGCTTCTAGATGAATTATGTTAATAGTTAGAACATCTACTTCTCCCATCATATCATGTGACCTTCCCCTGGAAAATTTTGCTGATTTGAACTGTGTGGGTGAGAAGAAGAAAGTGATGGTAATTTTCTTTAGATTTGCTACAAAATCCTCTGCCCCTGAGTTCTCTTAGTTCCTTGAATCCTGCTCCCTAAAGGAATTCCCTGTTTTGATTGTATCTATTTTTATGTCCCTTCTGCAGTTTTCCTCTAGTCCCTTCTCTACCTACTACACTTAAATACTTACATACATCGATATAAAAGCAACTACCTCTGCATTTTCAGTTAACTAGCTATGGGCAATTCTTTAGATAACAGACTTTCTGCTCCCACTCAAGACATTTTGTCTCAAGCATCACTGAAGATTTGTTACCATCTGAAAATGACCAGGTGTAGCTGTGTGACACCAAAGAGGGATGTCACAAATGTGTGAGGTCCAAGTACCCATTGATCAGCCTCTACACTGTTACTACAAGTAGCAGGACCATGATGGCCTGATCTATTTCCTGGCCTTTCTGTCCCAAAGGACATGAAAAACTTATTGTGTTGTTTCGAAAGATCTTTTTACCATCAGCAAGAGAGAGTGATAATTCTCTAAACCATGAGAGGTCATCGGTTTTGTGAGTTGTCTAAGCCAGTTTCTTGTTGAGCCGCCAGAGATTTCTTTCTGCTCATTGAGCCATGAATTGTTCTACAGTGTTGATGTGACTTGCAGTTTCTGGGTTCTGAGTAGATTCACTGAGATCACTTGTAAATACATTCTGATCACTGAATTTTGTATTAATAATAAATAATAATACTGAGATTATAATAATTGAGAGTGAACCTGACTTAGCACTTCAATGATTTCACTTTTCTTTGAGAATATTAAGAATGGGAGTTAATTTAAATTGTATCTATTATTCAGGGCATGTCTTAAGCACATGATAGCATCATTAATATACATATAGAGGGCAGTTTTGGAGACACATGTTTGATATAGATGGTTTTGGAGTGTGTAACAAGTAGTGATGCTTTCTTTCACGAAGTTTTAATTAAGTTATTAAAAATATATCCTTCAAAATATGAAAATACATTTTCTTATGCATCAATTTGTTTTAAATACAATGCTTATTTTTAAATTTGTGTAAAAGATAGAGTGGCTTGCCTTGTGGATCCTACCAGTCACTGTGTTGATAACTGGTGAACAAGAGAGTCATGTTTTGATTTTCAGGAGCTAAATAAATGTATGAAGAGTTCATACCATTTCAAGGGATTATTCAGTGCTTTGCCTCTCTCTGACTCCAACATTGCTGTGGCTGAGCTCACATATTTCTTATAATAGTAAGGTTATATGATCTCCCAGCAAAGGTGTAGACCCTGAAGTTGCTAGTACTTGTACTTAATCCACTGAACAGCTAAACCTTGTCTGGGGCTGACCTGGACAAAGGAGCCCAAATCAATTAATGGTAAGAGACTTCTCTCACCCTGTTATTGAGTGTACTGTGTAAAGATGCAATATATGTTGTCTTTCCAGCAAGTTCAGACCCCTGGAGGGCTTTTAGCATTATACTTAGAGCGTAAAGGAAAGATAAAATGGACCTGATGCACAAAATGCAAACTGTGGTTTCTCTGACTGTCACCTGGGATTTTCCAGACAGGCAGCTAGTTGCTGATGTTGAGCAAGGTCTCTGCATTAACAGAGCCTCCTTTCCTAGTGACTCATGGGAATGGTTTTGGTTGAGTGGTTTGATTTGCATGGCTTCACATTTGTTGAGTTTTGTTTTGCATTCTGGACTTCAATTTATTTAAAGTCTCCAAAGTGATGTTCATTGGAGTTGCCAAGTTTCACTTGGTTTTGTGTTTAAAGTGATGGTATTCTGGCAATTTTTCCGGATTAGTAAAAGGATTAAGGTCTCAGTATGCTCATCAGTATTAGAGGCAGGTGCTTCATACTGCTAGAAGGCTGCAAAGTCTGCTTTTTCCTTTGCCCAATAGCAGGAGGCTTCTCTTTCTAGACATGATAGGTCCTATGACATCAAGTGTTAATCCTGGAGTATTATTCAATATGGAGAAGTTATTTCTGATAGTCTGTAGACCTTTCCAAAATGCACAAGCTTTTATCTCTCCTTCTGAGGTTTTTAAAATGGGACTTAAAGTATTAAGGGAAACCTGTTTCTTTGTGAGCAGTATATGACACGCCACACCAATAAAATTTCTCAGCTTTCATAATTTCTCGCTACAAGAATGTGCCTGTGACATGTGTGGTCTTTCATTGCACAGAAATGTGCTCTGGCAAGACATAAAGCTTTTACCTAAACTGCATGAAATAATTTGCCTAATGTTATTGTGGTTTGTCTACTCATGGGTAACAGAGCTATCTTAAGTAGTTACTCATTCTCCATCTCTGAAGCAGAGAAGCAGAACAGCAGGAACCTCTGCAGGGTTTTTTCCTGACTCAGCCATTTTCAGTGAAGATTTCTCCTGAAGAAGTTTCCATGTGATCCTTATTGAATAGGATGGAGCTGGGAAACAAACTTTCTGAACAAGTTAAAACCAAAGCAGCTTTGAAGCGAGTATAATGGGGATGGAAATATTTATCTCCTCTCTTTCTGACTTTGGCATTTCTACCAGCTCTACTTATGACATTGTTGACCTTTGAGCATTGATAGCAAATGCCTTTCGTACAAATGAATCATCATCTACAAATATTTTGCATTTATTCTTTTAAGTGGAATGCTCCCTCACAAAATTGCATGCTAGCACTGAACCAGATGTAATGTCCAGTAATCTGTGAAAACATTGGAGTTGGAGATGCTTGTTTTTTAAGTAGAAACTTCCTATGCTTTCTGTTGGTCCCATTATGTCGAGACCACACGTTATAAGAAAGAATGCTTTTTAGAAACAAAAAAAAAAAAGAAAAAAAAAAGAAAAAAGTGTTTGCTCAGCTCAAAGTCCATTAAGTTCCACCATCTCCTGTAAAATAATATATAATAGCACTTAAGACTCTTGTAAAATGTGGCATTTTTCATTTTCCACTGGCAAAGAAATGGAAAATATTTGTGTAAGGCCTCATCTTTAAAGATAGAAAGATGAGAGACTGACATCTTGGAAACAACACAGACAACAGATAAAATTCAGGTGTCATAAGTGAATTATCACATTACGGAACTGGATTATGAATGCATTTCATTGCATTGATAATTTCTAAAAGTGTTATTGGTTTGGTTAAGATCCTCTCCATAACACACACACATAAAACAGGATTTGTCAGCAGTCCAGACGTTTGCAAACCATGCTTTTTGTAACACATGCCCTTTTCATACCATGTCAGAATACACGCTTCCTGCTTTCTGGTTCTCTTTTCCCTTGCAGACAGCAGAGTTTGCTGTTCCAGCTGTGTCTGATGGCCCCTCTCCATTAACCAGTATGTGCGCGGATGTGTTCAGGGCTGCACAACTCTCATGGGAAATTTGTGTTTAATATAATTAGGGCTACTAAAACCTGATTTCAAGTAGCGAATGTATTTCACATTTGGCTTTTTAAAAGTACAAATTCAGCAGTGTTTTGTATATTCACAATAAGCAGTCATTGTCTAATGACACTTTATACTGAATGTTACTTGGAACACAGTCTGATGAATATTTCAGCGAGGTCTACAGTCAAATATCCTACAACACGTTCCGTGACCCAATATGCAAATCAGCTGTGGGATGTGAGAGGGCTGTTGGGGCTTACTCTACATAGATTTAGACTGTTTTAACAAAGGTTATTTATTAAACATTATCGACATTGGTTTTTTCACCACTTTCAAAATTCAGGAGGGGATATTATTTTCTTTAGGGAAACAGCAAAGAAGTAGGTCGGGAACCATGACGGTGAAGAGGCCACTCCAGGGAAGGGAAAGGTTAAGTTCCGTTCTAACCGGTAAAATAAAAAGGTTGGGAGGCTGCTGTCATTTGTGAAAGAAGAACTTCTTCTGAGTTATTATTATACATTGAACTATTTAGTATGTCTCATTTGTTCACTGACAATAGTAAGGTTAACAAAGGGGATTCTTACCGCTACATAATTCAGGAAGTTTAATTGGAGACTATTGGAAGAATTATAATTTATATTAAGTAGAAAAGTCTGGAAGCTTATTTCATGGTTAAAAAATGTCACGTAAAAGAATCAAATGTTGCCAATATTGTGTGATGTGAATTTGGTGTCTTTGTGAAATCACTAAATTCATTTAGCACATTAAGTAATTTTGGTAATTACCACAATAAAAAATGGATTCAGATTATTGGACCATATTTTGTCCTGCTTTGTACTTTGTGAAATTCTTGCTGGAAATAGGAAATACATTAGATTAAAATTGACCAAACCACACTGCAAACCTAAACAGAATTTAAAGACTTAGACTTCCTCAGGCAGAAACTTATATTCCCAAAAGGCAATGATGTGTATACAAACATCTAAGTTTGTCAGCTAAGAAGAGCAGAGTTTGGGGCATTTTTTTTTCCTTCCTTCCTCAAATGTATCACTGAACTCTCACGACAACAGGGAAAACCCCACTGACTTAAAATAGTACAGGGGACAAACTAAGCAGCCATGACAAACACACACACACACACACACACACACACACACACACATGATGTTGTTTACTTAAGTATTTAGCCAGCAGGCTCTGTGAGAATCTTGAGCTGTGCATCCCTGTGGCACAGGACAGAGATCATGAGACACCCCAGCTGCAGCATATCATCTCATGCAGTTTGTGTGCATGGGCTGAGGACACCTTGAAAAACCTCTCTTTTTACAAAGGAAAGAGTGACTAATGAAGTTTGAGTGCTCCTTCCGTCTTAAGGACTGTCTCTGTTCTGCAGGGCCACGAACTGCGGCTGTGTGCTGGAATGGTGTGTGCCCTTAGAAAGTACAGGAGTCAGCAGCATGTTTCCTCTGCAAAAGCTGGAGAATTGCAGAGGAACAGTTTGGTCCAATGAAGCAGTGTCATTTTACATTGATAGAAAATTGGCACCTCTCTCTCTTTCTTTGAAATGCATCATTTTACTGCTGACCTCCGCTCAAAATGAAGTGTGGTAAACCTATAATTAGGAGTGACTTGTACAAAAGAAAAATGAGAGTTATGGGGTTCACTTACAGAGTATTCTGTTAGACTGCTTTTGTAGTCTCCTGGCATTTCTGTCTCGTTCTGTCTTCCTGCTCATCTCTGCATCTTTTGGCCTTAAAGTCTTGGAGTTCAAAGTCATAGGTTTATTTTGACCTTCAGTTTTAACTAAGAAAAAAAAAAAGTGAGTTTCTAGTCCTAAAAGCTGCAGACATAAGCTTGAAAGTGTGCTCTTCTGAGGCCTCAGGAATAAGAGAACTCATGATCTTAAAATATTTGGGAACAGCAGTGCTATTCCAAACAAGAAGCCACCAGATGACTGTATCAGTGTGCTTCTGAATTAGGCAGTAACCCTGTGCTCAAAATATAACTATTTTAAAATAGTATTAAATAGGCTTACTCCCATTCCTACCTTGTTCTTTTCTGCATAAAGAACTTCTGACAGCTTCTTTTCCATACTGATTGAAACAAATGTTAGCTTTTGTAGCCAAAAAGAAAATGAGTAGCAGGTGAAGACCTTATTTTAATGATGCTAAGGACAAATTATTCTCTAACTAAAGACCTTGGCAATTGTTTTCTAATAATCCCTGTAATTCCTTGCAAGTATTAGCGACAGTTTATGAAATCCAGAACTTCAAAATCCTTACTTTTCTGGTAAAAAGGTGACTCTGTCATCACTATTATTAATATCGATGTACATTTGAGTCTGGGAAATGAGTCTGGGCATATAAGTACACATGTGAGTATGTCTGAATGTATTAATTATCAAATCATGCTTGTTACCCATTTAAGGTTTTTTATATAATATATACAGCATGCAAATTGGTGTTTGAATATACATTAATTCTACAAAGGACAGTCTCGACAGCCACATGACAGCACAATTCATACAATTTTCTTAGAAAATTCTGCAGCAGAGCCTTGTAACATCTGTTTGAACTGAAGTGTCTCTTTCACAATGAGTTCCAGAAAATATTCCCAAACCCCTAGCCTAAGGAAAAGACCTCCTTAAAGAGGTGACCCTTTGGGTGAGCAGGTAATGCTGTGGTCAGAGCACAGAGGTGGAGAAACTCTGTCTCATTACACTGCTGGCCTGACTGAAGGAATGAGCTAGCATGGGTGAGGAGCTAATTCTGACCTGATTTAGGCAAGGAAAAGGTAATGACTCTGGAGCACAAAGAAACTATAATTGTGGGGCAAGTAATACTATTCTATCAGTAGTTCTAGGAATGAGATCCTAATTTGGGATAGATGTTACATTTACAATGGCCTTGTTCTGTTTTGTTCTCTTCCTATATGCTGCTTTAGAATTAACATTGAGCAGCTCTCAAACACAAATCTTTCAATAGTGAGGCTTTCAGGAAATGGACCGGAAACCACTGCAAATGATACGACATTCAAAATTTTCACAAGTGGTTTAGTTATTCTCGTCTGGTTTCACAAGTAAATCAGACTGACAGGGTTGACAATACCCACGATACAAGCCACTCTCTGTAATAAGCAGGATCTCTCAGAGGAAATCTGAAGTCTGGTGAATGCCAAGAAGAGAACAAGCCAGTGGATTTAACTCTCTATTCAGCTAAATGGTCAATCACTGCAGCGATACCAGAGTGAGGTGAGTGAGGTATGACTTAAATGATCTCCTCCTGTATCAAAACGCAGCAGTTATGCATGTTGTACCTTGTGCCTTGACTGACTTGCAGTCTTGTAAAGCTTTGGTTTTGTGGAGAATCCAAGGGCCGACATCAGTATTTGGTAGGCACAGAGCTGTGGGACGTGCTGGGGTCATGGAAGGAAGTGGGAGATGGGGACAGTGGCAGGAGAGACACTTTAACAGGTAAACCACATTTATTTTTCCTGGGAGTTGTAAGTAGGACTTCTTTTTTTTTTTTTTTTCTGATCGGTTGATTTGGTTTTGTTGGGGTTTTTTTCCTCCATAGTTTAATAAATTTGTGAAAAAAAATTATTTTCATAAAATTTCAGGGATAAACATTTAGACAGTTTGTTTGCAAATACTTTTTTTGTAATAAGAATTAACTTGATAACAGATATTAGATATTATTAGAGGGCTGGAGCACCTCTTTTATGAGGAAAGACTGAAAGAATTGGTATTGTTCATCCTGGAGAAGAGCAGGGTCTGGGGTGACTTTGTTACTACCTTTTAATACCTAAAGGGGGCCTACAAGAAAGCTGAAGGACACATGTAGTAATGGAAAAGGGGGAATGGCTGTAAACTGAAAGAGGGTAGGTTTAAACTGAATATTAGCAAGAAATTCTTTACTGTGAGGGGGGTGAGGCACTGGCACAGGTTGCCCAGAGAAGCTGTGGATGCCCCATCCCTGGAAGTGTTCAGTGCCAGGCTGGATTGGGCTCTGAGCAACCTGGTCTAGTGGAGGGTGTCCCTGCTCATGTCAGGGGGTTGGAACTGGGTGATCTTAATGTCCCTTCCAACTGAAGGCATTTTGATATTAAGAGAAGCAGAGGGCTATTTCCAACTCATCTTCTCTGTATCTTTTCTCATTTTATAGTTCTCCAATATGTAACTTTTGGTTTATTAATACTGTTATTTGTTGTTTGGTTGTTTGGTTGTTTGGTTGTTTTGTGTTTGGGTTTTTTTTTCCCCTCCTCTATCAGTTTATCCTGAATGAAAGTGAAAACTGGATCCTCTGAGATGACATAACGAGATGTTTGGCATGTTTCATTCCTATGATACCAAAACTGACCACACGCTACACTTAGTAGTTCATCAATTTCAGATCTGGACAGTGTTCTTTAGAAATCCTGAGTGAATATTGGTCTGTCCTTGTAATTTGCTATTGCTCATTTATCAATATAGTCTAAAAACTTTCCTACCAACACTATAGTTAGAGACACTTTTGTGACTTTCATCTGTAAATAAGAACTCTGGTATGAAAACATCTTTTCCTCTATTGTATGCTTTATGCAAAAAAAAAAAAAAAAGTTCTTCTGTGCTTACAACACCAAAGGAGTTCCCTGTCTTTTTCTTTTCTCACTGGGGAGCCTGTTAGCTCTTCAAGTCTGTCAAAAAGTTTCACATGCTCTCGCTCTTGAATAGACAGAAATGAGTGAAGAATGTAACATGTTAGTGTAGAAAACATGGTCCAGTGTACAGGTTATATCACAAAAAGTCCATGCTATTTCCCTGTGTGCAATACATAGAACTTATTAACAGTGTCTTTATAGTTAATTCTGATTTAAGTGACTTCATGAAAATACTGGCAGTATGTGAGGCCTTGCATATAATGCTCACACATCGATGAAAGACTGAAATAAAATGCAATCACAGAGCTTGGAGTGGGCTGGGCTGCAAAAATCCCTTTTCAGTTCATAGTAAGAATATCCACAAGAAAGCTTGGGGGATAGGAACTTGCGAACTGTAAATTCCTCTGCTAGTTTGAGCTGTACTGGCTATGAGTACAGAAACCTGGAACAGGCTGGAGCTGATAGAAAGTTTGAAATTAGTAGCACTTTTAAAAACTTGTGATATGAGTGGAAGTGTTGGAAAATGCCTTGTAGGAGGCAAATAGTGTAAACATGGGCAGAGAGGAGAACTAACCATTAGCCTGACAAGGTTTTTTAAAAATGCTATTTAGTTTTTGCTCAGTAATGCTGATGCTGAGATGTCATTTCACCATTTTTCTACTGGCTGCATCAGCAAGGCATTCGGACACTTAGAATGAAAGTGTTTCAGCATATTTGTTCAGTTAGAATCTCCTTTTTATTCCAGTCAGGACAGAATAAAACTCATCTGAAAAATCCAAGAGGGGGACAGAAATGCTGATGCTTTAAATGCCTGGTTCAAAAAAAGTGATGCCCATGCTACTTTTGATTCCCACAGCTCCTGAATAGATTAGCCATGTGCCCTTTAAGGACAACTTGTGTCATTGCAAACAGAGTTCCTGATGTCTGGTTGTACTGTGCCAGTGTTTGTGTAGGGTTTTAATCCTTGATAGCGTACCTGAGCATTCACTGCTTTCTTGCCATTTCTCATGGTTGCTTTTTTTCCACTGCTATTGGTAAAATGCTTTAAATAGTTTCTGCTCTGCCCATATTTGCCCTTGAATCAAAAAGGAGTAGTGGTGAAAATTTAAGTCAGGGAAGGTGTTTAATTTTTTTCAGTCAAGCTCAACACTTTTTGCAGGAGTTTTATCCAGTAGAGAAGGGTTACTGCCGCGTAGAATGTTATGTTCCGTTGTTAGCCTGGAAACAGAAAACACAGTCAATGAATAAAGGAATAAATTAATTGAAGTGCCACAGAGTGCAATAAATTTTATTTTATTTCTAAATGGAATTATTGTCATTTAACCCTCCATGATTTTTACTCAGAAGTGGTAGCACTGCACTGGTGTATCTATTAAAACTACAGCAGTATGGTTTTCTTTCCTTCTTTCATCTCTACAAGTCTTTTACCAATCCTTTGCTTATTTTTCTTTTATTTTTCTTTTGTCTTTCTTTTCTTGTCTTTTCCTCCCCCCTCTTGGTATAGGAGCAGCAACAGATTCTTTTTCTCTTCAAGTGAGTGATCTTTTCCTTTTTCAGAAACTACCATCCTGCAGTGTATGACTCTGAAATTGTCATGT
Source organism: Gymnorhina tibicen (assembly GCA_013399875.1). NCBI lineage: Eukaryota > Metazoa > Chordata > Aves > Passeriformes > Artamidae > Gymnorhina > Gymnorhina tibicen. The sequence continues at coordinate 1,603,152 of VXAZ01005702.1, read as the reverse complement.
TTTGAAGGAAATAAGGCAATCCCTTGGAGAAATTTGAGTCTCCCTTTCCTGGTGCTATAAAACTCCCTTTTTTCCTGGCTACAAAATGGGAAGCCAGCCTATGAAACCTGATCTGTTTTCTTTCCTGAACCCTCTGCTAATTTACTAGCAATTGTATATTCAAGACAGAATACATATTTCTTTGGAAAGCTGTACAAAGACTGATGGTTATTCAGAGCTGCTCAGCATTTTAGAACATTAGGAAATACGCTGTTTAGTGCAGAGCTAGCGGGCAGGGGTTTACGTAAGGCAACATATCATTTTACATTTTAGTGCAGCTGCACTGAATATGTTAATATTTCAAATGGTCCTGCAAGACAAGACCTACATCTGAATGTCTACCAGAGTACACTAAATAAATATTCATAACATAAATATTGTTAAAAAAATTGTAAATATGCTTCTGCAAGGGTTAACTGTCAGCCAGTTTAATTTCTGTTTTGACCAAAAAAATATTCACTTCAGCCAGTAACTGAAAAAATTGTGCAGATGGAAACCTTAGAAACAGGCTGACTGGCAGTGAAAAGATTGTCACCAGGAGTAATTAGCATGAGTCAGTTGGAGAGTAGCTTTTGTCATGTCTAAAGTAGATATTTGGTACCTTTCCCTTTATTTCTTAATGTTAAACCTGGGGAATAAAAGGTTGCTGCCCATGGCAAGAAATGAAGAGCTATGAGCTCAGCTGGATGCAAAACGAGGAAGAGCTGGTGAAGTCAGTAAAGCAGTACTGATTTAGACCAGCGGAGGATACATAACAAAACTAAATCACTTAAATGAAATCAGCCACTTGCAAGTTCTTGCAGATACAGGTCTGAATAATTTTCAGAGATTATGGTAGTTATAGGTTTTCATGCTATCCAAAGATGCTTTATTTTTTCAGACTAGAGGATTCAAGAGCCAATTTAATGTTCTCACAAAGGAAGCATCAGTGCCTGATGTGTAGGGTGGAATACTGTGGGGGCATACAGTGGAGGCCAAGGAGGTCTCCAGAAGGAATTTTAAGTGCTGAAGCATTTCTTATCTTTACATTTTTTCATTAAAAAACATGTATTAGAGGAGAAGGAAGAGATAGAGCAACTGTTTAACTGGCTGCTTTCACAAATGGGATGTGTGAAAGGGCCAAACCTTGGTGATGTGTCGTGTCTCACAAGCATCTCTGACAGAGGCTGGAGCACCACTTTCCATTGAGGCGCCTGCAGCAGGCACAATGAAGAATCTTCTGTGAAATGCTTTTATTGCCTCTTACATTTGTTTTTTTGAAAATTTAAGACATCTCACACCATTTTCTGTATTAACAGAGTCTAACTCCCGGAGACCACATAAATCTAAACACGTTTATTCTTGTCTTAAAATCCATCTCACTCCCCTCCATTTTTTTTTTCCTAAGAAATACATAGGACAATCTCAGAAATACAGCACTAAAACAGCCTGGTAAATTCTGATAGATCCCAGCACGTGCCATTTTCTCCTCCTTCACTTTAAAGATAATTTTGGAGGTTAATGAACTTAAACGTAATACTTTTAAATAATCACTAGAGATAACAGAAAAAAAATCAAGCATTTCCCCAGACTAGAAGGAAATGTTTGATCCTAGACTCACAGGCTCATTTAAATTCACTACTGTAAGTCCATCACTTTCAACTATTGATCTATGATAAGACATTTTTATTAATTTTTCCTTAGAAAACTTCACTAGCGTTGAAGAAGATTCAGCGTGCAGGGGGAAGAGCTCCTTAATTTGACTGATTAGGCCAATTTACTTAGGCTTTCCTGAAAAATAAGAGGATGTACTGTAAGTCTTGGACTTCATCTCTGAAATGTTTAGTCAATTCTCTGGCAATTAATCCATACCTCGCTTTCCTAGACTGACATATATCATGCAGTGCTCTTTACAAGAAACACTGATATCTGTGCATTTTGTTTTCTCATCCAGCTGAGATAAATTCAGTTAGCTAAGGCTTGCCCTGTTCCCTTGCTGAGACTACCCTACCCTGATCATTAACTGGTTGGAGGAGGCAGTTCCTGGATATCCCTTGCTCCTCTGGCCCCTGGGTGAGATGGGACAAGGTCTGGGTGGACCTGGCCTGAGGAGACTTCCTGTCACTTTGTGTCTTCCTGTGCAGACTGTTAGGCTGGCAGCACACATGCACTAATTGGCATCGAACAAATATATCCTAGAGCAGTAAGGGTCAAGGAGACAGTCTGTTGATTCACAAGGAAAGACATGTATTGTGGTTTGGATTTTTTACCTGGACATACAGAGGACATAAGGCAAAGCCAAGATTTGTCTTAGTCTATGCCATCTTTATAACCACAGCTTGCTAAAAGGACTTTTTGTATCCTTTCTTAATTATATTAGACTGCAAAGAGACTCTCGCTTGGAAACTGTTGGGAAATCAGGCTGAAGTTGATTAAGACTCTCAAGACATTAGGACGTTGGAGTGCACCAAGTTTTCTCCCCTCGTGTAGTTTCAAGACAAAACTGAACATAGTCTGTGGATTTAATTAATTCATTAATTAATTTCAATTTTAAAAAATCTTGGCTAATTAAGCTCAGATTTTTGAACTATGTGATTCCTGCAGGTTCCAGAACTGCCAAAAACAGTTTTTGGAATTTGCTTGAGATGGATGTGTCATGCCACATATGCATTCTCTTATCTTTGCTTTTTTACTATTTTTATTGCTTTCATCAAAGAGCTACTTGGATGGCATTATGTGAAATGATTGCAGTCCTCTGGCTGTTGCTTGAGCAACAGGATCAAATACCTGCTCTTGCACATAGGCAGACAGCGCAATACATTTCAGTGGAGTTTGTACTTCCTCTCTGAGTGTCCACTGGTGACCCAAATGTAGCAATTTTCAAGGCGTAATGTGTGTTTATTATGGGAGTTTTTTTTCACAGCTTCTTAATTTTGTTAGACAGAAAGGAAGGAAATAATTTGTTTGAATGTGAAGATTCAGTTGTGTCCTGGATATTACTTAAGGGATTCTTATAGTAGTGTAATCCCACCATTAAAATATAAGGTAGTAACTAAAGCTGGGAAAAATCAGGGGTGAGGAAGATGTTAGTTACCCTTCTATTTTATTTAGCTGTTTTTTTTCCTTAATCTTTTCAGAACATACCTAGTAGGCTCTTGAATGACTGTACTTCACAAATTGCTTGCCCAACTGTATAAATTGTGGAGAAAATAATAAGAATTAAGAACATTGAATAATTTATCACAAAAAGTGAATTTTGTCAAATAAATTATTCAGTGATATTATCTGACAGCTGTAACTGTGGGGCTTAATTAACGAATGTATGCAAAGCACTTTAATCTTCAGTTTGTGAAATGGATTAGTTGAGAAAGTTACATTCAGGAACAGGGTCCTGAATCTATGGGGTGTAAGAAATCTAAGAGTTCCCTTCCAGCAGAGTTAAGTAAAAAAATGTTGTCTGCAACACACTGTAGTAAGTGTCAGCTTTTGCCAGCACATGGCATATGGTGATCTCCTATTTTTTTTGAAAAAGAGAAGCCTTAGAGCTATTAGATACCACTGACTGTAATGTTCTTCCAGACATGAGCTTTGTTTGTGTCTACCAAATAGATGTAATTTAGTCATAAAGGCTTTGGACTTTGCTCAAGTGTCTGAGGAGGGGTTTCCTTTCTCCCACAGCCCTGTTTTTGTATCTACTGCTCACATCCTTGAACAGATTATAATTTACTACATTTCTTCACTTTCAGCTTCCCTCTAGCTGGTACAGATACCTTACAATCCACATACATGCTCTTCAAAATAAATCCTGTAGCTTTTATTCCCCTGAACGAAACACAGAGAAATTTTCTGCAGAATCCTCTGAATTCAGCCGAAAGTCTCTCAATCTTCATGGTGTGTTTAGACCAAACTCTTAAATAGTTTTCTCTTCATGTGGAATTCTGCTCCTTGCCCATTCTTATATTAATGGTTCCTTTTGGTGGAAGCTCCAGAGGAGAGGCCAAAGCCTGAACTAATATGAATTTTAGTTTATTTTTCCAACCTGTATTCAATACAAAAGTCTCACCAATTCAGAATCAATACAGAATCCTAAGTCTAGACTGTTTGCCACTGCATATTATTCAACTGCATAAAGCTGGAAAACTGATCCTAATTCAAGTGGCATCCTTATAAATTCTCTGTTCACCTGGAAACTAAAATAAGTTAAGTTTCTATGAATGAAGGTTTTGAAGGTTTTTAGTTTGCATATTTCTTTGCTTGTGTGTGCCACTTGCTTCTGAAGCTGCTTATATATGCAACGCAAAAATTACTCTGGCAGTCACAGAATTTAATTAACAGAAGAATAAGCAGGTGCATAAGAACTCTGAAACATCTTCATCCATTAGCAAGCTATTGTTCTGATCACATCAATAACTTAAATGATATCTTGAAAGTCTAGAACACTTCTTGCTAAAGCAGCTTTCTTTTTTTTTTATTGCATTCATTATGCCAGCTTATCAGTGCCAGAGAAATAAATGCTTTTTTACCTTTTTATTTCCTGCAAGCTACTTTCTTGAACTGTGTTCCTCAGGGAACAGTGTGTTGGAGAAATATCAATTGCACAGAAGACTGCTTTGTGCAGAAACTTTACTCCTGCTAAATAAGCTAATGTTTACATTGAAATGGTTCCCAGTTAATTATGAATATATATGACCCCCAAATGATCATTTGGCTTAAATGCAAAAAGAAAAAAAAAATTCATATGGCCTAAAAAAGAAGGCTGGTGTCTGTTTTTCTTATAAAATATGGGGTGATAGCTTTTGGAAATTGCTAGAGCCCATATATCTACCCAGAATAGTGTGAAAACAGTCTTGTGTGTGTTTTCAGCTTGCAGTAATCAGATAAGTGGGTAAAGTAGCATGTTCTCCTTGTCAAGGTGATTTTCATCTTGAACTTTATTTGAAGAAGCTGAAAGTTCTTGCAGTGGACCTATTCCCCCCAAAGTCCCTCTCCCCTTCCCCTCCAAAGACAATAGAAGTGCAGCCGGAGGTCAAGAAAGCTTTGACTATCAGTGGCAATGTCCCATCAGGATAGCCTAAAATCAGTGGATTGGTGCATAAAAAAGGCACTGGAACAGGCTGCAACTTTTCCTAATTGATCCAATCACTTTGATTTCAAAGTGAAATAACACAGTGATGTTTTCTGCACTGCAATAGAAAAAGAAATAATAGAACGATTATGTAGAGTGATTAAAAAAAAACAAACAACAACAAAAAAACCCCAAACAAACAAACAAACAAGAAAAAACTCACCAAAAAAAAACCCCAAAAACCCAAGAACCCTCCCAACCCTCCACACAATCTATTAACAAAAGAAAACATGGCAAATCAGAAACAAACATATGGATTAATCTCATTAAGGAGAAGCAAACTTCTTGAAGCCCCCTTTGTTCTCATTTCTTTTCCTTTCCTCTGCTTCTGTATTATCCTTATCCTTGCACTTTTTTTATGCTTCTGGAGTAGCTTTTGAAGACTGTTGGCAGCACAGAAGCTTTATGCTTTAGAAGTCATGTGTAACTGTATCTGTAATAATATATGATAGAGGAAATTATGATGTACAATGTGTCTTAAACACGGGAAATGAGAGCTGTGAAAAATCTGAAAACTTAGCAAGATAGATGGCCTTTCTTAAGTTACACAAAATAACTGGTTCATTCTCAGTTTAAAACTTGGTTTGTAATGTATTAAAACTTAAATTGTTCTAAACCCCCATGTTTTTAGCAGAAGAGATTTCCATGTCACCAATGGGATATTCAAGTCCCTCTTAGCTCTCATTTTCTTAGAGTGAGAAGAAATATATATTTTGTTATATCAAGTCCTTTTAACATAATTGTTAGTCTTTTTTTCACATATAAAGTGCTACATAAGATTAGAAGATCTGACCTGACTGATTTCTTAAGTGTTTATGTGAAGCAGAGAGTAAGATTACATATTTTGAAGGTATTCTATAAATGTAAATCCTAACTGACACAAATCGTCAGGAACTAGATTATCTAATCAGTTCTCTGTTCATAACTTCCCTCTAAATTTAACTGAAGTGGTAAAGACTATTTTTTTTCTGGAGTCTGAACGAGGTGTCATTTTCAATCCACACTTCTTTTTGTTTATGTATTTTTGAATGTCTGATATCATCTCTTCTTCTGTCAGTGATGAACTGTAAGTTGGTGTTAAAGGTCTAGCAAACTGTTCTGGGTAATCTAATCATTGCCCAATACGATAACAATCCCATGGCTTATCCATTTTGATGGTCATTTTTGGTTGCAGGGCTGTGTGCAATAGGAAATGGAGTGAGACACACGATTTATTTTATACCAGCTGTGAAAGAATGAAGACCTTCTGCCTTCAGCTTCCGGAAGGATTTTAGCAACTGCATATTAATGAAGCCGTAGAACATAATCATGGGCTTAGTCTTATGCCAAACGTGGTGAATTGGTGAATTGAGGCCTTAGTGGCCTCCTTGACCTTCAGATGGAATAATCTGGTCAGCCATAATCAAATCACAAAACTCTTGATAATTTCAACCCCCTTTTAGACACTTCTCTTGTTTCAATTAGCAATCCATTACAAATGAAAAGCAAGGCAGAGGAAAATATGTGTCTAGCTCCTTCCTGGGTCTGGGAAACTAGCTGCTGAATATGTTACTTTAATAAAACCCATGGGAAACTTGGAAGGCTTGGATTTGTTCTGTTGTTATTAAAATAATTTTATAGTAGAGTGCATAACTTGATTTTTTCCTGCTTGCCATTTGATCAAGTAAACTTGATTTCCACATGTTCAATTGCCTTTTCCTGCAAAGCTGCTTCACTCCTTTAAATAATAATTTCATTTTGGTTCAGTTTTTACAGAGAACATTGGATTCTTTTTTGAATTTGAAATCAAGTACTAAGCAAAATATAGGGCTTACATTGCTGGACCTAGTTTCCATTGACATTATGGCCTAGTGATGTTAATCAAATTTTGTAACCAGACTATGTAGTTGATGTGAATAAAGTTAAGGTCCAGTCTCAGGGTCCTTTGCTCTTCCAGAGGACAGTAGAAGGGCATAGTACAAACTAAATTCATGTCCTCATGATACATTTTTGTCTGAAGTAACTGTACTAGAAACAGCTGAATACTGTCTGAAGGGAGTAGTTTGACCTACTGTAGCATCAGCATGCAAGGGAGATGACTCCAAACAGCTGGACAATCATAAAAGTTTTCTAAATCAGACAGATTTTATAGTGAAGGGTGAGGACAAAGTGACTATTTGCTGTGTATTTAATCAGTAATTGCTCAGAGCACTATGTGGGTTATTTTGCTACTATTTAATTATAGCATTTTAAGAATGAGAGACGTTTGAGAATAAGTTCATCTAGGAGTCATGCATCACTGCATATTTTACATGTTTTTTACTCTGAACGTACCAAAATGAAGCACATCCAGCGTATTTCTTCATTAGGCTCCCAACAAAGTGCAGGACTTGACCATTAGCATTACTGCTGCTCCTAAAGGCAGGAGGCAGAGGCTGCTAGTCAGCACTCGAGTGTCAGCCCAGCTCTGCCCCTATTAGTGTGGCTTGAGGCATGGTGATTGGGAAAATCCCGTAATTATATGACCTCTCTTGTGTTTTCCCATCGAGATATCAAAATCTGCATTACACATGCAAAAAGTCCCAGGGTTAATGACTACCTCTAGGGAGCCTTGAGGTTCATAAGAACTTGCAAATTTTTTTGATGTGTTTACCCCGTGGTTTTTGGTCCTGCTGCCAGCGTTTAGGCTCTGTGACAATATACCTCCATTGCAGTTGTTTGCCCAGGATTTGCCTGTCTTGGTTAGCTTTACTGTCAGTTCCTATACTTTTCTAGCATTTTTTTTTCAAGATAGAAAGCTATATCCAAGTCATCCTTAATTTTCCAATTCTCAACCCAAACAACTCCTGTCTGACTTAGTTTCCCTTTCCCTGTATTTCTTTTTGAACTTTTATCCATTTTTTCAACTTCTATTGCATTGTTCGTCTGTCACGAATGCTACCAGTGGTGGAAACACAGGTAGATCTAGCACATGTATTTACCCCTTCACCCTCTAAGTCTATATAATGCAGTACAGTTACTCAACAAATTGCGAACAGATCAAATGAAAATGCATGTCACGAAAATGAATTCCCTTTTCAAGGGAATTTTAATTGCATGAAACGTCCAGATTTACAACATGATCTTTATACTTGTATCCCAATTTGAGGTACATGAGAAATAGAATACACAACTTTTTGATATTTTTTTTTAATTACAAGTAACCAGGCATCCCAATTTGCTTGAGGAACACAGGCTTTATTTTTTGGAAGCAAAGACTCATATGTGTTAAAACATGGGTACAATTCAAAAGTATGCCTTTTAAAGCTGGAATCCAGGATTCTTTGTTTTCACACATGAAATATAGAAAAGAATCTTGTGAAATGACATTGAAAAGACTGCTGACGAGATTCATAAAATAATAACTAATTTTAACACATGCTGTGTCATTGTATCAGAGAGGAACAAAAGGACATTCAATGAATTTTGAAGGAAACAAATTTAAAACCAATAAAATGATTTTCCCTTTATTACAATGACTAACTGGCATACTTAAGTCATTACCACAAGATACAGTATCAGAAATAAACATTTCTGTGAATAAGGAGAACAGTTATATTAGGCTGTATAGGTAATTTATGTGGGGTATAAACTCTCATGATTCAGGACATAAACCACCTATTAAATAACAGGGGTTGGTAAAACACGTTCCCTAAGGGCAGAGTAATCTTACATGGTGCTCCTCATACTTCGCTGTGTTGCATTTTGAGGTACTACTGAGTCTTGAAGAAAAGGTACCAAATTATGTGGAACAATGCTATAACTAAGCATGGCAACTCTTTTGCTCAAACATACTGTTTCTGAGCATAAGCCTTCACAGAAAGTATCCAATATCTCCAATCTTGATTATGTTGAACATAAAAAAACTTTCAAGCTTTTACCTTATTTTTCCTGTTTTTAAAATAAGAGAAAATACAGTTATGATACCCAGCCCTCTACTCCAGTGTTCCTAGTTTTCTATGTGATGTATTCACTCACCTCAGATAGCCCCAATAATTTCCAATGTTAAACTATGTCTCTCTTTGCACTTCCTTTTCCTTACTTAATTTCACACCCTGAATATAAAGTAATGCTGAAGGCAACTGCTTGTGGCTTGTCCTGTCAGTTCCTAAATGGGAAAACATGTGATGTGGCAAAGTTCTTGTCCTACTTATCTTAATTCAAAACATTTTACCCTTTTAATCCTACGGAGACATTTTGCAGAAACTTCACACCGTCATGTGACTTTCTGTTTAGTTTCAAGGTTGCCTGAATTGCAATTAATCGACATCTGGACTTTCATTTGAGACAATGTCACTTCCTGAGAATGTTTCTGGATGACACAAAGTTATCTCTTAGTTTCTGGTGTTTAATTAGAGATTCCAGTTAATTATTCTTTATGTCCCTTCATATTTCTTGTGCTCTGCAGAGGAAAGTCCACCTCACCCCAAGAGTTCGGAAGAGGATTTTGTTGGGATTTGCTTCCAACTACGTAAAAAACTGGCCTAGATTAAGTAAACTGCTATCATGATTATCTGTTTCTTTCATTTCATATTGTGAGAGGATTTCATTACAGAAAATGGCATAGAAGATTTGGATTGTCTTATTTTATACAGGCGTCCCAGGGAAGTGGTCACAGCACCACGCCTGACAAGAGTTTAAGAAGCATTTGGACAATGCACTCAGGCACATGGTGACTCTTGGGGATGGTCCTGTGCAGGGCTAAGAGTTGGGCTCAATGATCCTTGTAGGTCCCTTCCACCTCAGCATATCCTGTGATTCTGTGATGTGTAGGTGAACCAAGTTCCTAGAAAAATCTAGCGGAAAGAGAAGATGTGCTCTTGAAAGTAGACCAAAATGCAGGATCAGGATTCTCATATGTTATGCTTTCTACTGGTGTTATGTTTGCTACTCTATCAATTCCTCACTCTTTAATTCATCATGCTTTTGACTCAATTCAGAAAGCACTTGTTTATTCTTGCCTCCATTCACAGGTTGGTAGTGTGAACACTGGATAAAAGGTACTGCATACTCAGTGGTAGAAAAGAGACTTTCATGTCTTTTCCTGTCTATTTACTGGAAGAAGAGAGGGAGTAAAATAGTTACTTGATCTTCTACCACTTGATGTTAATGAAAGAAAACCAAAAAATGGTAGTGCCCAGAAGGTTGTATGTGGTCCATTCCCATAGTTTAGAGCGAGTTCAGCCATAGCTATGTCTTTCACAGTGGGTGATTGTGTATTTGCTTTCAAAGTGCTACAGTCATGGATGTTCCTTAGCTCTCATGGACGTGCTACTCCAGGCCTTTCTTTGTCCTACTGGTTCTTCCAGTGGCTCATTGGAACATCTTCCCTGTTGCTGTTCAGGCTCTGTAGCTCTTGTGCCAGCAATAAACATAAAAAATAATTGATACATTTCCTCTTTGTTTTTGGCTTTTGCACAGTTGAAGCCTATTCTGATGTCTTCTCTTCTGCTTATCTTCTCATCCCTGTAAGACCTTCAGTTTGTTTTCTCTAGCCTCACAGTGTCAATTCTTTCAGCCTATCCTCAGCAATGTTTTCTAGATCATCATTTCAGTCTTCTGGATTGTTTTTGATGAATCGGCCTCTTTCTAGCTGTGTACTCTCCAAAGAGGATGCAGTCTACTGGCTGAACTGAATGAAAGGACTACAGGGTTAGCTAAATGTCCATATATTAGAAAATTATACCAACCTGCACTTTGGTTGCAGGAAAAGTTCTTGTTTCACAAGAACTTTTTGACAAGCATGATCCCCTGCAATCCCTGAATAATTACTGGAAGGAACAATTCCCAACTAGCTCTTCTCCATCTTGTATTTCTGCGGTGGTTCTCCCACTTAGTTCCATCTTTTTCTTCTTCAGATAATTTCATAAGTTTGGGACAATCATTTAGAATTATAGTTCTGGTCTCTGCAACGCTTACTGCTCCAGCTAGACTTGTGTCATCTGTAAGTGGAACAGGCATTCTCTCTATTCCCTCATCGTGGCTGTTAAATGAAAATGTTCCATAGAAGCAAAATAAGGGCAGACCTCCTTCTCCACCCTGCCAGATGTATCCTTGCATTTTGAAAATTTCATAGAACTAGGGTTCTCCTACAGCTGTTCAACTAGTCTTTATCTAGTAAGTCTCCCATATATTCCTAGCTTGGCTCTGGGGATGTCACAGAAGATTATGTCAAAAGCCTAAATGATGACTACGTATGACACTGCTTCTCCTTTATTTGCAAGCATAGTTGCCCATTATATAATAAAATGAGATTTGCTTGATGTGATGCACTCTTGACAAACGCATGTTGGCTATCACCTGTTCTCTTGTTATCTTTCACGGTTTTGGAACTTATTTCATGCCTCTGTGTTGAGAGCAGGTGCTGGTTTCAGACAGCTCCAGCAGCCCCAGCGCGGGGCTCGGCTGAGCCCCTCAGCCACGGGCGGGCGGGCGAGAGCCCCGGGGAAAGCCTGGGCAAGGGAGGGCAAAACGCTGCCCGGCAGCCTGGGCTGAGCGAGGGAACCGTGCGGGAAACAGCCCTGCGAGCCCCGAGGGGAGAGCGGGAGCGGGGACGGAGGGCCCCCGGCAACGATCCCTCTGGGGCCCCAGGAAAGACCCCAGTGAGGAATGAAGGGGTCAAGCTGAGAATGGGGAAAGTGATGGAGTGGGTAGAAAGTGGTGTGTTTATTTTGTTTTTTTTTTTCTGAATGTCCAAATATTTTTTAATTGTTAATAAATTAAAACAATTTTTCCTGAATTGAGCCAGTTTTGCCAGTGATGGTAACTGGTAAGTGATCTTGTCTTCATCTTGATTCATAAGAATTATCATTGGATTTTCTCCCTCTGCCCTCTTGAAGAGGGGGAGTGAGAGAGCATCTGGGTGGGCATCTGGCTAATAGCCAAGGTCAAGCCATCAGAGCCATCTGCAAATATATTGGTTATTTGTTCTTAGACTTTTTTTCAAGATTTGCAGTTTATTTCACTATTCCATAATTTCCTTGTTCCTTTTCCCCAGTCTTCGTTTTTCTCTTCTGTAAAGATATGTTTACCTTTTTACTGTCTTCTGGTAACTTCCTTTCCCCCTTCCTCCAGATTCTCAGACAGAATGTGAAGTGTCCTGAAATTATTGTTCTCAAAGTGTTCTAGGACAGAGTTTAGTTTATTTGGAAACATCCGATTTGCGCAAAGATTCATAACTTTATTTCTTCCCTTAGGCTAAATTAACATTTGACTAATTTCCTTGGTACTGGTACTAACTGTGATAGCTATCTTAAATGTCCTGTAGACTTAGACTGTCATCCAATGCTTTTACTATGAACCAGTTCAGACAGTGGGATACACATGGCCAGACTACTTTTTAAATTTTCAATACACTTGGTCTATCAATGCTGACTCTCTGAGAGATTTGATGCTTGAGGTAAAGCTGATGTAAAAACTCTTATTGTGAAGACTGGAAATCTGTACATTTTGAGCTGATGTAAATCTGTACATTTACAGCTGATGTAAAAACTCTTATTGTGAAGACTGGAAATTTAAGTTCTAAATTGCTTTTTTGGGTTGCATGTTAAAGAGACTGAGCTAAAGGGATAGAATCTGTATCTAGACTCTTTTGTCATCGATACCCTTCTTGTCATTGACTGCACAAATAGGTAGCCAAAGGGTGATGAAGAAGCCAATATGCTCTGTCAGTGCTACTGAGGAATTTCCATGAGCTTGGAGAATATTCATCACCTAAGCCTTTTTCTCTTCCACGTTTTTCCTGCAAAGCAACACAAAACAGCTGTAAACAAATGGCAGGATCTAGATGTTTGTATAAGATAGGAGAGCCTTATCTCTTTCTTTCTTACAGCACTTTGATCCATGAAGAGCAAGAAAGAGTATAGCTGCAGGTGGTAAGAATATCCTGATACCTCTGAACTGTGCAAAGTAAACACCTTTTGCTAGAGAAATTATAATGTATTCCAGGTGTGTGCAGCATAACTTGTTATCAATGGCTGGAGATTGCAAGACAACACATCCTGACTGCAACTGTGCAGGCCTGGTAACTGTTCCATTTGGGCTAAACAAGCTCAAGTCCTCTGCTTTGTGTAAGTCTCAAAAAAAAAAATTTCTTGCAAATCAGACCTTTGTGTCTCAAGGGCCTGAATCTCCAGGACTCCTCTGGCAGGCATTGAAGTGGAGGATGAATTTAATTTTAGCTTTGGGTCAAGCTCTGCATAGAAAGTTTAGAAGTAAGCAGTGAAACTCTGGGGGAGAAGTTTGACTTTTACATAATATCAATAAGGAGTTCTTATGACAAAAGAATACCTGAATGTTATTCTTATGAAAGACCACTCACAAGACTGAATTTGGGCTGTGTGATTTTGCCCCAAATGATAACTACGTGTAGAGATGTGCATAAGTCAGCACAGAATCTACATAAACATATAAAATATAAACATACAGTAAAAACATTAGTCAGATAGAAAGAACAGATGAGCAGAGCAAGCACAGTGTGAAACTATTTCAGCAAGGCAAATTTAAAGCAAACACTGAAACAAATGAAGTGGCAGACAACAGTATGAATGTTAATGAATGAAAAGCAATACAGCAGAAAACTATTAAATGCAGTTTTGGTGCATGAACAATATATTGCTTTAAAAGGTGCTTTCCTCTATTGGTGACATGTAAAGATGTATAATTTAATGCAATATTTATGAATTCAGTTCAGTCCAAATATCTGATTGCTGATCAGTGCAACAGGACAATGTTTGGGATAACTATGGAAATCTGTAAATTTTCAGCTGGAATTTCAGGAATCATTCAGATGAAGTTAAGAAACCAGTATATTGGAAATGCCAAGAGTGATTGTGAATTTTCCCTAGGTTTTGCACTGCTATTATTTCAGGACTTTGGTAATAGCATCTATCATGATCTTTCTTAAACTGGAAGTGAAAAGCACTTTTAATTTCATAAGAGATGGCAGTCACAGTGTGCCTTCAACTGGAGTAGTTTGTTTTCGGGAGTGACAGATTGTCAAGCCATCAGCAGAATTTTGGAGTTCACAGAGCTCCCAGTACTTCCTCTATGACTCCTATATTACATCCCATACTGATGAAAACTAGTGTTTTGCCTTGAAATATCACCCAGAAGATCTATTTCTGCAGCTGTTTCAGTCAGTTTTTCTTTTAGCTGGTATCTATTTCTAGTTGCCCACAGTTACCTTGCAGATCTCCTTCAGCAGCTTTAGGCCATCAGACTTTTGTGCATCCAAGCCCAACTTACATCCTTTCCCCTTCCAAGTGCAAAGTACTTCTGCACTTGATCATCTCCTTTGGAGAGGGATGAATCTCACAACCTTGGCTCTTCTGGACCTCCTCCCTTCCGGCCTGGGTTTGGCTCAGAGGTGAAATATCTGAAAATAAGCCACTTCACAGGGTAAAAAACCTGAGCAGCCTGTATTCAGCTGAGCAAAGTATAAAAAAGTGTACATGTTTATTTCTGGTGACCCAGTACATTTGTGAAGCATTTACAGCAGTCTAATTCTATGTCATCACTTTCACATTTTACTAGACAGCAAATTTGCTTTGAAAACAGCACTGTTGTGACATAAAAGTGATATATGCACCTCTTTTGGGCATCTTCCTATTTTTATGTTCATGAAACTTGAAAGAAGTTGAGATGCATGCACTTCCAGATTTCAGTTATCCCTGTTAAATGTGTTAACCAGAAGCCAGATAAAATAGGCTGGAACTTGGAGCATGAAAACCAACTCAGACATGTAGAGCACAAATCATGGATCTGCAATATATGGATCAGGTTTGCAGAATTTCTGCATTACATAATTGCTTTATGTCAGTGGATTTCCGTGGAATAGGTACTGTTCTCTTCAATTAAACTAGTGACATCTGGAGAAAAAATACTGTCCAAAATTACACAAATAAAATGCATAAAATCACAAAGTAAATGCAAACCCTTTTATTATTGCTTCCTGTAAGCTAGCCAGTAGTGTTGCTCAGGAAAACAGAAGCTACCCTACATCTGAGATGCTATGAGAAAGACTTTGGCACATTCAAGGACTACTGTACCTTCCCCTGTGATACTTCCTGACAGGTGTGCAGTGCCTATCTATGCAAAGCAGATTGTTGTGGTGCTAAGAACTATTTCTAAGATGGCCATGGTTAACCCCAGCCTTGAGGGGGAGCTACCAGAGCAGGTGGCACTTTGCATCATGTTTGCGCTCACTGTGGACATTTTTTAATAACAGAGCAAGACACCAAGCAGTAGAGAATCAGGATTCAGCCTCAGAGCTCAGTCATGTGATCCAGTATGGCTCTTCTGTCACAACAGCTGTGCATCTCTCAGTCCTACAGCAGCAGACTTTCTTGCAGTTTGCTTAAGACAAGCTGTCTCTGATGGCTGCTTCTTGTCTTGTTTTGGTGAAAATCCATCTGTCACCCACTTAGAGGATGAAGCCATAGAGGAAAGAGTGCAGAAACACGGGAAAACATGAGATAACTAAAACTGATTATATAATGCACTGTGTGGACAACAACGGGTAATTTGAAAATACTAGTAATTGTCTTTTGTGTTAATTTTTCATGCAGTCAAACTGATAATTTCTTAAAAAAAGTTTTACGTTTAAAAACATGAGTGAGAATACGTTGTATTTGAAAACCTCTCTCATAGCAAGTATCATGATCTACAATCTGAAAAATTGTTTGAGGATAGTCGGACTCCACAGGCATTATAAGAAACCAATTGCTAGGGTTTTTTCAGCCACTGCCTCCAGGGAAAACTATTTTTCATTATGCAAACAAATATACACGGATGTAAGTGCACTCCTGGGTTTAAAGCTGCTATGAATTCTGTTGTATTTCTTTTACTTAGATTAGAAATTCCTAGTGTAATTCATCCAAAATTCACAGTGAATTTTACAGACTTAAAAAATAAACTGGAGTTGTCCACAGTAATTTTCTCTTTCTGAAAGCTTCTTCAGGGTTGTTCTTAGTCAGCAAAAAATAGTACTGAGTGTCCCCCACTCATAACTCCACTGTTTCTAAAGACTTTACAGTCAGCACATTTATTGACTCAAACTAGGCCATGACAATAATCAAAGTATACCTCCTGACAAAGTAAAGTGGAGCCAAAATGGCCAGTAACTTTTCCACTTTCAAAGAAAAAATAGTTCTGTTGATTTTGAGTGTAAAGTACTTTAGAGATGATTAATCCTAAGAAATCAAAGAAATTTCTCTCACTTTCTTTCATGCAGTTTTAAAATCTGTCCTTAATTGGTAGTTGTTGGTAGCATTGTTTCGGAGTTTTTCCTTGGTTTTTTTGTTTGTTGAAAATTAAAGTCGCATAGCTTGAAATCACCTACATTTATCACAGTGTCAAGAAAATGTAATTGCTTGAATAAATAAGAGTTTTTTAATGATACTGCTAGAAATCTACATGACATTATTTGCCTGTTATTCTCTGAATCTATTTTGCTGTAGGTTTTAAATATGGATTCAGTTCTTTGGTTTTTCAGACAATTTATTAGACAATGTCTACCACACAATAGGAATTCTCAAAACTCTGTTATAATGGTAAAACAGAACAAATCCTAAATCTTGTCTCAAAGCCGGAATAAAGTAATTTTGCCAAGAGAAAGCTGTAGAAATTGTATTAATGTCAGTAGCAGTTTATGGCCAGGCTGTAGGATGAGAGAGGAATAAATTGGTGGCTGATGGGTCTTAGTCTGTTCTGGAGTGCAAGGAATATTGAGGGCTACAGTTGTATTGACCTGTTATACGTGGGACATTGCTGTGGTTTTTGTAGTACCACAGGCATGTGTGAAAGGGAGGGACCAGTCTGTTTCACACGCCTTTCTGCCTTCTTACTCCACTGCTTCAGAGCAGATAATGTGTTCTGATCCTCCTCTGCGGGTGCATTAACATTGCATTTCTACATAATTTAGTGGATACTGTACAGAAGAAAATATCTAATTTAATGAAAACAAACAGAAGCTTTACTGGAATTTAACAGGCAGAATGAGGATCTAATTAAGTAACAGCGACAACTGGCTCTAGCATAACTGTTCTTGTCTCAGTGGCATTTCTTGCCGCAGATATCAGTGCCAGAAGTGACAAAAGGCTGTGGCACAATAAGAAACCACCCCCATGCTACCAGAGCTGTGATCAGTTCTCTTATATTTGCAAAGGAGCACTTCCTGCCAGCAAGCTGGATAACTACGCTGTGTCAGACCCAGCAGTTTGTTCCATGCATCTGTCAAGTGCTATGTGCTTGTGGTGGTTTTATGCTCACTCCAGTTTTCAAGCAAGGACCGTTTAGTCTGGCACAGAGGAGCCTGCGCACTTTGCAGTGCGAGCACTGAGACAACAAACGAAGGTGTTGTACCTGAGAGTGTAAAGACCCTCCTGATGAATCACAGGCCAGAACAGGGCTAAAGTGACAGCTGTAGCACAGGCATTTTTATCTGGTAAATTTGATAACATTTATAATAAAAGTTAGTAGAAATGCCTAAGGAAATAAAGTATTGTTCTATAACAGAGGGTATATTCTTCCTAAATAGACTGGCAAAAGGCTGCTGCCGCTGTGCGGCCTGGCTGGTGGAGGAAGCTGTTGCTTTTCCCTAAGAATTCCTGGCTCAGGAACTCCTGGTGGTGTCCGGGCACCTCGCATACAGCTTCTCTCCGACCCGTGTGATGGAGGCACGCGGCCAAGCCCACACAGAGCTTGCTAGCTCGAGCGGTATCAGAAGTAAAGAGTCCAGAGATGGCTCTTGCGAGGGATCCGATGTTTTATTTCTGACCGGCACGCAGGCTGGCCAGGTAGCAAGAGAACGGGCACCGCCCACCAAGTTCTTTATCAAGGGACACAGACAGGGGAGGGACAACAGCTGAGGGCCAATGTGGTGTGACCCAAGGTTAGAGTGACTGTCTGGCTGCTGACCAACCAGGGGGACCCTCCTCACACAGGTCACAAGACCAGGTGAGGGGATCCTGGCCAGCTGTCTTGTGGGGGGTGTTAGATCTCTGAATTCACCCACCACTGAGCTGCTGAGCCCCCTTGTTCCCCAGCCATCCCAGCTGGTGGCTCGGGGACTACAACAGGCTGCCACATTTTTTAAGTCCACATAAGCCCAGGTTTGAGGATCAGTGCTAGATATGAGATGCAGATACAGTTGTAGTATCTCTGTGTACTTCATTTAATCCACAAAAACCCCTAAAACAATGAGAAATGCTCTTTCTGCCTGTGTGGAGGATGTTGTTAATATCAGAATACTCTGGCAGGCAGAGATTTTCTGCATATTATTTGTGTTAATGACCATCTATTTTGCTGTAATTCCAGATTTACATTTCCAGGAAGCCTATCTCAGGTGAATTACACCTAAAAATGCACAGGCGAAGCAGCTCTCAAAAGCTGCCTGTGTGGTCATACCCTTTTCACTCTGTATGTTTTCAACTCTCCAGGTCACCCTAGGAACATCACCTGGTTATTTTCCATTAAGAACGTGTGTATGGACTGTTGCATGCATATTAATTTGTAAGTGAAGTATATTTACCTAGGTAACATCTTTCCATTCTATAGCATAACAAAGAAGAGCTTCATAACATCAGGAATATCAAAATATGATAAAAACATATGCTTTTCAAGAAAAATGAAAAAACTTTCAGGCACATGTAAAGGCTTCCCTAGCAATGATTTGAGACACATTTCAGCCCCTCTCACACATATCAGACGTGATCGGTAGTCATCGCTGTCACAGCCGAGCAATCGGTGAGGGTGAAAGCAGACAACAAAGAAGTCAGAATGAAACATTTTCAGCAAACTGTCAAAAAATTACACTACAGATAGATTAAGAGCTACCACAGATATGTGACGTGCTGAAATGAGTGAAAAATCACTGTAGTGACCTGAAATGAATATGTAATCCTATTTTACTATTCTAAATGGCTTTGTGAAGCAATGCCCAAAATTTTAACATAACACAAACATCATTGATTTAAAAATGTGAGAAACGAGATCATTAGTCTTCTGGAAGCTGTGGGGGAAATGTACAACAGAGTTACAGACCTTCATGTAAATGTTCCTGAAAACCTGTTCTATCCTATATTTGGGTGTGTGGGGTTTAATTATGAGTAGGATCAAAGACATCTTGAAAAGAGCTATTCCTGTTTTATGTGTATGCAACTCCATGTACATTAATTATATCTCAAGATCACAGAACTTGCTTACGAGCAATAATGATAGTGATGCAAATTATATTGTAGCATTGGCAGACCATTTCACTGCCAACAGAGGCAGAATGGATTACCTTTCTCTGTGACATTTAATTAGGGTATATAGCCTTCTAGAGAACCTCTTCTGTGGCAAAAAATATAGAACTTTCTCAATTAAAAAAACCGCTTGTTGTTAAAACATTGCTGTCATATTCATAATGGGACTCTAATGCAAATATATTTGGGGTTAAATCCTCTGCTTTTGAACATCAGCAGTTCTGTCACCACAGTTCTCTCAGATTCAATGAAGATGTGTACTAGTGAATTTGGTCTTCACATGAGAGCCATTTTAAGTGCTGACAGAATTCCAAAGGATTTCACTGCTTTTTTTTTTTTAAGCAACAGAACTGGTTATTTCTCTTGTGGGTGACATTCCATTTTACTTGGAGTTTTCTTTTATTCTGGATTAGTCAAACCCAGCATTTCCAAAAGTTTCTGGGAAAATCTTTTTCAAATGTTTGAGTCTTTTGGCCACTTTTTTTGAAAAATTATGAGTTCTGTCCCATTTTTCTAATTTCCTTTTTCCTAAAGTTACATGAAGTTTTTGAAAGCTGTTTCATATTGCTGCAATATTTCCCATTCACAAAGTTTAAAATGTTTTTATCAGCTTCTCTGGTGCATTTATTAGGGTCGTGCTAAGAAGCATGCATTCACCTTGGCTATAAAGAACAATACATTTCCTTAAGGGAAGTTAATTTTAGTTTAAAAAAAGAAGCTTGCTGAGTGGAACTCTTGCTTTGTATTTTGCAAGCTTAGTCCTCTCCTGTGTGCTTTTCCAAATGTGGACAAAGATTTTGTGGAAAGGAAAAGTGCACAAATACTTAGACCGAATGAACTTTGAATGTGAGGGAAGATAAAAATCTCAGTAGGTAGGAGACCTATACAGTGAAAGGATAACTAGGAGCAAAAGAAGAAAATGGTCATCTTTTCCCATGCCTTCTTCTTATCCCTGAGGTAGAAGGATCTACCTGCCTTTGTCACACAGTGGGATTGTTAATGCAAAGGACAAATATTCTTCTCTGTCATTATGTCTTTATAGGTCTCTTCCTGCTGTGCTTAAGCGGCACAAACTCCCACAGAGTTTTCTTTTGTAAGGATGAAATAATCAGTGCCTGACAGGGTAGAATCAAGAGGCAGGTAGCGTAGCATTTACCTCACACCTCCTGGAACTCATATGGATCTTCTTCCAGGCAGAGAACTAAAGGTAAATTTTTCAAATCTTAAATCTGTAGCAAGTAGTATCTAAAGGTAGCCAAAGGGTTAGTAGATGGTGCCTGATGCAAATCTGATGAGAATAACTCAATTTAAAAGATACCTACTGTCTTGCAAGAAGTGTGTTGACAAAGTAAAGCAAATCACAGGAAATGCATGTAGAACCACAAGGTTGGTGATTGTTTAGAGGGAGGAGAGAAACCTCCAAACATATGCAAGAGTGTCAGGCTCTTCTGAATACAGTGCAGTCTGCCGAGAAAGAAAAGAAGATAATGACATTGGTTACACAGCAAGAGAAATAAGAAACTTGCAATGAAAATATATTAATACTAGGTTAATGGTGGAAAGTGCTATTATAAAAGAATGGGATAAGCCAGAACAGCCATGGCTCAAATCCATAATTTTCCACACCTGGCTTGTTTGAATGTAGAAGGGTTGCATATCCTTATATCCAGGTTGAACTTAATTTAGCATCGTTCAGAATTGGTGATGAGTAGGGGGTGCAAGAAAGAAAAGAGGTGAAAGCCCATCTGCCGTTATGTAATGACACATCATCATGATCTCTCTCACATCTGTCCAGTGATATACCAAAGAAATGAATTTACATGTGCTCAGGTGAACTTTGGAAGAGAACCCAAATTCTGAATTAACGTCAAGGTACTTTGAATTGTCTTCTCATTTGTCTTACAGAAATTATCTGACAAAGCAAACCTCAAATTTAGAGTTATTTTATCATTAATATTGGAAAATAATTCACTGCTATACTTAATGCTAGTGAAAAAACCCTTTCTATTATCTGTACCTTGGGAGGAAAGAACTAAGACAACTGTTTTCTAAAATTTGTCTATAATTTGTGGCAGACTGTGATCTTTAAATATATTTGTCAAGCTCAGGTGAAGAAATGATTTCTTTCTCTTTTTATTCTGCCTTAATAGTCTTTTCTTGGGTTAGATTATTTTTCCTGAAAATGTTTGTTTCCTTCCTTGTCGGATCTTTCTTGTAAAAACACCTAAAAGTTTGTACTTTCAAATAAACGTGTATAGTGTATTCATATTAACATTTTCAAATGTGGTAAAACATGGAAAATTGCTAACACAAGAAGCAAAAGTTTGGCAGTAAATATACATAGCTTTTAATAATGAAATTCTGAAACCTGATAAGCAGATAGCAAGAGTTAAACCTAGACCCTATCAGAAGCCAGATGAACTTGGAAAACTGCAGATGAAAATACTACCTTTAAAAAGATATACCTAGGACTGGCACTGTTCTATTGAATATGCTTCTTGTTAAGTTTTTGAGATTTAGAAATTTTATATTACTTTGTCAAAACCTTGATTGCCTAAGACTTGGATTACCTGCAACCCTGCTTCCTTGATTTCTTTATGTGGGCTTCAAATAGGCTTATTAGTGGGACCTCATATTACAGGTGAAATTAATTAATTCATTTTAGTCTCATTTGTAAAGAACAAAATATTTTTTTATTTTAATTGGGCTTTATTAAAACTAACAAGAAAGGGAGGCTTCTGCTGTCCTTTTGTTCAGATCTGGACTTTGCCCCAGAGATAGACACAGGAAGGCACTGGTTTCTGGAACACGTTTGTTTTACTGGTCTGCAAGGACTGGCAAGCTGCTGAACCTTCAGATAATCTGCTCCCAGGCCTTCCCTCACAACAGTTTGGGAAGCATATGCAGTAGAAGAAAAGGACTTCATAGCACTGTTTTTTTCTTTTATGGATGTTAATATGACTGGAGACATTTTTGTGAGGTAGTTATATTTTAAGGTGCATTAGGTGCTCTGTTGCCTCTTTTTACACATCTACTGTTCATTTTAATATTTTCTAAGAGCATCTGTAATATGTGATAGGTGTTAATGTCACTTATAAAATTAAATTAACTAGGATGTTCTGAAATTGTCTTTAAAGGTCAAATTATAATAATCTTACCCAGAGTGGTACTTTTACTCAGGGGTAGGTCTAGGCAAATCAATAGCACTATAGAAGAAATAAGGTTATATACATAAAAGGACTTTGGCACCACATAGCCTCCAAAATGTACTTATCAGTGCCTAAATCCATAGGTTTAAATTCTCTGAATCCTTGTTCATTCTCTGACACACTTGGAGACATGAAAAATTTAACTTTTAAACTATCTCTCAAAAATTTTCCATCGGTATGATTTCACAGTAACAGAGATTTGCTTCTGAGTGGTGAGAAGACTTGATAATAATGGAACATGCATGGGTCTTCTTTCCTTTATTTCACCAGGTACTACTGTTCTGCTATAAACTACATGTTCTTCGCACCATGAAACTGTATCCCAAAAATATCTGGAGCAGAGCAAAGTGCTCCAGTCATCAGCCCCGTGAGTGCTCTGAACTGTAGCTTGCTCAGTCTTTCTGTTAGCTGTTGTGTTTGACATAAGCCTTTAAACTTGCTCTAAGCAAAAACTGAAACTTTAATACTGCTCTACAGAGGCCATAATTGTAATCTATGGTGCTATGTTTCACTGACCCAATGTTTGTATAACTTTTTTTAGGTAAAGTACAAAGCTACAAGTAGAAGGACTGAGAAAGACCCACAGCAACGCAACTGAGAGTTCCGACTACTCACCTGAAAGATGTATACACATGAAGAAGAATCAGCAGGAAGTTTTTGAACTCGTTGCTTCTTTAGTCCAAGCAGTTACTACAAAATATTTGAAGCCCTGGGTGTTGTGGGGTTGCCACAGGAATGGAGTGATCCGCCGTACAAACCACATTGTGACTGAAAATCAAAATGTGGAGTTGGGCAGCTCCAAGTAATCTAACATTAGATGTTTACTTTTGATACTAGTCTCAACAGTAGTTCTCAGATAATTCTACAGATTTCCATTACTCTCTTTCTTCAGTATTTAATTTGGCCCAAGAACTGTGTTGGAAGAGACCTGGCTTATGGATGGGAAACCTCTAGGAAGCAGTGGCCCTTAGAGTTTGGCTGATTTTGCAGAGAAGGTCTTGGAACAGCACAGATAGCATCAGTAAAGAAATGTCCAAACTAGGTATGACTGGCTTAGCACACTTACTGGAAGCCATAAAGATGCACTGTTGCCTGTAAAATGTCCTATTGAAAGGCAAGATATGTAAGACTTAGTCGGAAAAGAGGGAAGGGTGCCAAGCCAAGAGGGTTAACTTGAGTTTAGTTCAGAAGTTTAGCTGTCCAATTCACTTCTGAAAACCAGTCTGAGGTTTTTAAGTCACCTGCTGCTTTTGGAAATACTACTGGGAATGCCTCTCTTTCTCCTTAGTGTATGCCTCAGCACACCATGATTTTGGTCCAAACAGCCTCCAGTACATCTTCCAGCACAGTGGTGAATTTTGTTGCACTGCGTGGTGCATTGTGCATGTGTGGCAGCACAGATCCTCTGCCTTGGCAGCTCATCCCAAATGTTGTACAGGCATGCAGTGTGGATGACCAGAGCTGGGGAAATCCTAGTAGCCTTTTTTGTTTCTTTGTAGTACAAAAATAGCATTGTAAAAATGAGATGGAAGGCTTTCTAGTAAAAAAAGTCTCAGTCAGGTTTTTAATCATTCCTTTGGGCAGGCATCACTGCTCAGTTATGATTGAACCTATCAGGAGACCACTCCTCAGTGTTGTGTGGCTTCCACTCTTAGCTGTTTGTTTCAGTAGATTTTTTAAGTCTCAACAGGGACAAAGGCAAGTGCTTGCTTGTGAAGACACAGTGTGTTAAGGTAGTAATTTTTCATTTTTAATGACTGTCATGACTACCCTTCAGCTGCCGAGTGCATCATTTAGCTCCTTGTTCTTGATGCCATTCATTGAACTGTCAGCATTTGTCATGTGCTGTGCACACAGTGCTGTTGCAGATGTTCGTGTTTCTGTTAATGCCCAGCTCTGATACTTGGAAAGGGTGGCTTGTTGCCTGTCTTTGTATGCCTTTGCATGATCAGAGGGGTAAACCCTTGGGGCACCCAGTGTATATGAGGTTCCTGCTCCAGCACTCATTTTTCACTACATAGATGTAAATGGGTGAGAACTCTGCTACAAATATTTCAAAGACTGGGGAGAGACTAAACTTAAACCCCTTCTTAAGCTTCCTTTTGTAAATATCTAGAGCCAATCCATTTCCTCTCAATAAACTGGAGCTTTTAAAACATCTCCCTATGAACCCAGTTGGCTTTTATTTTTCTGTTCAAAGTCCTCTACTAAGGTGAATGGGAAGTATTTTACAGAGCACTTGCAGCTCTGTTTAGGTATGACATTAAACTAGCTGCGTGTGGGATCCAGAGATGTGTATAGCTGCTAGACTTTCCAGGCACAGTTTTCTTATCCTTTCCATGAAAAGTTACTATTCTGATCTATGCACTTGTTGTGACAGTAGTATTTGGCCCTCACAAGGAAATTTAGGACATAAACAAGCTCCTTTTCTCAAAAGGAGAGAAATGCAGTCAGGTCCCCATATGTTTATAGCGCTGCTATATGGAAGGCATCTCTTTTGTGTGCTTATTCTAAATTCAGAGCCCCTTTATGCAGTAGAACTGGGTATGGATCTACTGTCCCTTGGTCTGCTCCTCAAAGTAAAGGTGACAACTGAGTGAGAGAAGGTGAAAAGTAACAGTTTCTTATTTATGAAAAAACCCAAACCACTAAAATACAACAACAAAAAAGCAATATGAAGGATACTTGGTGCAATATACAATGCTCCTGAGTCTGCCATCATGTCACTGTGAGTCCTCAGACAAGTCACATACTTTCTTTTCCCAATATACAAAAGCTGGGAATAGCAATGGTGTCTGTAAAGCTCCTTGAGACCTGTGGGTGAAAAATGCTAACAGCGTGCTGATTTTTTTCTTTTTTTTTTTTTGCTATTGTAAAAAATGGAAAGGAACAGCATGCCAAGGAAACTTTGGCAAACTGCTTGTTTCCTGCTGTGTTCCCTATCTCTGCTTGTCCCTGCTATATAATTAGTTTTAAGTCTTAAGTCTCTGGATATACTTTGCTGCTCACTGTTGTGTGTCGTATTTGTTGTATATCAAGCCCAGTGGAGCCCTCATCCCTTGCAGGTGTTCTAGTGAGTCGAATAAGACAGAGAGGAACAAGCCACCTTCTGGAGAAAAGGTTATAGGAAGCGAAAAAAAGTTAATACATAGCAGCTTCTGGTTTTTATTTAATCTAAAATTTGTAGGGCAATTCATCCAGTCACTTTCTTCTGCCAGTGACATTATAAACTCTCTGCTGTCACCAGACTGGCCTGTTAAGCACGGTCTGTCATTTATCGGAAAGGTTTTATGGAGAAAGAAAACAGGAATGTTTAGTTAGGTAGTAGTTCAGGGCAGTCTAAATAGGCAAGCAGAATTACTACTGCTACCTACTGTCCAATACAAACTTTTGTTTGCATCTGCTCTTTCTCCTCGAGATACTGTTTATTTCCCTGCATTCTTTATGGATGGTTTAAATGGAGAAACAACTAATCAGCAAATTAATGGGAGCAGAGGGAAACTTTTTACAGTTTGAAGAGTTCTATCTACATGGTAATATAAGTGTATTTGCTGATTTTCAGGAACTTGACTGCAGAATATTGCTAGCTACAAAGTGGGAAAAGAGTTTTTAAGAAAATTTCTAAGTATATTAGTACTTTTAATCAATTTTTATCTTGACCACAAAGATTTGTTTTGGTTGGTTGGTTAGTTGGGATTTTTTTAAATATGTTGCTCAGAAAGCTACTGTAAAAAATCGTGAAATATTACTTTCTTGACATAGAATTGTTAAGATTGGAAAATAGCTCTAAGATCAGTGAGTTCAACTTAATCAAGCACTGTCGTGTTCATCACTAAACCATGTCCCTGAGTGCCATATCCACACACTTTCTGAACACTTCCAGGGTGGTGATCCTACCACTTCCCTGGGCAGCCTGTTTCAATGCCTGACCACCGTTTCAGTGGAGAATTTTTTCCTAATATCCAACCTGAACCTCCCCTGGCACTACTTGAGGGCATTTATCGTTCTATTGCTTGTTACTGGGGAGAAGAGACTGACCCTCACCTCACTACAACCTCCTTTCAAGTAATGGTAGAGGGCAATAAGGTCTCCCCCAAACCTCCTTTTCTCCAGGCTAAACAACCTGAGCTCTCTTAGCTGCTTCTCATCAGTCTTGTGCTCCAGACCTTTACCCACGTCCGTTATCCTTCTCTGGAAATGCTCCAGCACCTCAATGTCCTTCTTGTGGTGAGGAGCCCAGAACTGGACACAGGATTCGAGGTGTGGCCTCACCAGTGCTGAGTACAGGCAATAATCACTGCCCTGATCCTGCTGGCCACACTATTGCTGACACAGGTCACAGTGCCATTGGCATTCTTGGCCACCTGGGCACACTGATGACTCATGTCCAAATGGCTGTCAATCACCACCCTGAGGTTCTTTTTTGAGAGGCAACTAATTACTCATTTCACTAAAGAACAATGTCGCAGATTCCAGTAAAAGAAGGAATTGCAACAGCTCTCACTAGTGTGAAAGAGTGACCGGTGTCAATAAAATGAGTGGGATTCTATCCTTTCCCTCCATTTCCTATTGTCCCCAGAAGGGTTTCCTCTCATTTCAGCAATGGCTGACAGGAGTCAGTTGAGTGCTGACACATATTGTGGCACCTGTAAGCATTTTTGACATAATTGACATAGTTCTGCAGGGTTTTGACAAGTTTGTCAACCTAATGAATAGGCAAGTGAGCTTTAAAACCTGCACTAAAGGTCATGGAAGTTGTTCAATGGAAGATGAAAAATTATAGTAACCAAATAATAGTTTCTGACTTACTCTGCTTGCCTGAGAAACAGCAAGGGTGGGGGGGGCACTTTACAACATCCCCCCTTCTATATTGTTTATGATACTTAGTGAGAAGGGAAGAGGGGAGAATGTTTTTTTTTCTGGGTTTGTTATCTTTTTTAATAAGCAAAATTTGAGAAGCATTCACGTATAGTAATATATTTAACAGGGAATGTCCCTGCTTTGTTTGGTGCAACTGCTGTCTTTCCATAAAAGCAGAGTAGATCTTCTTTATGAAAGTAAATAACTCCTCATAGCAGCAAAGCACCTGTAGTTTGCTATAGCCACATATGTAACCTTGTGGTTTTAAAAGAGTAAAAAATACTTGGTTTAAAAAAATCATCTACATTTAATCAAAACATTTTTACTTTGCAGACAATGTGTAGAGCAAGCCAAATGGCTTATACTAGCAGCTAGGATATGGCAAGTAGACAAGGTACCCACAAATCAGCTTTTGCAGCCATGTAAACAACCAAATTTAATCTCAGGCTTGGAGCAGACTGAAAACCTACCCACGGAGAGTTGCCACTGCCCGGCTGACAGGCGGTACGCTCTTACACTGCCGCAACTCACTCGCAGTTCACGTCGTGGTGGAGCAGTAAGACCTATCGGAATACTCAGCTTTGGGTTTTTCCTCCTGAGGTCCTGTATTTTCCTTGCTCATAAGTAGATCTTACGATATTTGAAAAAAATGTTATTTTGTCTTTTATAGGAACATTACGGCTGTAGCTGTGCCTTCCCAAGGTCAAAAACACAGGCCAGGGACAACATATTTTCACCCTATTTTAGGGAAGAGCTAGCATTTCTCCAGTTGCAGTTCCCTACTGTTGATAAGTGGCCCACAGCACTGAGGACTGCGTTTAACTCATATTTCTCCTCCTTGACAAGACAATGAGTCTACGGACTGACCTCACTGAGACTGGGATATTGACTGTGGTGGGGTTTTGTACCTGAACGGCAAAATAAGCATCCAGTCAATAATATGTTTTCAGAGCAAACCACAGAGTGTTACAGTAATTTTAGCAGAGTCATCAGATCAGTAGCAATAATGAATTTTTACAAGATTAGAATTGCTTAATTGCATTTGATGACCATTTGACAAACACGTATTATTATGGCCTATACTAAAAAAGCTTTAGTAGTGGAGAGGAAAGAAGGAGTAAAAAAGGAGGACCTAAACCCAATATTTTTTTACTAGATTCCTGGGTTTACTTAACTGCTTTTCCAGCTGCATAAAGTTGATATATTTTCCTTTCAGGGAAAGGTAATATTTGTGATACAGAAGGCAATTTTCAAGCTGTCTGTGAAGAACTCTGGTCTCCTATTAAGATATCTAAGCAAAACATCTTGCTTTGTATACACTGCACCATACAGCACTTCTCTCTGCCTCCGTGGTCATCTGGGGGTCATCGTGCTGGTGGTTTACTTGAACACATTCCTGCAGACTGGATCCTGCTTTAAACTAAGACAGATGTTAATGAGCTGTTACTGACTTCACCAGCAGGAGATAGCAAGAGGGTTTTGTCCTCTTTTCCTGAGCAGAAACGGCAAATATGAGATTTTGGGAGATTCATTTGCTGAAAGAAAAGGAAAGGATGGAGATATATGTAGGATATTTCTAGGTAAAATGGGAATATTGACAGAAGGGAATCAGCTAGCCTTGATGATATTTGCAATTAGACAAGTACATAAATTGAACCATTGTGAGTTTTTCTGTGCATTTGGAAATTCAAACATGTATCTATATTGCCCAGGAAGATTGCACTCTTGTAATGCATCAAACCATTGATCCACGCAAGGCTGAAATCACTGCTATCTAAAAAACAGATAGATCATAATTTTGGGAGCCCTTAGCTTGTTTTGCTATTCGAAAAAGTGAGAAAAAACCCAAACAAACACAAACCCACAACCTCTATATTTTTTTTGTTGAAGTAGGTAAGTACCAAGTTTTTAAATATAATTTCTCTCAGGTATTATGAAAATTTTCTCTTGCTTGTTCAGTTTGAGGTGGGAATATTATGCATGTTTCTTTATATCCAATATTGAGTTTACTGCTGTTTGAGGGCTTTGGAATCTCAGAGGCACAAACCAGACTTTCTGAAGATCAGTAACTCTAGTAATATTCATGCACTTTAATAGCTGTAAACCAGAATCTACTCTTGCTGTTCTCTTTCCCTTTCACTTTTATGTTTTTAATCGCATTTTCCATTCATGCCACTCCAGGCGATATGACTCATGTTTCATCTGTTAGATGTGAACAAAATATTTGCTTTTTTATTGTTATGCAGATCGTTGATATCATTCTGCCATATCTCCACTGATAATTCAGAAGACATTAGGGACTGAATACAAGGATAAACTAACATTTACTTTACATGAGCTCCCCATGAAGACAATGAATTGGGCCACGAATGAGAAATTGTTTGTTAGTCTGCAGCAGGCTTAGAAGTAAATATACTGATCCTTTTAAAAGGTTATAAACATTGAATATGTAACCTCCTAGCACAAAAACCTTTAAATAATTACAACTACAATGATATTTTTTTCTTTCCAACTGTTGTAAATATTCAGGTGGTCTGGAATATTAGGATATTAGTGCAGATTTTTACCTGAATATCACTGAACTTCAACTCACCACCTTTAAAATTGAGTGCCAGGATAAAAATATGAAAATTGTGAATACTTCCTTTTTTTATTTTTCCCCAAATACTACAGTCTAGACATCTAGGAACTAAAATATTGTGTATTCAGCCTTGTGTTTGTGAAGTATATTGGAAGCATGAATGGTTGGAATAAAAATAGTTTAAATAGTTGCATATATAGTAAACACCTTTCACCTTACAGGCTGAATAAGGGAAGTGGTTGCTTGAAAAAATCAACATCTTATCGTATAATTAAAGATATTTTCAGGTTATAACATAATGAAGGTTGAAAAGGTGAGCTTAATTCTGCCGTTTTCTAGCTCCTAAGTAGCTTTACAATCCTAATACAGTTTTCTTTGTATGAAACACAGGAGTTCTCATGGCAACTACTTTCTGTCATGTCTGTTTCAAAACTAAACAAAATTGTTCATGTTCTCCTCACAGGTATCACTGTGGCTGAGCTTTTTCTATCTTTGCAATGCAGTTACTAAATTTGGGAGACCCAAAGTGCTCTAAATATTCCAAGTGCAAGTGTAGTAACCAAAGGTATAGAAGAAATATGGCCTGAGTTGACCTATTGGACGTTCCAGGGTAGCTTTTGTCCTCTAAAACTTAACTTATTTTTGGCAACAAAAATGAATTGGAAATTCATGTTTAGTCCATAGCCAGTAATTTCCAAATCTTACATATTAGGTATGTTGTGTGAATGTATGTGGAAGACACATATGGAACAGAGATACTGATTTGTTCTCTGACGATTAAAAATGGACAAACTAACATATTAAAAAACCTTAAATTTCTCCATGGAAAGATACTGGATTACTTCTAAAATTTCTATAACAGCCTCCATACTGAGTGTTACCTCTGAATTTTAGAAGAAAGTCTGGTACAGTGTTGAAAAGAAAGTGTATGAAGCCTCATGGTAGACAGCTACATGATCATTTTGCCACAAGAGAAAGTTTCTTTTTAATTGGCAATGGTTAATATCTGGCTCAAGTCCAGAAACATGAAGGAGCTGCATTCCATATTATTTTTATGCTAAGATAGCTGTCAGTGATCTTGACAACCCCATTATTTTAAGTATTGGAGGTCTGGAGAAACTCGTACGTTAGAAAAAATGCATGGAATATGTGCAATAGGGAACGTAATGTAATGATGCTTGAGGGGCTTTTCATGAGGCCAGCCTGGAGCTACTACATGCTTTCAGTCCGAGCTGATTCTTGTAGAACTTTTATGCCCATTTACTTGGGCTGTGCTTTCTGCAATGAGCTTACTCCGATCGCAGAGGGTGGGGAAACATGAGATGAAGAGAGTGGCATGGCCAGTCCAAGACTTAGGTGGGCTTTATGGGCCCGGCTTTTGTTCTAGCCACAGCTGGCAGTAAGCAGAACTGGTGGCTTTCTGGGGATCCCACCAAACCTCCTTTAGGATAGAGCAGGTTGGTGCTGAAGTATTGCAGGCTAGGTCTGAATGTCCTTTGCTCACATGGCTTTCTGCATCAGCTACTACTTCGGCATGTTATTAATGCCCAGAGATGGCCAGTGGAATTGTCTCGGAACCTGTAGCACGTCTGAACACAGGCTGTACAGATCTGTATCCACGGACAACTGACACTTGTCTCCAGTTTTCCAACGTGTTCCTGAATGTCCATAAATTCCTGCTATCAGTGAACAGAAATACAACTGGAAAGCAATTAGATCCCCTGTCATGATAAATGATGTTAGAAAGCACCACCCTAGTCTGCCAAAAGGTGTCCAGTGAATTTCATGTACTTTTTGTCTTTTCCTGGGCTTGTGGTATTTCAACCCACATGGAAAGGAAAACAACCACATATAGGGAAATCACTAACTCTAGACGTGCAGCTGAACAGCTCTGTGAACTGGCTGCCTTTTTACTCTGCTCATTGAGCTGTTATCTCTTCCCATGTTCCTCCTCACACACAGGACTCAGCAAAAGATAGCTTTTGGTTGTGCAAATAAACTGCAACATTAAGAAATCAAGTGATTCACTAATTTCAGGGGCATTAAGCCTTATTTTCTTATCCTTTAACCCAGATAGCCTGTCCTACTCTCTTTCTGATGGTACAAGAAGCCTTCTCTTATTCCCAGTTTCCTTAGAACAATAAAATTAAATATCGCCTATGTGCCTCCAACATCCTGAGCTCACTGGATGTGATCTAGCTGTGACAAGATATCCTTAAGCTCCCAGTGGGGTTTCAAAGGGCAGAACAATACAGGGCAAATATGCATCCTTCCCAAAACTGCTATCACCAGGAGAGAGGTGTTTGTTCTACCAAAATCTAGGAAGTGATGTGTTGCCTTAGTCACTCATTTTTACTCCTGCATCTTTGAAAGCTTTTTTTCTTCACTTTTTTTCCCATACAAACACCTTCCTCTATACCTTCCTGTCTAGTCACGACAACTAAAGGAAAATCTATGTTTAAAACAAACAAACAATTAATATTAATCAAATATTTATGAGCATGCATAATGAATATTTATGAAAAATATCAGTGTCTGCTGAAGATGTAAGATAAGAATCAGCTGTAAACTCTTTGTGTGAAAATAAAAATATACAGTAACTGTTAATTATCTGACTACTATGATTAAGTACCATTACAGATGAGTGAACCTTTCAAATGATATATTCCCTTGCTGATAGGCTGACTGAAATGAATTACAGTTTGGCAAACTGCTTTGGCCAAGAGCAAACTAGAAATCTCATTTCAAAATGTTCAGGAAAAATGTGTTGTTTTATTTTTAAATTTTCAAATCAGTTCTTTACATCAGATGTGAAAAAGTGGTATCTAATAGCTTTAAGGTTTTTCTTTTTTGAAAAATGGAAGATCACCATATGCCACGTGCTGGCAAGAGCTGACACTAACTACAGTGCGTTGCAGTCAACAATTTTTTACTTAACTCTGCTGGAAGGGACCTCTTAGGTTTCTTAGACTCCATAGATTCAGGAAGCTGTTTTTGTCTTTATAGAGATACAATAAAACTAATAGCCAGTTGATACAGAATGCATATTCCCAATATTTTGTTGTTCACCAGATACAATAAAACTAATAGCCAGTTGATACAGAATGCATATTCCCAATATTTTGTTGTTCACTTGTCGAACTGAAAAGTTATTACTGGAATTGAACATAGTTCACTGAATTAGATTATTTTATATAAAGCTTTATTGGTGCTTTAGGATGATTTTTGCATTTCTGTGGGAAAAGGGAGATTTTTTTTTCTCTTGTCTTTGCATTTCAAGATGCATCAAGGATTCTTGATTAAAGCAGATCAACTTTTATTGGCAGTAGGCTTGCCTGGTTAAATTCAGCCTTGAATTCAAGAGCATGTTTTTAATACTGAAATTACTTAAGCAGGAAACAGATTTTTCCTGTCTTGAATGATATTAATTGAAATGGGATGTCTTTCTAAAACTATGCTTATGGTTATGCAGCAGTTATGGGTGGAATACAAACTTTTTTTTGCCCATGTTATGCGGGAGGTCAATCTAGATAAATGTGTGTGGTTTCTTTTTTTTCTTCCTCTGATATTAAAATCTAGGAAGATATGAATAAGAACAAGAACAATTTAATCTTTGATCTAAGCTGTCCTCTTTTGTTTTTTTCTCTGATTAGATAGCAAAGCTGTCAATCAAGGACATCCTATTTTATAATTTATCAATCTGGCATACAATTAGCTTGGGAAGATGATCCCCACACACATTGATATCACTGTTTGCTCACAAGTTAAAGTGCCCAGTTCTGGAATACTTTCTGAGGTGAATATTGTCACGTGTCAAATAACTTCAGTGCAATCAATGGTGCTTTTTAGGAACCTGAAGCAAAGATCTTTAGTAGCTGTAGAAAGGCAACTGCTGAGTTTGTGGAGTTTCAGGTTATACCACAAATGCATTATGGTCAGATCTTAGAAACCTGGTCTCAGGTGGGTTACTCCAGTCCCTATTATCTCCTCTGGTAATGTGCTAGTGTACACCAGCACCGCTGGGGAGGTCAGTGCTGCATGTGCAGTCTGAACCTGGTAGGAGATAAAACCTGCTGGAGCCCTGAGACCTGCTGCTGGTCACGTGGGACATGAGCTGTCTAGTCCACCTGGATATTTCCTTTGGATAGAACTGAAAGGACAGAGGCAGGAACAGATGCTGAACCAGGCATGGAGCCCAGGCATAGACAGATGAGAAGCTGGATACTCTGCATGGAAATCCTTGTTTGTTGGTGTGCTTTTGGGAGTGAAGAGCAGGACCTCATCTCTAGCCCAGCCTCAAAGAGGCACTTGAAATTCCAGTGGACTTCTGTTTCTGCTAGTTCCCATGGACTGCATAGAAGATGTGATTTGAGAGCTGCTCTGAGCAGTCAGTGACTGGGAAGGGAAAGTAGAGTCGAGGTTGCATCCACCTCCCTCCCTTCCACCTCCCTCCTTGCTCTGCTCTTTGCTCTGTGGGCTGGGGAGGTTCTGCTCAGCCACATAATGGCGTGTTCTGCTTGGAAAGGCAGCTACTTGTGACCATAAATGCACCACTTGGATAAGTAACACAACAACAGTTAATGGGTCTGGAGCTGTATTAACAGCTGATTAATATTTTTTCGTGTCTTCTATATTAGCATTGTTTTTCTTCACTAATTGCTAGGGAGCTACCATTCATCAGCTGTCTCATAGCCTGCACAGTTTACCACTTAATTGGGAAGTTGATTCACTCGTGTGGTCCAAACTGAGATGAAGAAAAGTGTCTTGGTAGATGTATACTCATTATATGGTGTACGAGCACTACTTGTATACGTCAAAAACAGCCGTCTCTGGTGTCCTCAGAAAATGGTCTCAAACACTAATAAAAAGTTTTCTTGTTACCTTTCAACATCAGTTCAAAGACGTCGTTGGTGTCTGCATAAAAATAAGTTTCACTGCAGAGTGATTGAATTTTAATAATCTCTTAGATTTTAGGACTTCAGTTCCAGTTTATTCCTGTCTTATTTTCTTTCTCTACCTTCCTCTTTCAGCACTTTCCCCCTTAATCTCTTTCTCAGTAGGAGAAAACCTGCCTCTAGGGTACAAGTAGGAGGAGCAGAGAGCATGAAGGATCAAGCTAAATTAGGAAGTCTTGAAACACAGAGGGTCACAACCCCACATTTTTCTGAGAGCAAATTTCCTGCTATTGACTCTGTAACACTAAGGAGGATTCAAACTGATTTAATTTTCAACCCCCCCTGCCCACTCTCCCCCCTACATTTTTCTTTTTCTCTCTGGACAACAGATGTCAATGTCTTTTTAAGTTGCTGATGATTAACTGCAAACACTGCACTGTTAAAAACTCCCAGTCACATTTTTCAAAACCTTCAGAAATGTAACTGGCAAAGTGCACACCACAGCAATGTACATGAGCTTATTGAAGGTTTTTGAAGTGAGAAACTTATTTGTCCCTTCCCTTCCTGCCTTGTTTCAAATACATTTAAATTCCTCCTAAAATATATGCATCCATTTGTAAGAGTAGCATATGTAAAGATTTATCAAAAGACTTGGATTTTTGCTTGTTTGTTTGTTTTCTGGGGGGAGGAGTGTAGGCATGTGAATTTGCAGCACAAGCATGGAAGGAGTAGCTTTTGTTGTGAGGCTGAGACCTAGCCTTGCTACTAATTTAAATTACTCTGACCAAAGGTGTAAATTCTTCAGAGTAAATCTACGCGAGGCTTGCCAAGGTGGTATATCCTCACATGGGTGGAAAGGCTAATAGAGATGTGACAGGATAGTTAACCCTGCTTTCTTCTCGTTCTTATATTTTCTGAATATTTCCCTCTATTGAATCTTTTTTTCTATTGTTGGGGCTTTATTTAAGGAGGAAGAAAAAACAAAGACTCTAAAGGAACACTAATAATCTACTTCCTTGCCATGCCCATACATCATGTAATACAGGGATATACACGGGGATGATCCTATGTAAAGTAAGAAAATACTATTTTTTGCAAATTTTTTAGGTGTTTGAAAAATGCAGAGTTTTCAGGCGAGTGGGGGGGGTGCTTGTTTTGTTTTTTTTTTCCTGATTCTTATATGTCAATAACCTCCTCTCCTCCACATTTCTTGTTTGTTTGGGTGTATATTTGTTTGTTTTGGAAGGGGTTGAGGGTTGTTTTTTGTAGGGTTTTTAATTTGGTTTTTTTTTTTAATTGCTCTCCTGTGTTTTTTACCTTCTTCCACAGCAGACAAAGAAGGATTGCTGCTACCTGCTAAGGTAAAATCAATTATACTTCTCCCCCCGTTTGATTCAGAAATCATCTAGATATTGGAGCTGTCAGAAATCTCCTGACAAGGCTGTCATTGGACCCGTGGCAGATCAGGTAGAGCTAATGAGAAGAATTATAGGTGTGGTAGTCTGTCGCCAGGGCTGAGGCGCTGTGGCTAATGCTACTGTAAAAGGCTGGAAAAACAAGTTGGAGTGTGGTCTGTCTACACTGAGATCCTAATCTGACAAATTCTTAAAACCTGAGCTTAACCTTCTGTACCTGTGCAAGTCAGCAAGCATGCTGGCACAGAAATGCATTTGCACACAGCTCTGCAGGCGGGTGTTCTGGCAATGTAAAATCTTCTCAGCTGTTTGGTTTTGGGTTTATTTTCCTCTCCTGTCTGCAGTGCTAGTATGATTTGACTGGCATACGCTCCTTAAAGAGCTATTAGAAGTCATTATTATTATTGTCTATGTAAGAATATTGACTTTTTAAAGCTTCAGTTGGACCAGTTATCTGGGCCTTCCTTGTGGGACAATGAACTAAACTCCTGCTCCCAGTACCATACCCTGACATCTCACTGCTCACTAACGGGCTGAGAAATTCCCATGCCCATTGCCTGGGGTTTTTGAGGAGAATATTGAATGCAGTGGGACTATGTATGGCAGTGAACCCCTTCTTCAGAGGCCATAGGCATTACATTTAATAGGATACCTGCAGGGGTGCTGCTTCTCCTGCCCAGTCTTAGTCTGCAGCATTCCCTTGCATGGCTCAAGACACAAAAAATTATCAGAGGGATGAGGACATTAATGTGCTGGAAAGCTAAATGGGTGCTCAAGAGAAGGCAGAGCTTTAAGTAGGATAGGAAAAATGGCAAACTTTCAGAATGCTCTGTTGCTGTTTCAGCCGCGGGTTCTGGGTTTTCAGCTATTTCTAGGGTTTTTGCGTAGTTTTTGGTTTGGGGGATTTTTTTGTTTAATACCAGAAGTATCTTATTAATGAAAGTTTAATCTATTTCTACAAAGGAAAATAAGTTGAAACTTATTGCTGAGGCCGGTAACAGTTGTTAAAAAGGCTACTGCCTCCATGGAAATAAGAAAAGAGAATAAGAATTTTAGGAAATACGAAGTTAATTAGCCAATATGTATTTGGAATAGCCCAGAAGGAGGTACGTATAGTTGGTTGTTCTTATTTTCTTGACATCTCTTTGCTGATACCCACTTTATAGAGTGGAAAGGCACTCTGGGGAAAAAAAAAGACATACAAGAATGTTTTTTAAAACAGCTTAAAAGAAAAAAAATCATAGTTTGTTTTTTTTTTTTAATAAAAAGTAATTCTACTCTGGCAGTAATTAGCCTCCTAAGGATGTGTACTATTAAGCTGTCTGCATGCTTCTTGGGTGGGCAAAAGGGAAGGCACTGTGCTTTCATCCTCTTACCTAATGCAACAAATCCAAGGTATGCACCAGTCAGTTATTAATGCACATCATGTTGAGGCTTAATGCTATTGTACTTGTTCCTTTTCAAGCTCCAGGCTGGTTGTACAAGAAAATGCTGCAAACAGCCTTGGGAGCAAAAGTCACAGTCAGGGATTATGTTGAAGCATTGAAGAAACTGTAAAAACTCTTTTGTTGTTTTCCTGGTTTTTGTTAATAAAGGACTGCTTTATTGGTTATACACTTTCAAGTAAATTTCTCAGTCATCTTTAGAAAAGCTGGTTTCAGCCACCTACATGTCTCAGAAGGAAAAAATAAACTTGGCTGAATTTTACCTGCTTTTCAGGTATCACTGTGATGTCAAAGCAGCTAGTTTATTCCTTAATGTGCCCTTCATTTTTCTATTGAAACAGCTTAAAGTTATCTGCTTTGTTTTCTCCTCTAAAATTTAGACGCTAACAGACGATAGTTCACTCCTAAATAAAGACTAGAAAGGCATCTCTGATGTTTTCATTGTCTCGTACATCAAGAATGGACATTAAACATAGTCAGTGCTTCCAGAATGAAGGGAGGAGGGAGGACACCTCCCTGTATAAAGCTTAGAGTGGGATAGAAGGGATATTTTCCATGACATCACTGGGCAGAAATGAAAAAGTGAAGAGTGAAAAATAAGAGCTCAGTTATAGTCAGTAAAAACTGGAAAATTTCAAAACAATATTTAATCCAGTACAAAATGTGTCTGTTTTGGGAAAAGACTGTGTTTGTTAAAAAACATTTTGCCCACCCTTTCAACCAGCTCTAGAAAAGATGCACTTGTCCACTCTGGTGTGTGTGTGAAAATGAAAAGGCTTCTGGTTTGAACTTTAGTATTTAGGCAGAGAAGGGAGGCTGGATAAGGAACAAGGTATTTGTTGTTCCTGACACAGTGGTTGGTCCGTCTCCTGTTTGGCACAGAAATAGTCCTTGGCTGAGAGAATGCACAAAAGCACATTACTGGGCACCTCTGTGGTGGCTGGCCAGGAGCCCGTTCGCCAGCCATACACAAGGACCATTGCTGAATAGAAATGGGGAAGCGGGGAAGCTCGTCCGCTGGGCAGGGAATTCTGTGGTGCTGACCTTTCCTCTTCCTCGGCTTGCACCAGGCTGAAGCTATGGCAGTTCTGTCCCGCCTGGTTTCTCTTCATTGCTTTTTAACCAGCTGTCTCTCTCATGCCAAAAACTGGAGGTAGAGCATTTAGGAGAATAAAAGTGGATGATTTGTAAAATAAGGAGTTCTGGCTGTTGTTCTGTGTGTTCAGCCCTGGGTAATACAGCCCTGGCTGCATCTCTGGAGGGTGGCGTAAACAAACCTGGTGGGGTATCAGGCACGCTTTTATGCCAGTCCTGATTACTCTTATTATTGTCATCATGCTATTGTTATATTCTAAAAGTAAGTAAATTTAATCCTCTCAAAAATACCAGCTGCCTTAACTAAAATCATGCTGCAAACATACTTTAAAGGTGGACCCCTGCAAATGCTTTTGTCTGATCATTACTTCACAACAACCAATGGGAAAAATTTGCAGGATTATGCTCTAATAGATTATAAATAAAGAAAAAAAATGGCCCCACTGCTATATTTATACTTCATACAATATATTTTTAATATGTTAATCATTAAAGGAAATACATTATTAGATTCACCTTTGGGGGACTGAAGATAATGAGTACTAACTCACCTTTCGATATTTAGGACTTAGGATGGTAGTTAAATACTTGCCTTTCCTCCACCTCCATTCATTGCAATAGGAGCACAGTTTTCCAGTTACAGGAAGGCCCTAGGATGGGGGTGTATGTGTGTGTTCATGTGTCTGCTTTCTGTGGACACATAAAATTGATGAGTACTTATGCTTGCCCGAATGAAACCAGATTCAAGAAACGAATATCTGCTACACGTCTCTTCCACAGGATGAATAACTTATATCAGCATTTCTATATAAATGTTAATAATGTGTCTGATGTGATGGCTATCAAGCAATTTTTGTGCTGTGCCACAGACCTCAACCACAAAAGTCTGCTAAATGAAATCTTATCTATCTTCTTTTCCAGTTTGCAGTTATTATTATTTACTTCTTTTGGCTATGAAGTGACAAAAAAAAGTTGAGACTTTTTGAACTATAGTGAACATCTCTATTTCATAGGTTCATAATTCATGAACTCCTTGTCTGATTTACTGCAAATTTGGTGGAAAAATCCTACCTCAGCTCGTGACCTAGGCTACAAATCTTGAGGCCAAAATGATTTGTGAATCTGGAATTTAGAACTGGGGATAGGGGCCAAATTTTATCTTATAATGGAAATCCATATTGTAGCCTTAATTAAGGGGATTCTTGCTGTTCCTTAATATATCTTTCCCAGCCCCTCATGCTTCAAAATACAGACATATGAGAAATTAATATTTCTTTTTTGTATACTGTACTTATTTAAAGTTTCTCTGTTAAGTAGCAGAACTTCACAGACAACACCACACCTGATTTTTACAATCCTCACTGTGCACTCAGTGTTGAAGAATACTGTATAGCCAGCTACCACTCTGGGTTTTGCAGAACTCTCATCTTTACAGCAAAGAGAATACCTTTAAAAAGGGAAATCTGTCAATATAGCGCAAACTGTTGTTTGCATAAAGCCGTGTGAAAGCCCTTACCAGAGGTGCTTTTCTTGTATTTTCTTTTGAAGCAGAGCTGCAGGGATGAAGTTGATGTGGAGAGATGCATCAAGAATCTTTCCACTGTTTCATAGGAAATGGGTTCTCTGTGCTGGGTTGCAGCCATTTTGTTCAAATCTTGGAGTTCATATTTTGTCATTTTATCAGCCTTTCTCGAGTATTGTAACTTCCACTTTAACACAGTGGCTTTTATAAGTAAGATGAATAGTTCACCACTTGGTTGTTGTGTCCTGGGGCATCTTCCAAATACAATTATAAAATGTGAATGTAATGGATTTCTTTTCTTTCCTGCACCAGGTCTGTAGAATGATTATTTCAGCATAGGGTACTGTATTGGCTTATTACAGTGTCAGGTGCCAGTCTTTTGTTTTTGACCTGGAACCACTTATTTTTCTAATAAGATATTGTACATTATTTGCAACTTCAATATTCTCAGCTTTAGTAATGAATGAAAAACACAATCAAGGCAAGAGGGTTTCAATATATCAAACTCATTCCAATCGTTATCAGAATATGGTGAGATGGGGAAGGACAATTTCACCCTGGAGAAATCACTGTAACCTATACACAGCACAGAATTAAGTTATAAAGAGCAAGTGGATGTACATATAGATAGATGGTGAATGTTTTCAGCTCTTCCATCTGTCCAGAAATGAAATGCTTTACCAATGAGTGGTGTTTTACTACTATTTCAATACGGCTTCTCTGCATGATTTTTTTCTTCACATAAAATAAATGTCCTTTTTGGAATTCAA
This sequence comes from Gymnorhina tibicen, assembly GCA_013399875.1. Classification (NCBI taxonomy): domain Eukaryota; kingdom Metazoa; phylum Chordata; class Aves; order Passeriformes; family Artamidae; genus Gymnorhina; species Gymnorhina tibicen. The sequence continues at coordinate 1,561,953 of VXAZ01005702.1, read as the reverse complement.
AACATTTCCCCAGATATATAGATTTATTAAAAGCTTACTTTATCTTCATTTTTTTCTTTT